>JAHREE010000508.1:5041866-5152617 GCA_033628505.1 Tringa tobata
GTGTTTGAATAGGAATATTGTTATGTGTCACTTCTATAAAACTGTTGCAAACAAACATTTTGAATTGTTAATGTTTTGACAGTGCTGAATAATAGAACAGATTGATGCAGCTCCATTACAAGTAACTCAGAATTAAAGGTTGTGATGTTTGCTGAGTGTTAGCTACTCATTGATGATTTTTATTTTATTTTTATAATAAACTTCGATTTAACATTACTTTGGTATCATGACAATATAAGCAATCTCAGTATACCCATTCCTCTTACAGGTACCTGTGTTAGTAATTTAGGATCTAAGGCGGTGTCACCTTTTCAGTCAGATAATCTGTACTCACTTAAGCAGCTGCATTTCAGTCAATTGTTACTGACCTTTTTCTGCCATTGTCTGGCTTACATGACAGCAGTTCAAATTTTTTGGGTGTGATTCTCTAGTTTAATTTCCATTTTAGACCCTGAAACTAAGTGCAGTTTTCATGGCTTGATGTTTTTCATGTGGAAGTACTGCACTGGTCTTCATAGCTCACTAGAATTATGCTAACTTTTGGTAAAGAAATTGGTATTTTTGTCATTCTAAATAACAGCTAAAAATGAGTCAGGAGGCTTAATAAAGCGAAAAGAAACTTTGATTAAGTATATTTTTGTGGCAAAGATATTAATAAATTTTGATGATCAACATATTACTAATATGCCAAGAGAATGTTAATGTCATGATTTTTTAACATAATTATGATTAACAAATAATGATAATGCAGACTATGTTGCTGCAAAATAATTAGGCAGAAAATGAATAATCTGGGAATTCAGGAGATGTAACAATTAGCACAAGAAATACAGAAATCACCCGGTTGGAAAAAAGCACTGTCACCCCTCTGGCATCTTTGTCCTCTTCCCCCACTCAATCTCTGTTTTGCAAAAGCTGTACAATGGAAAAACTCTTTCTAGAGATTTTGTTTTTTGAACATAACTTTATTGTCATTGTGGATCGTACGAGAAAGCCTTCATCGTTAACATGGATCTTTGTAGAAAAGATAAAATCATGGCAATCATCGAACTGATGGTTTCTCGGGAACCTGTCAGGTTCTAGCATTCATCACTTTACAGACTTTCTAAGTTATATGTTGGCTCAGAACCAAAGATGCTATCCTTGAAAAATTGTCTGATATCCTTTTAAAGACATTTCTGTCATCTTGTCCCACCATATCCTTTGTCAAGTAGTTCCACAAATCCTGTGCATGCGAAAAGAGAAACAGTTTTAGCTTATTTCAGATTTTTAAATGTTTGACTTCTGTTGCTGTCATCTTGGTTTGCTGTGGTTTTTTTGACAATGCAAGATTTAAATTATTCTTTCCTAGATGTGTTCTCTGTGTCATCCCTAATTTCATGGATATTTATGAAATCTTTAGTGATCTCCACTTCTGTATTTACCAATCTCCATCTCTTTTACTCCAAAGATAAATAGAGCAGGACTTTTCAGTGATTCCCATACAGAAGCTATTCCTTGTATCCAATGACATATATTGATTTTTTTTCCTATGTTTTTTTTTTTTCCCATAATTTCTTTATGTCTAACATAACTATTGGATAAACTGTAATTAAATTGTACAATGATTATAGTGTTAATGCAGAATATGGACAAACTAATTTCCTTGCTCATCCCAATGTCTCCTGCATTGTGACATGTTTGAAAATGTTTTCTCCATGGTAGATCCACTGTTATTGAAACTTCAATTTACTGTGTTAAACAGCTGTGAATTTCACACCTGCTTATAGCTAACTTATTTCCTTTGTATCAAAAAGCATTAAGGGATCAGTTGCTGTTTGGAATATAAATTTCGAAGCATGGCTTGCATACTACTATTTCTTTAAAATATTTGTGCAGGTAAAAGAGGATAGAGGAACCACTGTTTCAAACTATAGTTCAGAAAACCAATATTGTGGGGTTTTGATTGCTTCAAATATGGTAACTATCCATTGTACACAGGATGGAGATCTGGATGGAATACCAGACTTGCATGCTTAAGCAGAAAGTAATCTGTATCCCCACAATGCTCCAACAGTGTTTTTAATGATACAGAGAATATGTCCCTGGAAGGAAGCAGATGGGTCTCGGGAATTAGGTCTCACTGGAATAGGCAGCCTTGACAGCTATAAACAAATAAACTTGGTTTTATGTATGTTGCTTTCCTAAGACTGTAATCCTTGACTAGCATGAAGATAGAATTTATTGTGTTAACAACATGAAGGTATTGAGTAGGATCTGGATTAAAAACCTGATAAAAAAGAAGAAGAGAAAACTAGATGAGAAGCTCTGGATTTTTAGGGAGGGTTTGCAGTCAAACCTGTTATTCTGTTCTTTTTTGTTCTCTCTCTTTTTTTTTTTCTTTGGCTGCTTTTTATCACTTACTAGTCATACAGGAGAAAGAAGAGCAAAATTCAGAATGCTGTTTTTCCTGTAGAGTTTTTGTAGCCCAGCTTGCCAGGTAGAGTCACAACAAACAAACTTGTCCCAATATCCCTATGTTTATAAAACAATTTGTTTCTTACTCGAGCAAGGCAAAAAGGAAAAAAAAATAAAAAAGCATGGTTTGGCTAGCTCTATCCTACCTCACCGAGAGATTCTACTATTTATGCAACTGAAAGAGAGAATTCTTTCAAGTATTTCGGCATTTATTTAAGTTGCTCATTACTTACCTGAATCCAGATGCCAGTCTGATTTTAACTCCCTGCTCCAACCTAGACACCATGTCTTTCAGGCTAGTGTTCTCATGGGAATAAAGGGTAAGAATATAAAGGACAGATAATGACAGCCCCCACTGGAAAACATACTTCTTCCGTTCCTTCAGTGCTTGTGTGCTAATGTCTCAGAAGTCCAACTTCCACATAAGAAAGCAGCAATAAGGAAGTGCAGACAGAGATTTTGGTAGAACTGAGGCCTAAAGAACTACCAGGAAACAGCAGTCAACACACCAGTCTGATAAGTCCTATTGTTTCTGATCTATGAATATTTACAAAAAATAAATAAAGTTATCAATACTAAAATAACTAAAACTAATCTTAAAAAAAATCTGTTAGGATTTCCTAAATGCTGCATAGTAACAATAGTATACAGATCTATAACGGTTACTTAGTTAATCTTGTTGGAAAATAAGAATCCTTGATCCAGAAATCTTTCCTTTGAGATGCTGCTTATTATCCAATTTAATTTAAAAATAACAACCAAACTTAGTTATCTTTGCAGATCTGACAAAGCTTCATGGACAAGCTATATAGCTAAATGTTTGGAGGTTTCTCCCCAGTGTACTTAGCTGTCTAGCACTTTCTCAGTTCTGTTGTTTGTACAATAATGTTTTTGCAAAACATATTTTAAAAGTATCACTGCTCCAAAACAATATAAAGCATTCAAGGGATCAGTATTTATCCTGCATTAAAATCTTGAAAGTCTTGAATCATTTAAGATTTTAAAAGCTAGTACAGAATTTACTGTTATAAATTGCATGCTATGCTCTTGGTAATGTTCCTAAGACTGATGAGCTACATTCACAAAGCAAGGGAGTCTTCTAAAATCAAGAAACATTGCTTGTTTGAGTCAGTGCCCAAATTTTGTGTTTGGATGTGTTTTCCCCTGATCATGATGCAGGACCTCAGAGAATCTCTGTATAAACAAGAAATACTGTCAAATCTGACTTGATATTCATTCTTTTTAAAATGTGGAATAATAGGGTCATAGTGAGAGGATTGTAATTTGTAATTGTGATTGTAATTGTATTTAGTAATACCAAAACCTCTCTCACTTCTGTAACTCATTCAGAATTAAGAATAGAAAAGCAAGTTACTTCACATCATTCTGTGGTTATTAAAAATATTTTAAAAATAACTTTTTTGTTTCTTACAATTGAAACTTAGGCAGCTGACAGTTAGGTGCTAGGCTTTGAGACTAGTACCTAAATAAGCTCAGTCATGGGCACAGGCAGTGCTCTTCTGATTCAAATGACTAATTTGTGCTGCCTAGTGCTTCATAGTAATGCTCAAGAAACCTTGCAAAAGACAATTAAGATGTAATATTTCCAGACTGAATTTCCTCCCAACTCTTGACAGAGGTCAGTCTGGCCTGAAATACATAGATTTATATCTTTCCCTTGGGTCCATTACTTTGTACATGGTTAGAAAGCTGAAAATTAAAGTTAAAATTCATCGGAGCTGCTGTATGGGATCAGTTAGAATTCTCAATTATATTGGCCCAGATCCACAAAAAGATCCACAGAATGTAGATGCTCAAGGCTAAGATTCATCCTCTGTTCAACATTTAAGTGTCTTATGGTCACAATTGCTACAATTCAAGCTAGTAAAGTTCCCTCAGGAATATTTCTTCTGCCCTGATCTTTGTTGGTTTTCGTTATTGGGTTGAACATCTTGTCATCCTGTCTCTCAGACAGAGCTTACAGAGGCTGGTTCTACAATTTCAGACAGAATTTATGTGGCTCAAACTACATAAAAGGACAAATCATCATAATTTTTTTAGAAATAATAATCCCTTCTATATATAGTCCTGCCTTTGAAAGCAATGGTATTGTCTGCAGGTATCACAAGTGTATGATTAGTTCTATGAGAGGTCTACTTGGAATCACCATGAAGAAATAAGGAAAAAATTGCTGTTCAGTAAATGTTCCCTATAGAAAAGATATGTGTTGTGTTTGGATAAAAGATTTGAAATCAGGTCCTCCGCTGGCTTGAACAGGCAGTGTTCCATTTCACTTCAGGAGAGCATTGCAGCTTAGGCTTAGATGAGGCAAAATCCAGGGTTTGCCAAATATTTAAAAGTACATTTCTTACAAAAGTTACTTACCATCTCCATATGCCCTTCAGTAGCCTAGTTGACAAGAAATTGAAAACATTTTAGAGAAAGAGATTGTAACAGATTGAAACGGTACTACCCTTCTAGATACTACAATGATCGAACATTGCAAATTCTTACAGTAATAAAGTAATCATAGAACAAGAAATTTTATTCCGTTTTAATTAAAATAGAAGTTCCACAGAAGTCCAGTAGGTATTTGACCTCTGGCAGAATGGGGCAGGGTGGGCCCTGCTGGAAAGATTAATTGTAGCTTGTGTTATAGCCTTATCCTAAGAGGTTCCTTTTCTGAAGTGATGTATTAGTTGCAGATCTAGACATAAGCACAACATTTATCTCCTGCTCTGTGGGGAAGCAGGATGGATTGCTTCTGCATTACTTTTATCATGATCTCAGTAAGATTATTTCAGTTTCCTGGGATGGTGGATTGTGGGTTGTGGGAAGTACTAAAGCATGTGAGAAAAAACATGAGGTATTGATGAACTAATGAAGGGGGAGGAGTATGCAAAAAATTTCACAAGTTTCACAAGTGGTGGAATTTTGAACATCTCTGTGGATATGTATTATCCAATGTCTAATAAAAAACCTGAAGGTTGCACTCTGCTCTTAACATGAGTTCTCTCTCCTTTGTCTCGCTGCCTGTTTTTACAAACCTCACAAAAAACATATATCTTTGAGATCATTTCTTCCTTGCAAAATTTCATTGAATTCAGCCAACAGTCTCTAAATTAGAGGGAAACATTCAGACAAGAGTTTGGGTGTTTGGGGTGGAAATGTGTGAATAAAGCTAATAATATAAAGTTTTGTTTCATCTTCCCGTATTTCTTCTAACAGAAAAGAAAGAGGACATTGAAGACATCCTCATTGCAGTCAGGAAGAAAAAGCCTTGGATTTGAAGAGTAGCAGTTATTGAGTTAGATGCAATTTTGACAGATATGATAGGTACGTCTTTTAAAGTATTAAATAATACAGGATTTCCCACGTTGTTTGGGGGATTTTTGGTGATTTGGTTTTGTTGGTTTTGGTTTTTTTTTGTTAGTTTTTTTTTTTGTTTGTTTGTTTTTTTGTTTTTTTGATTCAAACACACTTTATGAAACCCAGGTGGTTTCACGTAAAAGTCCAAGTATAATCCTGGTAATAATTGTCCTCAAATATTTGCATTCTTTGTCAACCTGGTGCTTTGTCTTTCAATGGATGTTGTTTCTGTTCCTTTAAAATCTGTTTCATCTCTGGCATAGCACAGCAATAACAGGAAAGAAAGCAGATAGCAGTCTGAGGGGGCACCTTAGAGCAGACGCATGTAGTGTTGTATGTGGCAGCATAACCTTCCCCATCCCAGAGACTGTGCTCCCTGTAATCCCATCGCAAGCTCTCACAGGACTCAGATGCATAACCTTGGCTCAGACCAAGGATAAACTGTAGAGATGAACCACCCAAGAAAACAACAGTAAAACTGCAGATTGAGGTTAGTTTGTAGAGATGGGCACACATAACAGGTCAGGGACTGAAGGTGGGAAAAAAACACTGACATAAAAACATATGAAATTAAAAGAAAAAACAGGAAGTGGCAGGTGGTGACTAAGGAATGCCAAGGAGCTGTTTCAGGAAGTGATGGAAGTTGCCCCTTCCTCACCTCATTGAGGACTGCTTGCATGTCTTATGAGGGCGGTACTTACAAGGACATACTCCTGCTTAGTCTAGTACATTATTATTCCTTGCTATCTTTTTGTGTGTGTGTTAGACACTATTCAGTGAGTTTATACTCCTGTGCTATGTGTATTTTGCAGCACACTGGTGCACATGGAAAGGTATGCAGAGTCAATGAGCAAGTGAGTGGATTGCATGTCAAAATTTACAATTGCCTTGTCGATCACTCAGATTGACAAGATTTTGCAATTAGAAATGCTCATTTCCTCTTCTTTTCATTTAAATCGTCCTTGATAATGTCTGGTATGAACATTTCCCCAACAACATTTGCAGTTTATAATATGGATAAACAAATAGCACTCTGGTTTTGCTCCTTCATTCAGGCAATTAAAGACTTAACTACTCAAATCTTCACTTACAGTTTATTTTGTACCTGAAATCCTAACTGGCATTCAGTTGAGGAAGCAAAAATTTAAACATGCAAATTGTTCTTTGAAAAAAGGCGATTTGTTTATAGCTGGAACACTAAAATAAGCACCAATTTAGACCCCTGTTGTAAGTGAAACTCTTTTAAATCTAAACCAGTAAGAATTAAATGTGTAAAATCAAGCTATGTGCAATAGACTACTTCAGGAAGATTCAAGACTCACATTGGTCAGTGTCCTGGGAATAAAGCCATCCTAGATATTGTAAACTTAAGAGGTTTGGAAGCTTGAGATACTGACCAGATAAAGCATTCCAATTTTTAGATACTTACCGTGATGAAATTACTTTTGAGGTCCTTCCCCTTACCACTCATCTTATCTGTTTGCTTTAAGGAGATGTGCTGCAACTAAGAATAATTTATTTATTTAATATTTATTAACTTGTAGTCTTGTTGAATGTTATATTAAAGGCACAAGCATGAATCTGAACAGCAAATTAGTGCCCCTTCAAATCTGATATGAATAGGATGCTGACAATTTTCTCCAAATAAACCATGAATTTTAAAACAAAACTCAAGATGGTTTAATAGACGAGGATTGCAAACTTAATATTTTGATCATCCAGATAACTATCTGAAATATATGCTCACTTTCTTTATGTGTACAGCATAGGCAATAAGAAAAAAGAGGCTTTCTACATCAAAGCATTTTGCAAAATCTAGGAAATAATCATGTTTAAATAAGATGGTAGTGTTACTGAATACCAAAGCAAATCTGCCACTAAACCATTATTCATTGGGTTTATTATTGTTACATGTTTCAGATCTGTATTATTCTGTCAATTGCATAGAATACATGATTTTAAAGAATGCCTTGATCTTGATATGGAAGAAAATTATAGGTGACAATTCTTTGCTTTTTAAAAAGCAATTTTTCTCTGAAATTTTTGCAAGAAATAAAGTATATGCATTGTTAATTCTTTAATAAAGAGTACTGATCATAAAAAAAAATAAACTTTTTTATGGAGAGAGATTGTGGAGGAATGAATTACTAAAGGTTTGAAGGTTTCCTGAATTTTATATTAATGGGGGTTTCAAAAAAAGAAAAATAAATCTCCATCTAAAGCACCATCTGTAAAATAGAAAAGATGAATATTACACATCATTTGTAAATAACTCAGCAGACACTTGCAGACAGCTTTCTGAGACATGCTATTCCATGAGCAATTTTGTTTATTGTCCATCTTTGTTTTCTTGTGTCTGTCTCTTTTCCCAAGTAAGAAGTGATAAGACAAGAGGAAATGAGCTCAAGTTGCACTAGGGGAGGTTTAAGATGGATATTAGGAAAAATTTATTCACAGGAAAGGCTATCAAACATTGGAACAGGCTGCCCAGAGAAATGGTTGAGTCTCTGTCCCTGGAGGTCTTTAAGAGATGAGTAGATATGGTGCTTAGGGACATGGTTTAGGGGTGGACTTGGCAGTGTTAGGTCAATGATCTTAGAGGTCCCTTCCAACCTAGATGATTCTATGATTTATCTTTTTTATGCTAAGATCATATGGAATCCTAATATATTTGTTAAAAAAAAATGTCTTCATGGTAAATATTTATCTTAAATCTTTATTAAAAATATGAGGACCTAGGAGGATTTACAAAAGTTTTTGAATGCTCTCAAAATATATAGGCAAATATATATATATCAGCCTATGTATTACAGGCACTGTAGAGTCAGGAGTTTGGTAAACTAGCACAGTTAACTTATGAAAAAGAGAAGACTCAAAGTCAGTAGGTCAGACCAAATATTATGAAGAGTATATACATGTCTTTCGACGCTCTTAGGGGTGACTAGCATCTTTTTAGCGGGAAGTGGAATAGAGGACTTGCAAAAGACAAATGCGTTCATTTGAAAATGAAGCAGTATTGTTTTACTGCTCGACAGTTATGCATGGGTAGCTAAGCACTCTGAGTGCCTAGAAGCAAGCGAATGATACATAAAATGGGAATAATCAACCATGTGTGATTTTAAATTCCATAACCATTTAATAGAGGGTACACAATAGAATAAAGAAAAAACTTTCTTTTGGGTCACAATATCTTTTTCACTGGCTGATAGGCATGATTTAGAAATGGCTACTCTAAAGTTACCAGGCAACTAACAGGAGGTTTCTTGTGTTGCCCCAAAGCTTCTAACCCAATTTTCTTTTTTAATATTCTGAGGCATTTCCCTTTCAAAAGTATCTTGATTATGTACTCTTATATAATTTTGAAATTAATTACTTCATACTGTCATTAGGATAATGCAGTGACTCGCTCAGCACCTGCCAGATGTTTGAAGCATATTTTGTGAAGAAATGTCCATGCTATCAAAGAGTCATGTCATAGTTGAACACAGTTCTGTTTCAAAAAAGAGGGTGGTGGACAGAAGCAGAATGTTCTTTATAACTAATGAGCTTTGATAAAACTGTACAAACTTAGAAATCAAAACTCTAATGAATAAAATCTCCCTAATTCTGTGATTCTATGAAGTAGGGAGGTTTTATTCAGTTACTTTATTCATTAGCATTATGCAAATTTTCTTATTGGTAATTTATAAATTTAAAGGTCAATTTTTTAAGCTTAGCAAATTTTAAATGTCTTAAATAAATGTTAGTGATTTCCCTATCTGTATGTTCATGGAGAGTTTGCTTTTAGCCTGGAGAGTTTGACATTTGCATGATTTAAAACATATGGAAAGTTCCTGAATACTAGAAAATCTACTGATTCTCCCTTTCCTCTAAGTGTCCACTGTGCGCTTAGGCTGACATACATTTCATGATTTCAGGATCAGAACTAGGGTCCATTGGTCATAACAATAACCTTGTTTTATCAATTTATTTGGGTAGTACTACTGTACATTACACCTATGAAATAATTACTTTTCTTCCTCTGAAACAGACTGTTGGCCAATCCCAGTCATTTCCTCATTGCAGCAAAAGGTTTACTACATGCTTCAGAAATGGAAGAGTGATATTTTGCATTTCCTAATACTACACAGTCACTGTAAACTTGTTTCAAGGGGAGGAATCTTTCTGAAGAACAACTTTGTTTGCCTATATATTTGGGGTATTTTCTAGTTTTATGATTTTCAGTTGTAAAGCGTGTGTCATACAAAACCAGAAATAATTAGTTGTTTTTTTTTTTTATCCTCTGCTTTCGAATGATAAAAGTGGAGTGACAGTGGCATTTACTTGTAAATTATCAAGCTTTGAGGTTGAAAGTTTGTATAAATGTGGAATTATACACCAATATCCATTCCTGAGCGTGGTGAGCTATAAAGCAAGGAGATGCTTTGATTAGAGAAACACCAACATATGAAATGATTTACAGGTACTTACTATATCTTAAACTCTCTCAAATTCTAAGTCAAAGTTAGTTCCAAATTTAGGGACTCTTTAAAGAGCACAGTAGTAGGAAAAGTTACTTTTCCAGTTTTACAATCACCTTTAATACTATGTATAGCTTTGAATGTCTGACAGCTGTTTCCTGGAATCTTATATGTTTGTGTGTAATTTTTACTAGTCACTTTGATAGGATAGTTGTGTGGCTCTTAACAGATAAAAACCTGATGTTATTTGATTGTCTTTTCTTGGGGAAACACTCTGGCGGAAATGCAAAAATACTAATCTGCCTGGGGGAGATAGAAGAAAGATACTGCACATAAGATAAGATGAAATAACATATTATAGGTCTGATTGTGTATTTATGAATATCAATTAAATTATTTAAAGCCTGTGTGGCAGGGCTATGGGCACTATGGAAGGTCTGAAAGCAAGCTATGCATTGTATATCTGTACGAGTTCAGGAAAAACAAAGACTGTCATTTTTATATAGTTTCTTTCAGAACATGTCAAAAATCCAAAAAACAACAGAAGAGTTTGTGTGTGAGGTTTATGTTTTGCCTTTTCAGGACTTGGTGGGAAAGGGTATGACAAAGGATGATAATAGATGTGAGTGTTAGGATGTGTGGAGGAGGTGGCACACCTGAGAGCAGGATGAGGAAAGGGCAGGACGTAGCGGGACTATCCACAGGGTAAGATGTCTGAGTCTCTACAACAGGAGAGATGAGGCAATCGCTATGGCAGCCCCGCTGTGGTGGGAGGGATTATGTCTGTAGAAGAGCACCTGGGTGGAGGTACCGCTCTATCTAATAACTGCCTCGAGTTGGAACCCAAGGTCATGGGTGGCTCATGCATACTGAACTGCTACACAAACGTCCTGAGGAACACACTGCTATTTCTTTGTGCTATCAGAAATAGTCCTGCAATGCTTCCGCTCTTTGCTTTCCCACAGCTAGGTCACAGGGCCTTGTCTTGTCTATGAAAAAAAGTCACTGTTTTTTTTTTTGATCAGATCAAGTGATCAAGTCTAGCTAAAATAAGACAAGGTTAACTGAGCTAGAACTATTGCACACTCATTATGGTGGGAAGGGACAAAAAAAGGAGTATATAAACTCTGACCCTGACTGCTTTATTTATTCTTGTAGCTTGTTCTCTAGAGCTCTTTCATGTGAGTGGCTCATCCAGTACTTGAAAATGTCACCTTTTACACTTAGCTAGAGAGGAATTTCTTCAGGCTGCTGCGTATACGGGATTTACTGAGGATTTTTCTGCTGCTATGGTAGCACATAGTGGAAAGTAGGAAAAGACAAAAAAGTTTACCTGTTTGTGTTGTGAAATACAAGAACACGGAGAAGCTACCACTTTGGTGCTGAGTGATATATCTATGGTTTCTATTTCATCCTGCACTCTTTTTTTCTCCTCTTTTTTTTTTTTTTTTTATGACTAATTCCTAGGAATTGCTAGTCTAGTTATTTTGGTTTTGCTCCCAGGAAGAAATGCCATTTTTCTACTGTAAACCAGTTTCCCCTGAGGTGGACTAGGGAACACTTGAGAAAGGTTTTGGAGTAATAAGCAAAGCCTTTCTATCATGAATGCAGAGTTGGGAAGAAAATATGGAATTCGTGTGTTAATCTGTACCTTGATCTGCAAAATCAAAGAGGTTGCAAGATACCAGATATGTTTTCATTCTAAAGGAAATTGGATTACAGTCTGGTGATTCATTTCTGCCGTGCAAAGGTTTCTTTTCTTGGCAACTCTGTGGGCACTAGACCCTAGGTTTTTGTGACAGTGTGTGTAGGGCATGTTCTGTTTTAAAGGCTCACAAACTATTTTTAATTTTTCCTTCATAAAAGTCCTTATTTTTGCTAACCAGAACAATTTACATTAAAGTGTCTCTCACTGGTTTTCCAATTGCATGTCTCCTTTGGAGGTTCTGATGCAACATTGTGTTTCTTTGTAGAAATGGGAGTGGTAAACGCACCATTCCTTGGTGATGTGAGTCTGTGCGCTGGTACGAACTCCACAGCTGGGCTGAAAGCCACTATTATGCCTTGAGAGATAGTAAAATAGAAATATAAAAAGAGATTAAAAGGGCCAGTGCCTCAGTTCCTCCCTGAAGTCTACATCTCTTTTTGTCTCTGTAGCAAAAAATATACACAGCATATGCTTGGAAAGCTGTTAATTTCTTTATGAGGTGGAATAATCATCACTCTTGTTTGACCTGAGGTCAGCCTATTTTAAGGTGAAGCTTGGAATTCACTTCTGCTCTGGCCTCACTTGAGCTCATCTCATGACACAGTTTCTAGGATTGCTATTGCCACTTGGATTGCATTGGTCATTCAATTTTGTACCAATGCAAATATGATCTATATGCTGGTAATGTGTGGGGAAGACAGGTTTATGCTCATGCACTTGCATAAAAGTCTCAATTGCCAAAAGTCCCTATGAAATACGTCTTTCGTTCTAATTGCAAGGCAGAAATCTGACCCAGAAGCTGGGCTAAAGCATTCAAAGACACAGGAACAGAAAAATCTATGTGTTTTTCTTGAGGTTCTGCTTCTATACTTGCAGTTCAATACTGCTCACTACTCTGTCACTAGAAATTAATAAAAACTCTGTAAAAAGGGAGCATTGCATGTTCCTTAGTATGGCTCATAGGGGTTAAGCTTTATATTGCTGCCAAGGCCAATCTTTTGAGAAACTTGGACACTCAGTGTCATACATTTTTTTCCTCTGGGCTACAAGGGAATTTTATATGTCAGTGGCCTAAATATATGACATTGTATAAGGCTTTGGCAAGCTAATTGCTTATTACAGAGGAATTTAAAATGGGTGTTTAATGAATGAACACTGCCTGCTTAAATATCAGCTTATGGCATTGTAAATGAAGGTTACTGTGCTTAGGGCATGCAAGATTAAGAACTCTAAAAGTGACGCTCTATCTCAGTGAAATAATCTTTTTAAATTTAAACAGTTTTAATTAAAATGCGGGTTATGGACTGAAAGAATTAAGGGCTTCTATTTCAAACCTGTATTTTCGACTGCTTGCCTTCAGGCTTCACAGCCATTGTGGAGGAAGAGGGAAGTTATGAGTATATGAACATACGAATAAAGTCCTGAGAAGCCTGGTAACTCAACAGCTGACCTTTCTTTGAGCAGGAGGTTGGGCAAGAGGCCTCCTGAGGTCCCTTCTAGCCTGAATAATTCATTCTTTCAGTAATTCTATAATATCAAATAAAGTCCAGAAACAATACTGAAATGAAAGCTGAAACCTTTCAGTGATATTCTTTCAACATATACTTTTAATTTACCGGAAAACATAATTTTAACTGTAAGATTTTTTCTCAGTCCTGGTAGTGGGGTAATGTATATATTCATATAGATAATAGACTTAATGACAAAGCATTTAGAGATAGAAAAACCTGCAATCATTCAAAAAAAAAATATGCCTCCCGGGAACCCATTGCATCACTAAGCTCATGGCTAATCCCCCAAATCCATCTTTAAATGTTCAATTTAAAATCTAAACTGCACAGAAACTTGTGTCTTCCTGGAGGTTGCTTTTCCAAATGGAGTTAATTTATTTTTTCCTGGTTTATATTACACTAACATTAAATAAACGAAAAAGAAAAAAAAGCCATGTTTGGGGACTTGAAATTGCTTTGCTATTTCTTGTCATGCTGTACTTATTCCGGTGATGACAAAGGAAAATAACTAGATTCTGTGTTGCTTACATCTAGGATTGCTATGCAATTTACACATGCCACAAATTAATCCCAGAACTGAGTAAATATAGCAAGTAAAAGAAATAATAAATGGGAAATACTATGCTGCAGTATGTCTTCCAGTTTTTAATTTCCACAAATAAACATATTCAGCTTTTAATTTTTTCAAGTGTTGCATCCATTTAGACAAATAATATGTAGCTTAAGAAGCAGAAAAAGAAAGATGATCACCAGTGTGTGTGTGTGTGGGAGGTGTCCACCTCTTCCTGCAAATTTTGGGAAAAGCAAACAGTTGCATTTATCCCTTAATAGATATATCTGTATATAGAAAGTCCACAGTAGTATCCTGCCAGATGGACAAGGTACATCAATACTTTATTAGAAATTACAGTCTAAATGCAGGTAGACAAACCTGAGCTAATATTGATCTAGACAAAAAAGGGTTACAATACCAGCAGAGTGATTAGTTGTCAGTAACCCCACACCTGGCTAAAGATAGTATGGTTTGCATATTAGGGCCCAGTGCTGACTTACCACACAGAGTTATAGCACATCCTACCAGCAGCTGGCTTACTTCAGAGCTTTCATTATGGTGACCAGAGTTGGAAGAAGAAGGTAGTGTTTTAGAAGCAAAACGAGTATTTGCATCACATTTTAGTTTTTATGACTTTAGTTTATAACTTTATGACAATAGCTAGCATGTTAGTACCATCATATTGGTGATCTTAGAGTTTTTTTAAAACTCTCCAATTAAGACTAGTTTCAAAGATACCTCTTGCGTTTTGTGACTATACAAGTTTTCTGAGATAATCAAATTCAATTTAAAGGGGAAACGTGTGTAAAAAGAAAAAAAATGTATGAATACTTTTTTTTTTCCTCTTTGAATTCTAATTTGGCTGATATTTCAAGCATAGGGACAACTCTCTGCATAGTAATTTAATTTATATTATTTTAAAGATTTATCTGTGATAAATATGGTCATATTCAGTGACCATATTTTAAATATCATGCAGCTGTAGACACCACTGCCAAATTTTCTTTTTCAAGGATGACGTATCACCAATAAAGGATACTTCCTTCCTCTGCCTTAATATTTAAAAAAAAAAATAACCCAACCCTAAAATATCTTCCTTCCACTCCAAAGTCAAGTAAATCCAATAGATCTTGCACAGCTGACTAAATTCCATCCAGAGCTGAATTTTTAAATCCATCCAGACTTACTTTTAAAAAATACCTTGAAGCCTGGGGTTACAGTTGGGAAACAAGCCAGCTGATGATAATTAAAACAGAATCATTGTTGCTAAAGAGAAGTAAGATAAGCATTTTTTAAAAAATGCAGTAAAATGTATTCACTGCTTGAACAATTAATATCTGTTAAGCAAATTTGGAAACATAGTTTAGTGTAATGTGTTTGGAATATATCTATCGTCAAGGCTTTAGCAGCCATACATTGCAAAAACATGGCAGATGTAAAACGTATTTATTGTTCTTACCCTTCAGATAATTAAAAAATACAATTCTCAGAAAAGAGCTCACTGTGAGGACAGTAATTGCAAGCTCTCAGGATATTTGTCAAACAATAACATCTCATACTGAAGCACCCCAATAGCTCTTGCTATTCAGAACCTTTTAAAAATAACAAGATATTGCAGTTGTTGCATTCACTAGAACTTGGAAATCTATTACGTGGGAAAGCTGCAGGGTGGGAAAAGTGGAGGCATGATAAATGGAATAGCATTGAAGCAGTAATAGATTTTTATTTGCTCAGTTATACTGACAGACAGAAAGACACCAATGTAAAACTGTCACATTTGAGTTCCATATTGTTAGGAAAATTGTAATTTAGATTTTATCTTTTTCCTTTAAAAATTACCTCATGGAAACCAAATACTCTTGTAAGCAGCAAAACTTAACCTTGCAAAGCTGAAGTCTATTCACATAGAGGAATAGTTCAAACACTAGCGTTTGACATGTTAATTGACAAATAGTAGTGACATTACAGATTCATCTTTAATGTCATTGTCTGTTCTTGTAAATTGTCGTTGTTTCCTTGAAATCAGTGTCGGCTGAGTTTTCATATTCCTTAGGTCCTTGACAACTTTGTGAAAAGTACAAATTTGGTATTTTAACTTGAAAAAATACTCTGCACAGACACGATGCCTAAGTCAGAAACCATCTAAAAAGCATCGTAACTTTGAGGATCTACCATTTATTACATAAGTGAACCATGGTAATGTCTGTAAGGGTGTTTTACCTGTTTAAAAATTGAACCAGAATCATTCAGTATTTCTCTGTGGTATTTAAAAATTCAAATAAGCAATATTTCCTACAGAATTTCTCTGATATGTAACATCTGAAAATATTTACCCATGTTCAGTGGAAAAAAGAAATTATGAGCAACTTTTTCAGATTTAAGATTTGCTCTGATGTTATAGTTACAAAAACCGTGCTTTCATAATCCGTACATATCATCTGGACTTGATTTTACAATGTGATCAGAAAAAACACCTTTCAGACTGTTTGATACTGTCAGCCTCTGGGGCTTTTTTCTCCATACATAATAGGTATGATGTTTTTAGTACGATGGATGATATGAAATCCTGTCTCTGGTGAAGTCAGTAGTAGTCATTAAGAGCCAGGTTTTTACCTCCTTTATTCATCTGTTCCTAAAAAGAATTTTATGGTGAAATTAAATTAGCTTCCTGCAGTTTGAGCAAATGTCTCTGATTGCATCTACACATTCCTCCATGTTCAACCTTGTGCCAGTTAGGATTTCATTGTGTATAATTTGATTTTAACAGGTCTAGATTAGCTCTGACAATTGGGTTCCACATTCAGTCATCCTCTAGACAGACTACAGGTTTGTGCGCGAGACCATTGGGAAAGCAATTTTGCCTTAAAATTTTCCTGTGCTGTAGGTGGCCCATTCTTGAATTCCTTTGCTACTGGTTTAAGGAGAAAAAATCAGTTGCAAACAATTAGTTTATGGTTTGGCCAGAAATTCCATCTAATCAGTTACTCTATTGCCCTATTCCACTCTTGCACAAAACATAGCTATTTTCCGTGATCTTTGGTTTTACTAGAGTGTTCTATTTTCCTTAAAGCATTGCATACGTAATTGTGTACCTTAGAAGAATATAGAAAAAAGGAAGTAGTCTTTAAGCTTTCAAAAAATCTATTACAAAACCATTTAACTGTCTGACAGCTCTGAACATAAACTTTGTAAAGTTAAAGTTAACATTTTGTTCAATACCCTGAATATGTATGGCTTTTGCTTGTCATCTAAAATCTATACATACCTAAAACATGGGCCATACCTAGACTGTTCACAGAGGCTGCACAAACAGCCTACTGTAGTAAACTTCATTGTACTATATGCTCAAAAATAGCCTGATCAAAATAATAAGTACTAAAATATTGCTAGTAGCATGGCTCTGTACTGAGGGATCAGTCCTATTTTCTTCATCTGGTGTGAAAATCGTGATTATACAATTTCTCTCTGGATGGGTGGCATGTTCTGAAAAATCTCTATTTAGAAATTTAAAGTGGTATTTTAAGTGAATTAGATTACTTAGAAACTTCACATTAAATCACACCAAGCCAGTTCATGAAAATCTCTCCACTTTTATAGCAAAATAGTTTGATATTTAATATTTTCTTTTTAGTTTGTGTACTAGACCTGACAGAGTTAATTTTCTTCATAGCAGCTCATACAGTGCTATGTTTTAGATTTTTTACCAAACCAGCACTGATAACACACTAATGTTCTAGCTTTTGCTACGCAGTGCTTGCACAGCATTTATTTTGCTTCCTGAAAGCTTCACATGTGTTTTCAAAGCTACTTTTGCTAATAAAATTCATTAATATACAGTTTTCAATCTGTTCTCTTATTTATAATAAAAAGCAACTGATCTAAGGAACAGAGAAATTTCATAACCAAATAGTTGTATGTTGTGTAATTTTTCTCATAGACAATCCTCTTCACAGCACAAATAGTAAATATTTCCAAATTTAATGGAGCGAAGCAGGGATTAAAAAATACCTGTCTTTCTGTCTTCCTCTCCCTCCCTCCTTCCCCCCTGTTCCATTAATTGAGATGTCACTTTCTACTTACAGCCATATGCAGTGTGCCTTCCATGAGTTCATCAAATTATGAATAAAAATCTTCCCAACTCTTTCCTGTCATTTTTATCTGGTTTGGTATACTTTTATTACTTCTCCTCTTTCTCTCATCCTTAAGCAACAGAATGCTCAGAACACTTTTGTCCTTTTTTAATAGAAACTGTAGTAGTTCATTTGGAGACCAGAAGTTTGCTCTATTGATAATTTGATAATTACAGTCTTATCCTCTTTCAGTTGCAAACCCCTGTTCTACTGTACTACGGGACAGCAAAAGTACTAGAATACATGCTTGAAAGTGTAAAGTAAGAGTATTGCCAAAACTTTCAGATAGGAATATTTATACATTAATTATCCTACTATGTTAAAAAAAACAACAAAAACCCACCACCCTGATTTTTGAGGTAAAAATACATCTAAGTTCTTAAAGCCTACTTTTCTTTTAGGAGGTTTGTGGGGTTTTTTTATCCCAGTTAACATGATATAATACAGAAATGTATTTATATATAGATAGATAAATACTGATTTATATGCTAAATATTATCAGGTATACATAGCAGTTGGAGCCTGAATCAAAAGTGTACCAACTTCATATAGATAATAGCATCAAAACTGGGAGAACATTCTAAATGTGTGAGAAGAACAGTAAGCAGGAGCTTTAACAACAGATGTAAGACATGAAGGATAGCATAAAAGTATAAAATTAAAACAGAATTATTTTAAATTCCAAAAGCAGATACAGGAAGTCAACTGAATTCACATACTGACTGTTAATACCCATAATGAATTACTACATTAGCAATTTCTGTGGTTTAACTGAAAAATCTAGAGTCCTGTAAATAATTATTTTACCTTTATTTGCTTTACATTAAACAGAAGATCTGAGATTTGGGAGCAGGCAAAATCTACTAAGAGGACAAGAATTGTGAGAAAAGTTAATGAAAAGATTAGTGATATTGTCGGAAGGAGGTATATAGACAACACAGTTAGTAAATGTATATAATAGAAAAGAATATGGTGGCACTGGGGATGAGGAACCAATAATGTAGATAAATAGCAAAGAATAGAAGATGTAAAATATAAAAAATATAGGAGAAATGGATAAAGGACTTCTACAATTGGAAGGATGGTGCGCAACTTAGCTTGCCTTTAGATTGATATCTCTGTCTCTGATTATATGAATTCAGTGATGTTTCATAAAAGCAGTAAGACAGAGAGTAACCAAATATAACTGCTGTAAGTTAAGCTGGAAGTAATAAACCTATATGGTCAGAGGGAAGAAGCTGAAAGATAAAGAAATACCCAGTATTCTGTATTCCACACGTAAGCAGAGACTGTGATATTGTAAGTATGGTTCATTCCTGTCAACTAGGTGTAGAAAATAATGCTCACATTTATTTGTATAGACAAATAAAGATGATTGTAATGTACTGAAATCTCATGTAAATATATACTGCAGCACTGTAATACAGGAAGGTTAATGGCTTAGAGCCAAGGTGTAATAAACGGGCTCTTCCCATATAAGCTGCAACCAGTTTCTCTTCACTCAATGAATAACTGAGAAACAAACAGCAACAGAGGCAAAATCAACTCAGTGTGTCACATGAATAAGGTTGAAAAATGCAACTTTTACTTTGATTCTGCATAAGCTGCGCTGACATCACATAAGTATTTCATAACAAGGTAAGTAAGTCCATGAAATACATATAAGTGTAACCAAATACCTTGTCATACCTTGTCCAAATGAAATTCTCATTGTGCAGTAGACTTTAAAAATGTAATAAAAATCAAGAAAGTGTCATGCATCTTGCATGTTCTTGCCTGTGCTTAAGATTGCTAGCCCTCTGCAGTGTAAGTGGCCTTTATATTATTAATATTATATTATTAATATTATTTCTATTATATTAACAATATTGTGGTTCCCATTTCACTCAGTGCAGGAATTTGGCAAGAAAGTGATGGATTCAGTCATCTGAACTGCAGTAGTCATTAACTATAAAAACACTAAGTGAGAGTAATATAAGCACACATATGTATACCTACCCTATTTGCTTGAAGCTATGTTATGTGAAGAGAAGAAATGTTATGGCAAGAACAGTTTCTTGCCTTCTGAGAGAAAAATAACATGGATTCATCCCAGAATTCTAGGGTAGCTTAAATATGTCATCATAGAGCTATTAATTAACGTGTTAAGCCATTACCTACTTTGATTTTGGTACTAAAGGAATGAAAGGAATCAAATAACAGAGCAGTTTCCATTTTAATGGGTCAAGATTAATATCTGGTGTGAAGAAGCAAGAATAAAATGCAAGAATGTACCAGTTTATGGATAAATATCATAAAACAAGGAAGAATATGAAAATGGAAAGTATACCTTTCAAATCCAGTAGAGTTGTTTGACAGATTCAGTGTGCCCTAGGGCAAGAGGATCTCAATGATGTAATACGTCTGAATTGTCAAGAAGATTTAGTAGTGTCCTTCACCAAAGGATCATAAAGAAGCTGACTTGTTCATGGGATAAAAAAGGAAATTGCTTCATATACTGCAAAATGGTTAAAAAGATAAGGAAATCGTTAGCATTAAACTATCCCTCCTCAAGAGCACATTTTTTTTTTGCAGAGGAAGACTGCAAACAGATCTCAGGATTATCTGCACTTAAAGTGCTTTGGTTTGTGTCATGAAGTGGTCTTGGAGTGCATACAAATATTTATTTTGGACAAAACCAGAGTGACAGATTTCAGGAGCACATCTAACACTACAGTCACAAGGGCATTCAGACCAGAGTAGAGCTAGTCCCGAGTACAAAACCTCCTGAAATGTAAAGCATTAGTATCACATCTTCAGTGTGACCTGTTTTGCTGTATAGAACCATTCTTACTGTTTTGTCAATCATAGAATCATAGAACCGTTTAGGTTGGAAGAGACCCTTGGGATCATCGAGTCCAACCATCTACCCTACTCTACAAAGTCCTCCCCTACACCATATCCCTCAGCACCGCATCTAAACGGCTCTTAAACACATCCAGGGATGGTGATGCTGGGAGACATGGTTTAGTGATGGTGTTGCATTTTGTTTGTTGTGTGGGTGTTTGTTTTTGCAGAGTTGGGTTGATGGCTGGACAAGATGATCTTGAAGGTCCCTTCCAACCTAGAAGATTCTATGATTCTATGATTTTGAAGAGCTGCAGAAAGATCTTCTGTTACTGTGTGCCTGAATGGTAAAATGGCAAATGAAATTCAATATTATTCCATGTAAATTAATGCACGTGGGGAAAAACAACAGGTTTAAAACTGCCAATATTGAATGAGAAACAAGCAACAAGCATTTTCGAGGTTACTAAGGCAACCTTATGGAGGTGGCTGTGAACGTTACAGAAGAAAAGTCAAGAAAGAAAACTGAATCAACAATAAAAATGATGAAAATGACTGATGATGGAAGAAAAGAAAAAACAGAGGATAAATCAAAGGTAAACAAATCCTAAGGTTAGACAAGATCAAAAAAAAAAAAAAAACAGGTCCACTGTGTATGTCAGGGATCATAACAGGAAAATACGTTCAAAGTTTCAAGTTCTATTCTGATAGATTTTTAAACTGCAAATTGGCATTACTAAATCAAAACAGGTGGAATGCAAACCATAGAAAGAAAATAATACATAGCTAGAAAGAGTCTTATGAGGATCTATATAAAGATAATGAACTATTACATGTTATTGATTAGTCAGGAGAACAGAACCAGCAGCATTAAAATTTAAAATTGCACTTTTAATTAAAAGGCTCAGGAGAAAAAAAAAAAAAAGCCAACACATATGATAATAACTGAAGGTAACTTTTTAATTGGGACTTCTTACATTTACTATGTTCAGAAGTTTAGGAACCTGGGCCATGTTTCCTGGTAGTAGTTCACAAACTATTGAACAATTCCTTTGGTAATGCATGTAAGGAAGGTCAAGCAGAAGTCCCTTTAGAATTTAAAGGAAAATGGAGCAAGTTACCAATTAAGTGACCAGATTCAGAAAAGGGAAGGATACAAAAACTCCCATATAAATCTCAATAATTTAATCAGACAGGTATTATAATTTGGTTGATTGTTTTTTTTCTCTAAAGCATTTTATGCCATGAGGTATGACAAGTTCTGTCTGAGTGCTGTCCCAGATGAGGTTTCCACCACATCTGGTTTCTGGCTATGTCACAAGCAAAATTGCTTGCAAAAACACAACTAACATAAGAGATATTTTTAGTCAGCAAAGATGCCATGTGAATGTTACCTTCTCTCTTAAAATTATCTGTTGGAGATGACAATGAGTACAAAATGGAAATATTTTTAAACTAACTGTAAAATAAGACTCAGGTTAATCAATAACTTTATATATTCCAGTTTCTTTGGCTTTCAATAAACTCTTTGGGTGATAGGTTGTATGGGATAGGAAAAGAGTACGGAATCTTGATTAATGTATTAAAGATGAAAATATTGATCTTTAGAAGAACAAGACCTGAAGATACTCTAAAAGGTTTAAACTTCATTTTTTTATCATTATAATTGTTTTTATTACTGCCATACAGTGAAAAATCAACACAGTTCATATGACTGACCTAATTGAAGATGATATAGCATTTCATGGGAAGACAATAATACAAAGGCTCTGGATGAATGTGACAAATAGACTTGAAAATAAAAAAAATAAATCCCATTTCTGTGGGAAACTGTATGGAAGATGTACCTACTTCCATGGGCATATATGGCTGGGAGGAGAAAAAAAATTGGAGAAGCTTTAAAAAGCTTTTTTTTATGCAACAAATATTGAGTTATTTGAAAAGTAAAACCATTAACAATAAAATTGTAGTGAATGAGCGCCAGGAAAGATTGTGCCAGTAGGGCCTTTATTCACAGCAGAGAGTGCCTTTTTCTCAGTATGCAATTATAAAGAAACTGGGCACCTATGAAATACAAGGATCCACAGTACAAGTCTTAACTCTTAGTATCTTAAACTCTATATGTACTTCTTATCGAACATAAGCTGATGGTTCCACAGATTGTGGAAAGAGTTTTTTGTGGTGACAGATGGATTTTTAGACTTATCTTCCTGTGTTCATTACATTTCTTTATTGTTTCTCATGGTAAATGTCTTGTTTGGTTTGTCTGCTTTTTGATGTTGTTAATATATAAACTCTACTTTAATAAAATCAGCCCCTGCTTTGGTGGGGGGGTTGGACTAGATGATCTCTAAAAGTCTCTTCCAATCCCCTACCATTCTGTGATTCTGTGGAATGGTCTTTATGTTCAGTCTCCCATATTGTGACACTAATGCTAAATAACTGAAGATTTGCTCAGAGCAAGCCCTTATAATGGTTCATTAGCCTATTGCTCTGCCATGCACTGTCTCTTAATTAGATATGGATCCACCACACACAACAGAAAATGGCTTGGGACACTGACATACAGAGCAGATATTCAGATACAGCAGAACAGAACAGGGAAAGGAAGCAAAGATGTTTCAGGGTGGAATCGGGAGGGACTAATGGAATAGAATTCATCAGCCTGAAAATGTAATAGGTGAGGGGATAACAGAACAAGGCCTAGACAGAGATGAATGGTATTAAGATGATAAGTAGAAATTATCATGAAATTATCAGTTAGCCCGCTTAAAAGGGAAATAAGTATTTTTCCGCACAACCTACAATTATTGGTATAAATTACTTCAAAATAGATAAGTTATCAGCGCCTGTTAAATGCAGCATTCCAAATGCAGTCTCTGTTTCTGAAATCCCTGATGATCTGTAGCTGTGAAAAATATACCAGTGGAAGAACAATCCCGCACTTGCCATATTCCCATGTCCTTTCACTACTGCCCTGCCCTGGATAAGGAAAAATGGAATAGATGGCCCATTGTCCTAGTGTGTTAATTTATAAAGTTTTCTATATATCTTATATAATTATGTCAGAATGTGAATATGGTGCCCAATAACAGCCAAGAGGAACATTTCCACAGTAAATTTGCTGCCAGCAATTTTGAAGAGTTTTTAACAAAAAACATGAAAAGAGTCGATTAATGTATATATGTAATTAACGAGAGTAGAAGCAGAATCATGTAATTAATTACTTTATTCCTTTGATTTAACATCTTTAAAATTCAAATGCATTCTCAAAAAAAAGTTGACAGAATTCACCACTGAAATTTTTAATCCAGATGACATTTGTATGAGTAGAATGAAACCTTATTGGATTTAGTGAGTCTAGGCTTGTGACAAAGATTTACTGCTATTAGCAACTGAGGTGGTTTTCTTTTTATTCATTATACTGTTCCTAAGAGTGCCTGTTTGACTTTCACGCTGTTGATGTAAATGAACCCTTTCATTGATGATGATAATATAGTAGAGCAGCAATATGTGTGTATAATTGTACTCTTTAAAAGTACTTTTTAAATTTAAATCCAAGCTGCAATTATTTTAGATATGCAAATGATCAAATTGAGGGTAATGCTACAAGAGAAATTCATAACATGTTCAAATCAGAATGAAATGGCCATCTCTGCCTTAGGCTTATTGAAGATACCCTTATAGAATCCAAATTTGTTACCAACCTGAGGAAAAGAAATAGCAACTTGTAAGCTATATGTCTCCCTGTCCAGGTTCTTTCAGAGAAACCTTTCTCCACATGAAGAGGGATTAACCTAGAATACTAAATTTACTTACCATTGCATTGGATTTTGATTCAACAGTGATACAAGCAATGTACTGAAATCACTATACAAATGTGACATAGCAGTTGCAACATACAGTTGAATCACAATACAAATATCATTCCCCTCATGTCTTTCTACATGCTCACCATCATGATGCTGGTCATCCTCAGTCACTAAGAAGGAATAATAGGTTTAAGTAAGCTCAAGTCCCTTGCTGTCTTCAAAGTTCATGTTGCTTGTTGTTCATACAAGTTTTATACCCTGTGTCGCTGCTAAGCCATGTTTACACTTTCCCCATGCTGGTCTGACAAACTCAGGAAGAGACTCTTAATTAGCTTTGGGAAGGTGACTTACACAACCAGTTGATGCAGTCAACCAATACAAACAGTTGCTCTAGTGATACAGTCATTTACCTAAAAAAAAGGCCACCCACTGCTCACCTTGGTATTGAGATAAATTCAGCTTTCTTTGCAACAGTCCAGTCACTCCCTACGTTTTGTTGTGTTTTTTTTTTTTTTTTGCTTTGGAGTAATTTGCTTTTTTCTTACAAACAAAAATTCAGAGCAATTCTTGGGTGTATTGTAGTTCGCATCAGAACTGATTTTCTGAAGCAAATTGTCCAGTCACTCCCACATGCTTTGTTTTAGTTAGTTTCACAGAAGAGTCTTAGAGCTTGTGAATTTCTTTGCTTCAAGATTGAACTAAAACTAGAAGATGCAAGGGTGCATTTAATGCTGTCCCTGTTTCGGATCTGTAAGATCAGACAGGTACTGAAACTCTGCAAAACACATATAATGTAGATGTCAGGTCCTCAGCCTCAGGTGTTTCACTTCGCAAATTTGGCCCTATTCCACTCTTAAGAGGCTTCCAGTGTCTCCTGGGAGTACAGAAATTCAGAGGGATCTTCAAGGCATAACATTTTTGCAAGTTTAGCTCACAAAGTGTTTTGTAAGAGTAGTTGTTTCATTGATCTTTGTTTCACGGAATCATAGAATAGTTAGAGCTGGAAAGGACCTCGAAGATCATCTAGTTCCAACCCCCTGCCATGGGGTTGGAACTAGAACTAGGTTGCTCAAAGCCCCATTCATCCCATTCGAGGGATAGGGCATCCACAATTTCTCTGGGCAACCTGTGCCAGTGTCTCACCACCCTGACAGTGAAGAATTTATTCCTGATATCTAATCTAAATCTCCCCTCTTTCAGTTTAAAACCATTACCCCTCATCCTAACACTACACTCCCTGATAAAAAGTCCCTCTCCACCTTTCCTGTAGGCCCCTTTAAGTACTGGAAGTCTGCTATGAGGTCTCCCCAGAGCCTTCTCTTCTCCAGGCTCAACAGCCCCAACTCTCAGCCGTTCCTCATAGGAGACACGCTCTTATCATCTTCATGGCCCTCCTCTGGACTCACTCCAACAGATCCATGTCCTTCTTATGGTAGGAGCCCCAGAGCTGGATGCATTACTGCAGGTGGGGTCTCAGCAGAGCAGAATAGAAGGGCAGAAGCACCTCACTCTACCTGCTGGCCACTCTTCTTTTGATGCCGCCCAGGATACAGTAGGCTTTCTGGGCTGCAAGTACACATTGTTGGCTCATGTTGAGCTTCTCATGCATCAATACCCCTTCTCCTCAGAGTCCTTCTCCAAGTCCTCTCCAAGTCCTTCTCCTCAGAGCTGTTCTCAATCCATTCTCTGCCCAGATGGTTTTTGTGCTTGGGATTGCCCTGACCCAAGTGCAGGACCTTGCACTTGGCCTTATTGAACTTCATAAGCTTCTCATGGGCTCACTTTTCAAGCCTGCCTATTTCCCTCTGGATGGCATCCCTTCCCTCCATCATGTTGACCATATAATACAGCTTGGTATCATTAGAAAACTTGCTGAGGGTACACTCAATCCCACTGTCCAGGTCACCAACAGATATTAAACAACATCAGTCCCCATAATGACCCCCGAGGAACACCACTCATCACTACTTGCCACTTGGACATCAAGCCGTTAACCTCAACTTTTTGAGTATGGCCATCCAGCTAATTCCTTATCCACTGAGTGGTCCATCCATCAAATCCATGTGTCTCCAATTTAGAGATAAGGATGTCTTGCGGGACAGTGTCAAATGCTTTGCACAAGTCCAGGTAGATAATGTCAGTTGCTCTTTCGTTATCCACCCACACCAACACTTAAATGCCATTTTAGAAGGCCACCAAATTTGTCAGGCACAATTTTCCTTTAGTGAAGCCATGTTGGCTATCACCACTCCCCTGCTCATTTTCCATAAAGGTTTACACATTAATGTTCAATAGTGGCTGCATGAGATGACCTAGAGATGACTGTTTCATAACTTTGCACATTGAAGGCATATCTATTTTGATATGACAGCTTTGATTATAGCATACATAGACACAACTGAACTAGTTAGCTCAAAAACTGGCAGAAGCCCATTTGGGAATCAAAAGCTTCCTCTAAAAAAACCATACTGAATTTTGAATTCTGTGTTGTTTTGACTTTCTTGCTGTCATTACCCATGATAAACATAATGATACTTTACATACTCTGCTGTCTTGCTTTACAGTTACAGTGTCACTTTCCAGTTGCAATGTCCTTTTATTCCTGTTTTTCCTGTACTCAGACGATATAGTTCTCTGGACACTAATACAAGTGGTACAGTTTATAAGATACTTGTATGGGAGTAGCATATTGGGATGCTGTAACAAATAGCAATCAAGACCCAGTAAGACATCTAATAAAAATGAGACATTGTCCCTAATGCCTTTCAGGTAAAGAATAGAGTCCTGTTTATTTTTGTTGAGAAAGAACAGAAACAATCTTTCATAAATACAGAGTGTTGGGGAGGGAGTTGTTGTTTTTTTGTTGCTTTAATACTCAATAAAGTCAGGACAGTCTTGATTTTATTAAACTAAGAGTTGCAGCAGCTTAATATATTTTTACATTACAAAATTATGGTATTGAGAGACTGATTGTTTTTTTATAATTATTGCAGTAAAGATGCTTGAAATGAAAGCATTCTCACTCTAATCTACAGCCTTTTTCCCCCTCATTTCTTCTGTTGGCTCTTTTTCTATGTTAGGAGATTAGTATTAAACCAGGGGACTGCAGAGGATGATGAAAACTTTTGCATATCAAATGAAATTAGAAAATCAGTTTAATTAGGAAGACAAGAATTACAGTCCACTGTAACTCATGTACAATCAGGCAAGGTCTTCATTCAGATTTAAAGGTTAGAGTTCTAATAAGGAGCTGCCTCCATAATAATGATTCATTCACTATTGGCGTAAAATATGTCAATAGCTTGTGCAAATATATATATGTATAGGCGGGTATTTTATAGCCTGACTTTTAACTTTCAGTATTTATTTTCAGTTTTGATTAAAAAAAAAAATCTGAATATTTGTTGTTAAGTTTGTCTTGAGGAACGTAATGTGTCTTAGAGAAAATAATATTTACAGTCAGTGATATAGATATGTAGGGCACCTCTTTTAAAACGTATCCCAAGCAGACTCTCTTTTCATGGTGGGGCATTGTGCCCTGGGAGTGTTGCTGATATGTCTCTTCATATTGCAAATATAATGCATCTATTCCTCTTGGGCTGAAGTTAGGTCTCATGAGCCCTTGTATTTTTGTCTTGTCTTCTGGGATTTTCTTCATTATGGTTGAGAAGATATGAGGAAAGTGAGCTAGCTACTGTAACAGCAAGATAGAGTTTGAACTGTATTGAATTTGTAAGAATAATTAAAGAAAAAACTCACTTCCAGGTAGATTTTTCTAATTTCATCCCAATGATAGAAAGATTTATGTGAAACCACTTAGAAATAGAATGATTCTATTACCTTAATATAGAAGTAAAACTGCCAATAAACGAGAAGATATCAGAGGTGCCAAAACAAATACCTGGCAGGTTCTTACTAATTTACCATCATCAAACTTCACCAACGAATGGAGGTGTTGATCTCTTCTGCAGCTATGCATTTTCAGAAGTATTAGGCATTATTATTATTATNATATTTAGAGTTGGTTTACAAAGAGCTTTATTTTGCATAGTAATGAACACTCACTGAAGATCAGAAATTTTGTAATGATCTCAAATTGGTGTTCCAAATGCCAGCTGAGTTCCTTAGAAAATTTTAGCCAAGATGGTGATAGGATTTCATTGTGAGAGGGAACTTTTAGTACTAACTTCTAGTATCACATTGCTTGTATAAATGCTTTTGATGAAAAATCTCCTTCTAAGGATTTAGTATTATTAATTTAAAATACATTGGATCTTTCCATCTCTGTAATTGAGTAATTATTTGTGAAATAATTATTTGCAAAAAAAATATTATCAGATCTGACAGAGCTGTTGTTGATATTGCTGTTTCTCATTTGTTTATTTAATTTTAGTTGTGTTCAGTCAGTTTGAAATATTCTGTGCCAAACTGAACAGTAAAACTTGAGGCTAAAATCTACCTGTAGACAGAAGCTGTGAATTACTTGTGATTAACATAGGACTTAAATATTTATAGAAGAATGAGCTGTATGACTCTCAGTTAGAGATAGACCTTAAGTGGAAGATACTATCCATAAACAACTGGTGTAAATGTTCCTGTCTTAAATGATATTTATTGAGTGAACAAATGACTTGGAGCTTCCATCTGACTACGTTTATCTCCATGCAAATTATGGCCCTATCATCTATAATTCAAATTGCAGAGAGGTACTACCATGCCAAAAGATACAGATTGACAATACCCTGCTGTCCAACCAAAGATCGCCACTGGCACAACAAAAGGATGGAACAAGTCTGCCAAGTCTAGTTAGGCTCTCAGGCTGTGCATGCATTAGCGCTTCAGCTGGGTTTGGGAGAGCTCTAGTGAAGTGACTATCCCGTTTCTTTTCATTTGCTGTGCTGTACTTCACACTGTGGCATAGTCTCATGGTTTATGAACAGGGTGATACTAAGCTGGAAAATGAACTCCAGGACTCTGCCAAATGCATTTCCACCTCAAATGGGCATTTAATCCATAGGACCAGGCTAGGGATAGTTCAAAGCATTAAAAACACTCAAACAAATAGTTAAATCAACAAGCCTTGAAATATGCGTAGCACATGAATCAGGTATTTTGCATCAGCAATTTCTCTCTACAGAATTATCGATCCATGATATGTGCTAATGTAGACATAGTTTAAAATTGCTAACAGATTAATCAGCAGTCAGATGAGCCTGCTTGTCCTCTCGGATTTATCAGAATAGCTACAATTTACATGTCTTTAGAATAGCTGTAAGTGAAAACTCAACCACTTGTTTTTGTGTTTCTCCATCTGCCAGTCTTCATCATGCCATTTTGTTCAGATTAAGTCTAAACTAGCTGGATCCAGATCACTTTCTCTTTCAGAAATTAGGAAGCAAGAAGAGCAGTTCTGTAAGGGACTGTTGAAAGTTAATGTAAAGGAAATGTTATTTGTATGCATGCAAACTTCTAGTGCTACAGCAAAAATACCTTCTTGAACACGGAACTATGAAACTGCTATTAGAAAAAAAAAAAAAAAAAAAAATCAAAATGGAAGTATGCATGACTCCCTTGGCTTCAGTTTTTTGAAAGTATGTTTTCCTTTGTAATGCAAAATCTAAAAAAAACCCTGAGATTTATATAGTTTGGTTTCAAGAATTTATTTCAAATCATAAATCAAAAACTGTTCTGGTTCTGCTGTCAGTTTAGAAAAATAAGTGATAACTGTATGAAAAGAAGGAAAAAAAGAGAATATGCATGAGAACAAGGTTCCCCTAGTATATCAAAGCATGTGTCCATTTTATGTGACTGAATAAAGATATTAAACATATTGTTAGCATATCCTCTAATAAATATATTGTTAGCATATCCTCTAATGCAAAACTTTGGAAAAAAAGACTATAAATAAGTGGTATGAGATTTTATGTCGTATTATCTATTGCTGAAATTCTCAGACTTTAAAGCGGTTATAGCACTAAACATTTTTAGTTTATCTACTATTTTTTTCATCTGTAAGCTATGTATCACATAACGCTAAATTCATGCCTGATTGGTTTGGGTTAGGGGTTTGGGGGAGGAATTATTTTTTTGTTAGATTGTTGCATATATAACACTATTGAAAACGGTGTGAATATAACTTTACTTGTATTTATGTAAGCTATCATACAAAATGCCCTACTTACGTGTACCTTAGCTCAGTGTGAGTAGAGTGATCCCTACTTACTGCACAGTTCCATTTTCTTTCTCACACTGCTTCTGTCTGCTGGCAAGATGGTTTACAGAAACTCTACATGGCAAGCCTTTTTCTTTGCTCTTGCATTTCAGGAATGAATTATATTCTTATGCTGTTACAGTACCATATGCATTTGTATTGCTTGTAATCAGTATGCAGCAAGGTCTGCAACTGAGCTGCCTGTCAGGCAAAGCTGCAAGGACGTCTTTGCGGAGAGGACGGAGGTGCCTCAAGGACTTTTAGATACATAAGGTTCTGAAGGACCCTCAGATGCTTCTCGCTAGCCAAAGCGTTGCAACAGTTCTACTCTTTGTCCCTTCTCTTCATTGCCTCTATCCAAAGGGCTAGTGACTTTTTGGCTGACTTAAGCCATCATTTGCAAAATTCTGTCCAGGCACCAAGGGACATATATCCCTTTTAGCTGTCCTACCTTCAACCATAGCTTCAAACATTAGGAGAATTCTGGTATTAACTGTATTTTCAGAAAAATATATTCACAAAAGAAAACTTCTGGTGATTGTACTGAAGCAGTAGCACATATGGTACAAAAGGTGCTACAAAACCCCCACTAGTAATTGATGAACCAAAGCCGTTTCTGCCTTTGTGCCATAAATTGAGCTATGCATGCTGTGGGTAGAATATTGCTGTTCTCCGGAGAGAACAGAGAACGGAGTATAACATTGCCATTTCATCGCAGTCTTTTGCTACTCAGATTTCACTTATCTTTAAAAAGATCCAAACCAAGATATAAAACTATTATCCCTCATAAAATATAGCTAACACTGAAGTGCATCCTTAAGCATTTCACTGAATTTTATAATGAGCTGAAGAAAAGGAACTGTTCAGGAGTTGTGTAATTGATATTAAAAGGTTTTTCAAGACACATAAAAATTACACCTGAACCAAAACCATTTATTAAAGAAGATGAGTAAAACTACTGAGGGGAGTTGCTGTTTTTCCCCTGGATATCACTATAGGCCTTCTTAAAATATTACACAAGTACTAATTTGTTTGCCTTTCAGGTCCGTGATAATTTGTCAGTGAAGTGAATTTCCAGAGAAAATGAAAATAGGAATAAATGAAAAGAGAAGAGTAATGAGATTTGCCTTAAAAAAAAATAACCATAACTTGAAGAGTCATCGTAGAACATATGGTCTGGAGACACGGCCAGAATTGCAATAAAGAAGAAAGTACAAGAGACTCGAGAAAGGACAGACATTTATGAGCAAATCCCATAAGTCTTTCACACCAATAATCTGAAAGCCACTCCAATAAAATGTGATACCTGTATAACCCCTAAGGCAGTCAGGAAAAAATAATAATTGAACAGAAACCTAACCTGTGGTGAAAAACAAAGTAAGCAAATAGCTCAGGTAAAGAAAAGAAAGATGCCTATTTGAAGCTCTCATATCTATATAATGGAACATTTGCATTTCAAATTACTGTTAAAAAGCATATAAATCAACATATATACGAAAATTTACTACTGGAAAAGTAGCAATGGTGAAACTGTCCCATCAAATTTCCTGGAAAAAACATGTAAAAATATTACATGGATGAGTTAAGAAACTGAAGTTACTTCAGAAAAGCCTTAACATGAATTGTCTAAAAACGTGAAGTTACAAGTCATTGTACATAGGTAGAACACTAGAGTATAATGAATACATTTAAATATATATAAAAATGCAAATGTATATATACAAGTAGAAAGGCAAACAGCATACATTTCACACAAAAAAGTTTACTATAATAGATAATAGAAACGTACCATGAGAAATATATATTTGGTACAGCAATGATAGTCAATTTGTTTTTCCAGTTGCTGCAGGACACAGAGAAATAGAATAGAATAGAATAGAATAGAATAGAATAGAATAGAATAGAATAGAATAGAATTTTCTTTTCAGAATTTTATATCATGCCATAAGTCCAAGCATCTAATTTTAAGGGTATTAAAATGGGATAAAAGTACAGCTAGCACTTTTAAAGAATTTTTTTAGTAAATTCTGATGTGACAAAAATGAAGTACAACCAGCAATTAAAATCTTTATGGTCATTGGAACAAAAATAACATGACCTCAATTAGCAAGTTGGGTTTGGTGATTTTTTCCTTTTGAAATAGTTCCTATAAAAATATCTCAAAATGTTTGAAAGTTATTACTTAAACATTTTCAAGATAATGACTGACTTTTCATGTTTAAATGTAGATAAAAACAACAAAAATAAACTATTTTGAAACAGCCTTTACAATTGACATAGCAATATTTTTTTTAAGTTATTGAACCTAGACAAACCACCAAATTTCCCCTAACTCTTTTTACGATTTGATTTTTTCATACTCCAAATTCTATTTCTGTTCATTTTTTCAAGTGGCAATTCTAGGTAACAAACAGATTCTCTGATAATATCAGTCATCCTTGTTGTTTCTGTCTAGCTAATGGTTCCTATATTTCACTGATGCTGATAAGCATCACAAGCAAGTTAGTAACTTACAATTTCAAATATTACTGTGTGATTTTGACCCCATGTGCTTACAGGCACTGAGAGATTACAAATGTTGGAATACAATAAATACCAAAAAATGTCTATTGTTCTACAGTAGAGTATCTTATGTTGCTCAGAGACACTATATAGCAAGATATAAATCATTTATTTCTTTATGCTCAGAAGAAATTACATCTTGTGTAAAGCTTTCATGGGTGGAGGGCAGGGAGAGGGGAGGGAGTCAGAAAAAGACCATAGCTTGACTTTAAATGGAAGTTTTATCAAACTGGAGGAGAACACAAATGAACTGAATAAGCAGTATAACTTCAATGGACAGTGACACTTCAATCAACAATGACATATGTCACTGTCTCAATATCAAAATACTCAAAGGATCATTCAAGCCCCTCTTCCTTTCCCCTTTCCCCTTTCCCATCAGCGTCTAAAAGAAGCAGATGACTGTCATAGATGCTGCCTACAGCCACAGGCCAGGACAGAAGCTGTGAACTTCTGTGAGCTTTGCCATAGGTGCTACACAAATTGAGTCTGAATTATTTGACTGAGAAAATGGTCTCACGGCTGTATTTCTCTAGACAGTATGAAATTCATTCACTGCTCTGTTTGATAAGTGAAGCAGCAGGTAAATAAAGATTGAACAAAAAGCATAAAACTAATCAAGACAGAGGAATTGTCTTGGTTTATGAATAATTGTGATTTGTTGACCAAAAAGATGACTTTTTGATGTCAGACATTCCAAATGGATAAATATGTCCCAGATAGCTCTGCATGAACTGAAATTGAAAAGATGATGTGCCCTTCTTGAACTGAAATGCCAGGGGTAAGGAAGAGAGAAAGCACTTCACAGATGGCAGTGTGTCTTAATTGCTATTTTACAGGCTTTTAATGGATTAGTTACCTTTCAGAGGTTCAAAACACAATAATGATATTGAAAGAGTTCTGTAAGTAATCACCAGCCTCCCAGTCGGTTTAATGAACAAAAGAAGTATTCCCACGTTTCTCAACAACACTTACCAAGAACTCAGGAGAAAAATATTTTCGCATTTATTTGAAACAACCATAAGCTCATTGAAATTTGCAGTGAGTGAGGGATGACTCTGATCAAAATACAACTTGCTTTAGGTAACAGCATACTCTGCAGAGAGGCGTGACAGTTACAAAAGCAATTAAGAGAGGTTTGCAAAGAGCTTTGATGTGGCACAAATGATGGCTATACTCTTTGAATACCTGGGTTAATCTAACTAGGATAGAGACCTAGAACCACAGCAGAATGAAACTGGAAAATATTTCAATGATGACATGATTTTTTTCCCCAATTATTTATACTGAGCCACTGGTGCCTTACAAAAAATCCATGCGTTCACCAAAGAGCCCCTTGGAACTGATCTCTTAGCACATAATCATGAGCACCTTATGCCTCATTCAGCATTTAAAATAAACAGAAAGATCTAGATTTCTATATGGATTCTACCCTTTAAGGTAATTTTAAGATACATTTTGATATGTCATAAAATTATTTTTAAGATCACATTTTGATATCACAGAATCACAGAATTGTAGGGATTGGAAAGGACCTTCAGACTTGGGTGAAGCAGGTTCACCTAGAGCAGGCTGGACAGGAATGCATCCAAGTGGGTTCTGAATCTCTTCAGAGAAGGAGAGTCCACAACCTCTCTGGGCAGCCTGTTCCACTGCTCTGTCACCCTCAAAGAACAGAATTTTTTCCTCATGTTGAGACGGAATTTCCTGTGTTCTACCTTGTGTCCATTGCCCCTTGTCCTGTCACCAGGCATCACTGAGAAGAGTTTGACCCCATCCTCTTGGCTTAAAATTTAATATTAAGCCTTCAATTCGACTGTTTCATTTTATTTTGCTGTGACTAGCTTTAAAATCTCTGCTGGAGAGAATCACATGGTATAATTCCTGTGCTTTCCTCATCATTTAATCCTGAATTATAAACAAATCATACCAAACTACATATTATAATTGTGGTATTGGCTTTGATGGGGATTCCAGTAAGAGAAGAAATATTTTTTTTCCTCTTATATCTTTAGTTCTATATTCTATATTCTTGTATCTTTATTCTAATTAACTAAAAACTCATTTGTTTCTGTCTGTCCACCTGAATCTGGATCTGTACCAATGTTTCTTTTTCTAGGATTTGAATTATGTTCAAATACTACATGTTCCTATAAATTTCCTTTTAAAAAGACTCTAATTTCATCTCCTAATGACTTATTATTAAAAAAAATAGTTACTGCACATCTCTTCACCAATCAATGGTGTGTCTCTCGACAAGAATAGTAAATGCAACTTTGACATTTGCTAGTGGTAGTCTATATTTACTTCGTAGTAGGAAGAATTATTCTAAATTACTTTAGTAGACTATACAGGTTCTTTTGCACACTGGGAATAAGCTTTAAAATAAACCACAAATGCCTCTCTCCCTCGTCAATTCTGGTATATATGTAAGATGAGCTAAATTTCATCACAACAAAACTGGTTTAGTTGTTGGGGGACGGGAGGTTCCTGCCCCCAAAGACAAAATGAGATATTCTCTTTTGTTACCTTTTACTTTTTTGGCTGTGGAAGTCTCTTCCCTGATTGCTAAAAAACGGTGCTGTCATTTTTTGACCTTATTTGTTTCCCATGCATAATCAGATTCTTATCTGTTTGCATTTTGCTTTGCATTTTTCTTGTTAGCACAGAAGAGACAAAACAGTGAGAATGCTGGAACAGAAAAATGGCAGACAGCTACCCTCAGGAGTACTGGCATTGACATTTCAATGGCAGGTGCAAATTCTGCTCTCCTTTAGCACTGATGGAATCTCACAAATCTAGAGCAGCACACATATACTTCTGGTTTTCTTTTTTTTCTTTTTTTTTTTTTATTTATTTTGTCTAATGTTTGGTTTGTTTTGTTTGGATTTTTATGTTGTTTCTGTTTAAAAGTGGATATGCTAAGCCAAGAATCATCGATCTCCAATATGCCATTGTTAGAAAGCTATTTTTTTACAGTTTAAGCTCACATCAGAAAATCTCTGTGCTTGCTGTGTAAAATACTGAAGTGCATAGATTTTTCCTGTCTGAACTTAAAAACTGATTGCATTGAACTGGATATGTTTGAGGAGTTTAAAAATAAAATCTGTGAATTTTAGGGGGAATAAAGATACAGACATGGTCTTGGCAAGATCTTTGGCATCAAATACTTTGTATTTTGAACAAACCTCAGGTATTTAGTACTTTTTCCAATGAAATTCAGTAGTGAGAAGTGAACCCCAACTTTCCCATGCCATTTTGATCTAGGACTTTCAAAAGCAGACAAAAATGGCTTGCTTTTTTCCTTGATTGAAATGGATATTTGCAGGTCTGTTGCTGATCCTATTGAATTAGGCAAGTGTGATACCCATTTATTGTCATCCCAAAGCTTCATCTTCATGCCAGCTTTCCCATATTTTTTCTAGCATAGTGGGAAAGACTAGGATTTTCATCATTGACCTCATTAGCGCCAAAATGAACTAAGAAGATTCTTCCTCGTTCTCATTCCCTTTTCTAGTAAATTGCACATCTGGATTAATGACACTGATGCATGGGCATAACTATATGGTTAAGCTGATCAACTGGACAAGCAAAATAGATTTGCTGGTTCCCCATTATGTTCTATTCAGCATTAAATATATGAGATAAAAAATTAGAGATATTAGCTATAACAGCAGAAATGTAAAGCTTTTGTGTTTCCTGGGTATCCTCCAGAAAGACTTGGTTTATGTTGGTACGGTTTGGAAATCATGACTAGCATTTTAAATGCCTTTCTCAAACTCTTTTAACCATGGTTGGGGATGTCTTTTCTAGACCTGATTCCTAGAGCTGAGATGTAAGCATACTTCTGTATACATTCTATATGGTTGTGTTATTAAGACTGTGTGGTTAAATATAATTGTCTAATACTTTTAGCAAGTGCTGGCTTCATTTAATAGGTTTATCTAAAAGGTAATAACAATAAAAAGGAAAGTCAGAAAAGCAAATACAGTGAACCTATTATCCAAAGCATGCAAGAAAATGGAGACCAGAGAGAGATCCTGAGAAAGGATTGGGAGAAAATGGATTTTCTTTGAAATTTTTCAATACACTGTTTATAAACTAAGATTTGAACAAGCAGACTTCACTGAAACTGATCCATGCATATTGCTGTTATGTGGGGCCTATTCTGCCAATGCAGCTGAAAACATTTATTTGCAATGGCATTGAAGTATACGACAGATCAAGCCATGGCTGTTCAAATTCAACAAAAGATTTGTCTCTTTCTCAGCAGGTGAAACATGAGGAATAGAGGCAAAAGCAAAATCCCTAAGATACCAGCACATACAATATGCTTACTGCATTACTGACCATTAAATGCACTCCAAACTGTAACTTTTAATTGATGGTGCTAAAAGCAAGGACACATTGTTCTTCTGTTTGTACATAAACACAAATCAACTATGTTTAGTACTTATTCTTAGAAGTCTGTGTGTTGATTATCAGCAAACCAGGTATTTGCAGTTGTTAAGGTACAACTAAGTCTTCAGAATGAAACTAAGGAGAAATAATTAGTGACTGTTGTCCTGTTTATTCAAGGAGCATATTCCACAGGAAATAAAAGTAGATAGTGAAGCTGCTGAAGGATGGTGTATCCTTAGCAGCGCTATATGTTGCATACACTGCTCTTTTCCCTTTATTTAGCTTCTATGACTTAGGTATCATGTAAGAATGAATATCAGGTTCATGAGATGTCAAAAAAATGCCTATTTTATACGGTGCTTTTACTTACATGACTTCTAATTTCTGAAATGTAATAGCTGATAGTCATTCATTATGAAAAGAAAGTTATGTTCCTTTTTTAGTTAGGTTGTGTTCTTTGATGTCCAGTTCAGTGGAAGCATTATCAAATGCTAAGGTGCATATTTTATTGTTAAGATTTAGCTCTTGCCTAAAAGGGAAACTTTGAATAGGATCAATATAACTTTATTTTTTATTTTTTAGTAAGTTTTGATAAGTATCATCATAAACTGGTGGAAAATACATTTCCACTTCTTATTTCATGACAACACATTGCTCATACTAATATCACTGTATAGATTACTGTGGATTTACTCCTGCCTTATCTGTGAGTAATATGAGAATCAGCTCTGACAATTCTAGTATACTGAATCGACTGTATACTAGAATGACTTTTCATTCGATTTTTTTTTTCCAAATAAAGGGCAAGTGAGATTTCATTTCACATTGGGAGAACATCTGAAATAGCCAAACAGCAATGAATAGGCAACAGTGAAGGTATCACCTTTTAAATTATAGTAACGGGCTGGAAAAGTGACCCTGTAAAATGTCACCTACATGTTCCACATTATTTATCTCTCATCAGAGATTTTGTACCAGAAGGTTTCAGCTCATAAGGCAAACAAGATTTGTGTTAGAGCAAGATCAATCTGCTCTACCTTGAAATCTCATGGAATACAGTACTACAGAAAGAACTACAGCACTTGGTTTTTTTGGTTTTGTTTTTAATCAAAATCTGAGTAAATATAACAGGGATTATTGTCTGCTCTAAGTACTCTTATTTTTATATTTTAACATTGGTATCTGAGGTGGAGGGAGGATACATAAAAAAGATTTGTAAGTGTTTTAAAGTGAAGCAAGATATATTCTGCTCCATCTAGCCTAAACACTACTTTTAGACCAAGTTCATGAATGACAATAGCAAGCATTTCAGTTAAGCTAATGCCTTCAAGAATACTCAGATATTTTTATAAGCCAGCCTCATAGGTTTATTTCCATACAACGTCTATCTTTAAATTATTTCAGAGACTGTCACAAAAACGCATAAAATCAAGAAAAATATCAACATGGCATCTCCATAACAGTATCTCCATGACAGCCTTAGAGTGAATAATTTTTAATTTAACTGCTGACACAGTCTATATGGAGCTCATGGTAAGTCAGTGGCATACCTGGTGAGTTCTCTATGGGCAGAAAAGGGCCTTACTGAGGATTACATTACTTTCTGGGAAACACAGCTGAGCATCCTAGGATATTGCTATACTTTAGCATTATATTCTGTTGCTACTTTTGTACAACTTTTTATGAGGTAGATTAGTGTATTTTGTAGTACTGTCAACATGCTAACAGCTTCCATCATTGTTTTTTGTCTTTCAGACTGAACTTTTGAAGAATATGTATATATATTGATACCTAAAAGGTAATTGCTAATATCCAAGGTCTGTATCAAAAATACTTTTTTTTTCCCCTCCATCTGTGGCTGGTTATAGAAAAAACATTTCTCATCACTGGGAGGTCAGGTTTAACAACAATAACCAAGAATATCCACTTACCAACCTAGTATATTTACAGGCACAGCTCTAACGATAACAGTTTGAGACCCAAGAAGCAATTTTAACATAGGCTTTTTTTCTGAGAACAGCTAAATCAGTGCAAGGAAAGCCTGTTTCTGACGTACCTTTTCTGGCAAACAGTTAGTTCAGGCATTACCGGACAGAACCCTGATTCTCATTGCTCTCATTGAGAATGAGATTCAAATCTCATGATTCTCAAGTCTCTAAAGACATTTTTTTTCAAACTGGACTACTCTGTGTCACTCTCAACTCTGACCAATGAAAGTATATTTTATCAGACTTCTTTGCCACAGCCACTGCAAAGAGCTGCATTTTTTGATCAGAGATTCCCTTGGGCAATTTGCTTAACTTGCAACAAGCTTCTAATCATGACGTTAGAAAACTCAAGGTTTGTTTTTTGGCTAAGCATAAAGGCATAGAAGGTAAAGATCTGGGATTTTTCTTGACATACAGATGCTCCTTTTCCATCAAATAGGACTTGACTTCAAAATGACTACAGTGATCCTTCAAGAGCCAAAGCACTGCCAAATAGTCTCAAGCACGTAGGATACTAAATCATGTTGTACAGGAGCAACATTAGGAAGTACAAATACCAGCTTTAGGTGGTCTTGTCAGGCTCCTTTTTTTTTTCTTTGGAAATGATTAAATTTTATCTATACTTTCTACTTTTACCTGCAACTTTACTCTGCCTTACAATTTTTTTTTTTGCAATAAAGTTAAAGGTGTGTATATCATCAAGAGAGTTCAACAGGCCATGAAAAAGTCAAGGATGCCATGTGCAATCTATGGGAGATTGCTGCATATTTCACAGAGTACCTGAATGGCAAGTACTCATCAATTGCATACAATTGCAGCAAAAACCCAGTTCCCTTTTAAAATGTAACACACAGGCAACATGCTGAGAAATCAGTATATACACCAGTGGGGAAAATAGTATGTGAAATTTTATTTTAGTCTTTGATTTAATGTGAGCTTTGGACCCATACCAATGAGCCATGTATCTTAATATATTTCTATTTATTGCCTTCTTTGAGATGTCAAAGCTCTTCACAAACAGTTATTGAATGTAGAAGAGACAAATAGACATATTCTAAGTGTATGTTCCAAATCTGTATCTATAGGGAAAGAATAAGCTGGGAGGTTTGACAAATACAACTTTCAATTGACTCTGGTTACAATTTTAATCTCTGTAATATGACAAGAAACAATTCTGGTACATTCCCCACGCTTCCCAAAAAGAAAAAGGGGAACACATACATACAGGTATTTTAAGATATTCTTTTTTTCCAGCTGTATAGTTAAGATAAGTGCATATTGGGAAACATAATTAGGGAAAAAGAATATCCTTCCAGACAGCTGGAATTATAATTCCTTTTGTCTGGAAGTGTCCAAAAGCTGAAGGATCTGACTATTATGGAATATGGGTTCGCCAAGATTCTGAAAAACACACGGTACAAATTTGGCCAGCCACAAAAGAGTGTTGGTTTGGGGTTAGTTTTTGGTTCATTGTGGGTGAAAATAGTTGTTCTGCTGGGAAGAGGTACAGCTTAGACAAGGCTGACATATTCTGGTCAGATGGCAGAACAGTAAGCATTTCTAGCCCTTGCTGTTTAGGTTGAACCAGTGTAAGAGTGACCAAGTGCACAGTTAATCTGGTAGGTCTGAGGAGACAGGACCATCTATTGTGTTATTGAGGTCAGGGATGGACTTCGATGAGGACCTTGTAACAGTACACTTTTTACTTGGCTTAATTGCAACAAGGACAATATGTCAGACCTCAGAATAAATAATATATAAACCAAAGCTGCTGAAAGTTTCCTCCCTTGTTAGGAAAATAAAAGTGCTTTACAATGTCATAATTTTCCGTGAAGTCCTACATAGTATGGATGTTCTCTGTGGCTTATCTAGACAATTGCTAACCTCTTCTCTGTCCTCCTTACAAACACACAAATACATGTGTGTGAAAGAAAATGAAACGAAGGGGAAAATGAGGTAGATAAAACGAAAGGGAAAAATTCACATGCCAGAAATCACTGGATTTTTTTATTTTCTTTTTTTACATTGGTATAATCTGTGAAATAGATGTATTGACTTAAAGGTGTAAGGCTTTCATTTGTTTTTACTATTGGATGTAACAGACATTTATCACTCATTTTAAAAATCGAAAGCTGAGGCTTTGGAACAATGGACATGCCTGTTAGTTCCTTTCTTGATGGTTCTGTAAATCTGTTCTTCAGAAGAGAGCATAAGCATAAGCAGGAGCTGCACAGTGCTTGTTCAGGTGTTTTGTATTAGGCTGAATTTCACCACAGGAAATTTTTGTCAGTGAACAAAACTAAGGGAGAAAAAAAAATATATTATGGATAAGGGGAAGAACCTTACCTAGCCATTAGGCCATTATTAGTCTGCAATCCTGCTGTCATATGTCAGATAGAAAAGGTGATTATAAACCTACCTTTTAGCATTTTGGAGTAGTAGAAAATGCACCAATGTTTTTACAAAAAGGAGTTAACTACAAGTTAGTAATGTTAAATTCCAGCGGTTTGTTTTGTTCTGTTTTTATTCAATCCATGTTAGATAATGGCCTCATTATATTAGGTTAAATGGTTAGATTTCTACTATCTGCCACCCCAGGTCCTTTTTTTTTTTAATGAGGTTTCCAGATGGAAGTACCTTTTCATGCACTACCCATAGCTTCCTATTGCCAACAGGAGAGGGTCCTTTTTTTTTTCCCTGCTCCTAAGCTAAGTCCTGCATCTGCCCTCACTCCTGCTCTGGTGCTCGTTAGACCCTTCTGGGTCAATTTAGCTCAGTAAGCCAACAAAAGTAAGCCAACAAAAGGTATGTTTTCTTTTCCTCCTGAGTTTATTACCAGAACTGGTGCAAATGATGAGGAGTATGTGCTTGGAAGAAAGGTGAGATAAGGGAGCAGGAGAGCCCCTTCTCAGAAGCAGTTACATTGGCTCAACTTTTCTCATGAAAGTACAGCCACAACAAGGGAAACAAACCCCCTTCACTTTTGTACGTATGGACACATTGCATCACATCGCACAAAGGGCTAGTCTCATCATACGTAACAACAGAGTGTGTGCTATTAAACATTAAGGGACTTGCACCAATCAAAGGCCAGGTGTGCATTCAGGTATTTCATTCCTACAAATCATTACTGGTTTTGTTGTGAATGGCAGAAAATTACCTAACTCCTAAAAATCTTCAAGTGAAACAAAAAACCATTAGCAACTTCTCTTCCAAGAGCCAGAAGGAAAAAGGAAAAAGGTCTGAAGATTTGTCACATAAGTAGCACTTCTCCCACAGTGGGTATTCAACTTCCATGAGTACAAACTTAAGATCAGCAGAATTAAATGGTAAGCAGTGCATGAGCTGCAATGTCAAAGCAACATGCTGGATCGACGAAAAAGTGTAAGTGGGCTATTAATTTTGTTTTAAAATATATTCACAGTCACAACATTGTCAAACTTCTAGGAGAGAAAAGGGAAACCGCTGAGGAGTAAAAAATACAAAATATTGTAGGAGATCAACTGCTAGGTATTGGCATGATATCATTAGGGGAGATAAAACTACAGGTTGGGATTTGCAGATTTATCTTATTGAAGAGGGTAGAGTAGTTTTACAGACTGCTCTATGTAATTCTGAAATTCCTGCTTTCTTTTCCTCCCATACTAGAACGGTGATCAGGAAATAGATGGAACAAGATAAATTTGTAGCAAAACTCTTAGGAATTGTGACTTTTTTCCTTATCATTTTGGTAGGAATACAGACCAAACTGAGAATATAAAGTTGCAGTTAGCGGTCTTTACTTCAGCCTTCCAGGAAAGAAACCATCCCATGTTACTGTTGTCCTCTGAGTTGTAGTAGGACCTACCCAGCTCATCAGTCTTAGGGTGAGAAGAGAGGAATAAGACGAGCAAAGGGCAACCTATCCCAAAATGGAATTTGCCTTTCAGTTGAGTAGTTGTGCTGCTGTCTAGCAGGGAAGAAGCAAGGCTGCTGTGAGTGGAAAAGAAAGGAGAGTGTTTCCCTCAGGTCTAGGAATAATAACGGGTAAAGAAAACCTTTTTTTCCATCCTCGTCCAAAGAATCATTTTCATACTATCTCAGGAGAACATTTTCCTGATTTTCTGAGGCTACTCCAGCACTTCACAGTTGACAATGTGTCATCATGTTTAGAGAAAGAATGAAAGAAAGGAACAAAGACTGGTTCGAGATGTGGGTCGGGGGGTCGTAGCACTCTGATATCTTGTTCATCCCAAGCTCCACAAAGCTCTCTGTAGTGCTGGGAGGATATGAATGTGAGTTATAGTCTACTTTTTTTTCCAAAAGAGAGCAGGTAAAGAAAGAAGCAGAATTTATTCTGTACATGTTGACTATGTATATTTTATTGAATTTTTGCATTATAATAACACCTTTAGGAGTTAGCTGAAATGTGACAGATAAGCATCTTATTGTTTTGAATATTCTAAAAACATACAGCAAGAGATAGTGCTTTCTTCACAGAGCTATGAATTTAAATCAAGGGGATGTATACAGGAAATGCAATTTCTATTTTAAAGGCAGGTATTGAGACATGGTGAATTAATTAATTTGCTCGTGGTCACTCAAAAAGTCAGTGGCAAGGCTTTGAAAGGAAATTAACTCTCCTTGCGAGTTCTGCTTTCCTCTTAAGAAGATTACTTATTTATCTGTTTATTTAAAGCTGTATTAAAAGATAACTATTACTAGAAAGGTGTAATGTAAGGAAAGATTCAGAAGTGACCTGGGTAGATTAATATTAATGACTTTGCTGAAGAACTGAAGTGCCAAGTGTCAGAACGCTTATTATTATAGAATATCTTATACTATTGAGTATTTCTTTTTGAACCTCAGCTATCATTAAAAAATTGAATACAGCGAACTTTGCTAAATGTAGAAGGACAGATGCATGCGAGGCCAAAATCTGCTTCCATTAGCTACCAGCCACATGCCAGCATCTCCTTGTTCATCAGAATGACATCATAGAGATGGGAAGTGAACAAGTTCAATCACTTCCACATCATTAGTTCAGTAATAGTTTCCTTTAAAGGTGCCTTTAAGAAGCACTTAATTTAATGTCATATCAAGCACTATCAATCAATGTGTCCTTGATCACATGAAAAACTGGGTTTCTTACATACAGTGCACCAAACAAAAGGCAGTCCAGATTTCACATTAAAAAATGAGTAGTGTGACAGCAGTAATCATTATCTCGTCCACATTGATCTGCGTGCTGGCAAAGACTTCCTATTAAGTCCTGAAGAGAGACTGGCAGCTTCTATGGCTATGAAGCTCCCTGAGAGTGGAGCAATGAAGTGAGCTAAAAACTCGTTTAAAAAAATTAAACCTTGAAACCCTGTAGGGTTTTGTTGCTTGCTTAGAACAGAAGGTGTGTTATGCCAGAGATTCATGCTCATCCTCCTACTGCACAGAGAGACCACAGCATAGAAATAGAGGCCATAAAGAATTCAAACCACTAGTGATCCAATTATTAATATTTTTATCTTCAGACTAGATTTGAACTATGTATCTGCACAGTACATCACTAATGAAATGCAGCCTCCTCTGGGATGGAAGCTCTTAGTTAGCTGATGGGCACAGCAAGCTGCCAGAAAGAAAGGGGAGAGAAAATGTAGTTTTAGCACATCATGGAAAGCCCCTGCTGCTGAGGAAAGTGCAAGGGCATCTTTAGGAGCCAAGCCACTCAAAGTAGGGTAAATTGGGAGTAACTATCAGAAATTCAATGGAATAATGATAGTGGTGAGAGAAAATAATCAGGCAACTATGTCCATCAAGAGCAGGCAAGGCCTCCTCTTCTGCCCCCTGCCATTTCCTGCTCTCAGTTCTCATTTGCTAACAACAACAACAACGAGTCCTAGCCAGACTGCATGGTTACTGTATGTTTACATCAAGCAATAGAGCACAATGCGAAGATGCTTAATCCAAGTAAAGCTCAAAATTTCTAAATTCCCATACAATATAATGCAAACTTGCTAGTTTGGATCCGGAAGAAACACAGTCATGATGAATCAGTGCTGTGAACAAGTTAATAAGCACTGAGCCTGGGAGAGGCTCAATCATTGGTTTGATCACAGCACATGCTTACCTGGACTCAAGGTGGCTCAGATTTACCTGTTTCATGTGTCTTAGTAACGTATTCTCTTTCTTCTTGGTTTCAGCATTACAATAGAGAGATTAAGCTTGCGCCTGCCTGTATTAATCTGTTTGTGACTAAACGTATCTTTAAACAGTACTCCCTACATTCACTGTCAAAGCTAGTACCAACTACTGCTGTGAAATGAAGTGAGAACACTGGGAATTTCTAATTTAATTAAGAAACTAGTGGATTCTGGACCTAGTGGGAAAAATATTCATGTTCAGTTTTGGAAAAAAACCCTAAAACTTGAAAATCTAATTTCTTGATAAGACTACATCTATCTTAAAAACAAATAAATAAAATGGCACTAAAGATCTAATAGTTTTCAGACAGGTCTTTTGGGTTTGATAATGAAGAGAAATGGCCAGTTCAGCTATTCTAATGTACGACTTTTGTTTTGATTTTTCCATTGTTGAATATGCATAGCCATCAGAGAGAAAGTGCAGCAAACAGTAAATTTATGAATGTTTCCCATAGATGATGCTAACTGACAGCTCTCTAATTCTCTTGAGCAACAACATTTTGTTCAAGTTCTAGTGAAATTATATGTTCTTTTGGAATGCAAGGGCAAGCTGGCAATTATTTTTGGGGGGGGGGAGCGGAATGTTAAAGAATGTGCAAAATTTCTTTTTCTGAAACATTTCTGAAAACCTATATAGTTCATTAAAAAAAAATATTTTTTTTTTTTCCTTGATAATGTGGTAGGATTGTATAGCTTCAAAGTATATATTCTGTACTGCGGATGAGATACTTTCACTAGTAAGTGGGTCTTAGTTATTAGCTGCTGCAATGGCTTCAGTACTCTACTGATAACTGAAATGAAATTTTTTTCTCCTTATTTTGTTAGGTGGTGCTGAATCCAGTAGCTGTCCACATGTAGCTGGTCCTTTCATCCTATTTTGTAGATGATCCATGTAGACATGGCTCTTCAGGGCTTGCTCTAGTGCCTGAGATTATTGGGGTGTGGTGGGGTGTTGTGTGTGGTGGTGTTGGTGTGGGGTTTGGTTGGTGGGTGCTTTTTTTGTGTGTTGTTTGTTTTGTGTTTGGTTGGTTGTTTGTGGGGTTTTCTTGGATTTTTTTTTGTTGTTTTTTTATGTGGTTGGACTCGATGATCTCCGACTTTCCATCTTGAGATAGCATGCCTTAAACAAAGCATATTAGCCATTCTGGAATGGATTTCTCTTCCCCCTTTCTGAAAATGTCTTTCTGCTATATAAATATTTTCCTAATATTAATTGAATGAGCCAGAGATACTAAACTGCATAATAAATGACTGCTCACCTCAGAGCCCTGCATACTAGTTCCTCCTCCAGTTACTGTTTGGGATAGTTTCTGAGGAAAGGCAGGCTGGTGTGTGGCCTGTGACTCAAAGAACAGGCAAGGGACTTGTGCCTGCGACTCTGCTTCTTGCTCCTCACTTCTGTGCAAATTCTATGGTGTGGTTTCCAGTCACCCTCATCTTCTGCTTCAGCCTCTGGACATGATATAAGTCGTGTGATCATGAATGATCTGAGGTGCTAATTTTTGTAGATTGTCTAGATTTTGACTTTTTACCTGTATGGAACAGTTCAAAGTTCAAAAGAATTCCCAAACATGGAAAACACACTTTATGCTCAGCCATTGATTAATGGCAATCCTGGTGAGAAAACAGGATGTAAAAAACATGGGAGAGTCAGAATATATTTTTTTTTCAGTTCTTACAAATTCATAAATAGAGACATATATAAAATTCAAGTCAGCCAAAGTCAACAGAAAGACTCCAATTAACATTAATATGCTTTGGATCAGATCCTAGATCCTTAGAAGATGAGGTTGATAAAATGGGCCTAAGGAAGCAATATGTTACCTTGTGAAGCTTCATGTTATTTATGAGGACAAGAAACATGTTTTTTTAGATTTTGATTAAGTTGCTTCTTTACTTTCTGAGCTTCCAAAAACAAAGATGATAAATTAAAAGATGCTATATTTTTTAAAATACTGATGACTCCAATCTTCATAAAGATTAATGAAAACGTTTTCTTCTTGGAGACCAAAACTTGAATATTTTAACCTAATGAAGTTTCAAATTGGTTTTGGATGTGCATAGGTTTCTTAACGGAACTGCTTTGTTTATGGTACTTTTAGCACCACAAATGAGTCTTTTTTAGCTGGATTTGGGGAAAATTGAATGGGGAGTTCTCTTTTCAGATCTAATATGTTTCCAGTTTTCAGTTGTCATTTATATATATATTTCTCTTTAAAGTAGATATGATTTAAAGTATCATAACTAAATTATCGTGAGATAATTTATCTTGCTAAATTATCCTGAGATAATAATGATTTGTTTCAAAAATGAACCCAAGCCCTTTCTCCCTCCCTTCTCCATAAATTCCTAATAATGCTATTATATTTCCCCAGTACTTCAAAGAGTGTGAAATTTCACAATGTTGAGTGTAAAATCAGAATAGTTTTAGCTGACCCTTAGTCTGAGATATTTTTAATGGCCTTAGAGTAATTATTTATACAGCAACATGTGCATCATAGAAACCATATATGTTAGTCCCGTGTAGACTGGCACATGCTTACTCAGAGCATGCACTTCTAGATCTACTTCTGAATACAAATTCCATTTCATGAACGTAAAATATGTGCCCTAAAAAATTCGCATTAAAGGAGATGATGTTACTTTTACTTTTTTTAACTTCTCAAATAATTTAAAACTAGTCAAAGAAAATATAAATTTCAAACAGTGAATATATCAGTATAGAGAGCTCTTTTTAAACAAGTCTTGTCTCTATAGGCAAAGAGGATTTCATTTTCTGTTAACATATGAAAAAATATAAAAATAAATCAGAATCATAGAATAATTTGGGTTGGAAGGACCTTTAAAGGTCATCTCGCCCAAACTTCTGCAATGAGCTAGGACATCTACAACTAGATCAGGTTACTCAGAGCCCCATCCAACCTGACCTTCAACGTTTCCAGGGATGGGGCATCTACCACCTCTCTAGGCAACATGTTCCTGTGTTCCACCACCCTCATTCTAAAAAATTTCTTCCTTATGTCTAGTCTGAATCTTCTCTCTTTTAGTTTAAAACCATTACCCCTTGTACTACCACTATGGGACCTAATAAAAAGTCTGTCCCCATCTTTCTTATAAGCCCCCTTTAACTACTGAAAGGCTGCAATAAGTTCTCCTTGGATCCTTCTCTTCTCCAGGCTGAAAAACCCCAATTCTCTCAGTCTGTCCTTATAGGAGAGGGGTTCCATCCCTCTGATCATTTTTGTGTCCCTCCTTTGGACCTGCCCCAAAAGTTCCATGTCTTTCCTGTGCTGAGTACTCCAGAGCTGGATGCAGTACTCCAGGTGGGGTCTCATCAGAGTAGAGTAGAGGGGCAGAATCACCTTCCCCTATCTGCTGGCCACACTTCTTTTTATGCAGCCCAGGGTACAGTTGGCCTTCTGGGCTGCAAGCACACATTGCCAGCTCATGTCCAGCTTTGCAATCACCAGTACCCCCGAGTCTTTCTCAGCAGAGCTACTCTCAGTCCCTTCACGCCCCAGCCTGTATTATTATGGGGAGTTGCCCAACCCAGGTTCAGGACACTATACTTGGCCTTGTTGAACCTCATGATGTTCACATGGGCCTGCTTCTTGAGCTTCTCCAGATCCATCTGGATGGCATCCCATCCCTCAGATGTGTCAACTGCACCACTCAGCTTGGTGTCATTTGCAAACTTATTAAGGGTGCACTTGGTCCTACTGTCAATGTCATTGGTGAAGATATTAAACAGTACTGGTTTCAATGTGAGGACACCACTCATCAATGATCTTCATCCAGACATTGGGTGTTGACCACTACTGTCTGGATGCAGCCACCCAGCCAATTCCTTCCACTGAATAGTCAATCCATCAAATCTATATCTCTCCAGCTTGAAAGGATTTTGTGGGGGACCATGTCAAAGGCATTAGGGAATCCAAGATGGATCATATCTGTAGCTCTTCCCTTGTCCACTGATGTGGTCACTCTGTGTGCCTTAGCACACTTTGTGTGCCTTAGCATAGCTTCTAGGAGAATCTGTTCCATGATTTTCCCAGGCACAGAGGTGAGACTCACACGTCAGTAGTTCTCAGTGTCCTCCTTTCTCCTCTTTTTAAAAATGGGTGCAATGTTTCCCTTTTTCCAGTCACTGGGGACTTCTGACTGCTATGATCTTTCAAATCTCATGGAGAATGGCTTGGCAATTACATCAGCCAGTTCCCTCAGGATTCTGGGATGCATCTCATAAAGTTCTGTATGTTCAGGTTCCTCAGGTGATCACAAACCTCATCTTCTCTTACAGAGTGAGGGACCTTGCTCTCACAGTTCCTGCCTTGCTGCCTGTCTTCTCAAGAGGTGTGGGAAGAGAGATAGCCAGTGAAAACTGAGGCAAAAAAACGTTGAGTACCTCAGACTTCTCCTCATCCATTTTTACCAGTTTGCTGGTTGTATTCATCAGTGGGGGTAGGCTTTCTTTGACCTTCCTTTTCTGGCTGACATACCTGTAGAAGCCCTTCTTATTATTCTTTGTCTCCCTTGCCAAGTTCAGCTCCAGCTGAACCTTGGCCTTCCTGACCCCATCCCCACACAGCCAGGCAATCTCCCTATACTCTTCCCAGGATACCTGTCCCTGCTTCTAGTGCCTGTGTATTTCCTTCCTGCCCTTTAGTTTGACCAGCAGGTCTTCACTCATCCCTACTGCTCTCTTGCCTTCCTTTCCTGATTTCTTATACATGGAAAGCATCCTTAAAGATCTGCCAGTTCTGTTCTGCTCCCTTGTCCCTGCAGACAGTTTCCCAGGAGGATCCTATTGACTAACTCCTTGAAGATCTGGAAGTTTGCTTTCTTAAAATTCAGGGTCCTCGCTTTACTCTTTACCTGTCCCATGTCCCTCAGAACTGCGAACTCCACCAGTGCCTGAACTAGAATAATTAAAAGTTAATTTGAGATATGCAGTAAAGATATGCTCAACATTTATATGCCATTTATGTGCAATTTTATTCCTAAAAGTGTCATTTCTTTAAAAAGTGGCAAAAATCAGATTATTTATGAAGGCCTTAGTTGAACAGTTTTATTATTAAAGTTAACGTCTACATGGTGTACAGCATGTGCACGTGGTATTTGCTATTGCAGCGTTACAGCTTTATTCTTTGTTTTATACTCTAAAATCACATGATATCTAAATAAAAGTTCCGACCTAGAATGTATAGCATCATACAGTACATGGATCTGTTGTTCTGGGTAGAAATACAGTTTAAAAAAGGAACTGTATGGATTCGTCTCTAACAATATGAGTAGTATCTAAATGCAAGATCAGTTTATAATAGCAATGTTCAAAAATACAAGTGTAGCATTTGCTGTCTGATCAGATATTCGGTCTGAAATTATCTGCAAAGTAGACAGGATCCTAAAGACAGTCTGGACTGTCTTTTTCCCTGATAAAAATGCTGCATTGTGATTATAAGACTGTGACTGTAGCCTTACTAATTAGTCCCATGTTCTCTGATTTATTTTTTTTTTTATTTTTTTATTTTTTTCAAACAGAAATCAAAGTAATTCTACTGAAATCAAGGTAGCCAATGCTCTACTTTGAGAACACTCCAGTTATTTAACATGGTGGAAGGCACCCATGAGTTTCCCTATGCAAAACGTAGTGTATCAGTACCTCCTTTCTGAAAATATATGTACCTCCCTATCTGCTATGGCTGCCTAACAAATGTATTTAGCCTTGTAGCTCCAGTTACACCTTCCTGTGCTGAACTCCTCCGCTATTAATGCACGGTAAGTTTTATCAAGTACCAATACAACTGTGTTCCCTTATTTAAAAAAAAAAAATACACAACAAAACCAAGCTGCAGGTTGACTATGCAAAAAAGTTATTTTGAAAGACTATATATATGCATAGCTACAAAATAATAAATTTGCAGTTGCTTATTACTGTTTTTTTTCCCATTCTTCAGTTTTCAAGATGATCCACTTGAAATGTTCATTCTCCTTTTTTGTCCACATAATGTTATTTCATTCATATTACAGTAACAACAGAATTAAGGTTTCTGGAACAACCGTATAGCTAGAATTTTCTCAGTATTTTACATGGAAAAATGTAATTTATTTTTTTTTTACAAACCTCTGCCTTTTGTATCTTTTGGAATGGAACTTATGTTTATTTTTGAAAAAAAAACACAAACAGAAAGCCCAGAAGAAGCATTGCTAACTTGAATTGCATATATCTAGCCCACTGAATTTAATCCTTTAGCAATGATTATTTTTGAGTATATGTTTAGGAGGGCCCTACGAATATGTTATAATGACACTGTCATTCTGATTCCATTTTGAACATCCTCCTTCTTTGTTGCAAGCAATGCATCAGTTCTACTGGCAGAAAAGAAGTTCCTTCAAAGTTTGAATAAATTGTGATTGATCCTGTGCACTAGTATGGTCCTGAGCACATGGCACTCTGAAAGCAAAACCCATGAGTATAAATGTACATCTGTTAGAATTTTCCACCTGTTTGCGTGAAAATTATGGGCAGAAAAAAATGCCTGCTCATAATTTCCAACTCTTTTGTCAATGTTTTCTTTTGAGATGGTCTTTAATTCCAAAAGAAGGTTTATTAGTGTTTATTTCAATCCAAGAAACTTCTGTTCATTTGTAGACAGAGAATTGAAGGGTTTAAATACTCTCCAGGCTCCCTGCCAGCAGATAACCGTGGGTGGAAAAGGTAGATTGAATAAAAAAGTAAACAATGTTTCGGCCCACTGAGAGAGATGCTTGGAGCTTGATAATAAAGACAGCAGGATTATATCCTGCCTTTTCTTCAGGGATGGAGTATTGCACAGTTTCCTGTTGATTAATTCTCTAAATCTTTTGCTTTCATGTTCAGTCTTGCCATATCCTTTGCTAGCTTCTCCACTGTTCTTTTGAGTGGGAAGTTTGATTCCCAGCAGCAAGAAGATTTGGCATCATTCTGACGAAGAAAAGTATGAACTTCTCAGTTTACAGAAATGCAGAATTTTGGGTCTTTTTTTTTTTTTTGAAAGCAAGTTCAGGATCACATCCTACAGCATGTGTTTATATTCTCTGGTATGAGCCCTGCAGAAGAATAAAAGAACTGCCCAGAGAAAGGATATTGAGATGAAGAGTCCTTATATTCTCAATGATCAATAGAAAAGCTCTATAAGACAGTGATGTTATTTGATTTTCAAGGAGAAATTTTTTATCCAAAGAGAAATAATTTCAAAACTGCATAGATCGTAGAGGATTTCAAGAGAATTAATTTTGTCTCACTAAAGAAAAAATTCACAATGCTCTCCACACCTTAGGGTGATTTTTAAGCAAATATTAAAATATAGTGATCTTATCCTGAAGTTATTGTATTTATTCTGGAAAGGTCACCTGAATATATTTCAGTAGCCAATCAATAAATATGTTACTATTCCAGTAGATATGAAAGTGAATGTTAGCTATAATAGTAATTTGCTTATTCATCCAAAATTATTTGATGTTCATTTCCAGACCATTTCATATGCTTTCTTGCCATTTTCACATTGTGTTGTCATTCTGCTGTAGATGGAAGGTGGTCCTCGTCACTATGATTGAACTCATTTATATGGAATGCAATTAAGGAGACTTTTCTTTGTTCCAAGCTACTTCCAGGCTCAGGATCTGGTGAAATATGCAGTGTGATTTACAGCAACCGTTTACTATACTGGGCGAAATGTAATCTGCATTTCCAGATAGCCTGAACGGCTGCCTCCCAGCGAACAATTGCCACGAGGCTGCATACAGACTCAGGAACACAAAACTGAATGACATTACTCCGTGCAATAAAATTTTATTTGCTGCTGCTGAGGTATATAAACAATAGAAAACCCAAACTTTCAAGAAATTATCGAAGTGCTAAATTTAATCAGAATATCAAAGAGTTAATTGCTGATTTGTTTTCCTGTTTGAAATGTTTCAGCTTCTAGATTTATCAATACATCAAATATATGTGTAATTCTATCAACATTTCATTTTATGTGGTATTGATAGTGTCAAAAAATGAAGAGTATTTTATTTCTGTTTTAGAATCAGGGAAACCATTTTTTTTTTTTTCACAAATTAGATTTTTTTTTCAATAAAAAATTCTTAATAACGATTAGTAGATCTAACTTCAATAATAATAAAATCAAGTGCAAAATAAGCATATATATGCACATGGGCTATTATACTTTTACTGTCTTCTATTCAAAGATATCTGCTTTCCAGTGATCAATAACAATATTTAAAAAATATAACATGGAAAGCTAAATCACTTTATCCAGTAACTGTATGTTTATTCTTTATTATTTCAGGCGATGTGTATTACAGGTGTGAATTTGTGTAGGCTGAATTTTACTTCAAATGAAAATAACTTGCTGCCAAACTTGCAACTTTTCACTTTCTGATTATTCAGAGTGTGAAAATTCTCATTTTATAAAAGTTATTTGGTCAAGAAACTGCTCAGAATAAAATTACTATTTTACACTATTTTGCTTCCTTGGTTATTGTGAGATGTCTTGGGAAAATTAAAAAAAAAAGTTTCTTATTGCAAAATATATATAAGGAATGATACTTTGAAGCAACATTAATATCTGTAAGGTAGTAGTCGATCTTTGAACAAATGGTGCTACAGAAAGCAATATATTACTTGTGTAGATAGATAGATAGATAGATGGATATAAGCATTAAATTATCCTCAAAAATCAGAAAAATGTATGAAAATGTTTCTGACTTCCCCAATCTGCGGTACCTAGTTATCAGTATGAGTAAATATTCATCAGATTGTGAGAGAATTATCATTTCTGTAGAATTCTGTTAGTGCCTTTTTCCTCTGCCTGGTCAATTTTGCAGAAATATTATTAGTTGGGAACCAAAATGCATGCTGATAGAACTACTAAAAACTACCAGTTTATGAAATGATGTTTCACATCTTCCATCCATCTTTCCTTTTTTTTTTTTTTTTTTTTTTTACTTTATATTCAGCACAGCCTAGTCTTATAGAATAAGATGGAAAATCTGATATAACATTATTCTCATTTCACATTTGCCAGCTAAATCAGAATGCTTTCCACTGATAGATGTGAAGGATATGACCTACCCTAGGTACATAAGTAAAAAACAATTTGTATTATAGACCACACTGGGTGAAGTGATTCAGATTGTGATCTCTAGGAGTTTGAGAGTCATTTACTTAGAGAGAAAGTTGCAATATTTTTATCTACATCTGAGTTTGTAGTCTAACCAATGTCATGGGTGGTCGCTTTTGAATTTTTTGCTTCCCTCTCCTCTGATCATAATATTTAAAATAGAGATGTCAGATAGGTTCATGATATAAAACCAAGAATGTTTCTATGCTTGAAAACAAAACTGAATGTTTTGTGGATAATTTACATTTATATGCTACCAGTGTAAAAGTTTCTTTTTTTTGCTTGTGAGAAATTTTTGTAGCAATAATGTTTTTGGTTTTTTTCAGGACTACAAATGGAAGGAACTACAAACAGTCTTCAGACTGAACATAGTAGTGTTTTCCTCTCACATAAATTAGCATCCTGTGTGTTACTTTTAAGCATGGAAGTGTTGTCCTTCCTCACAGGTTTCCTATTTTAGGGTGAAAGTACTTAGAAATTGCATGGAGAGTGGAGAGTAAGGAAGAGAGTAATGAAGGTACCTGCTAAAAAAACCCATTCTGAAGACAAGGGGAAAAAATTACATCAAAAAGTCAGCATGTGCCTATAGCTGGGAACAAACCTTTGTGTTTGCTGGTAGATTTCTACTTGGTCTTGAAATAAAATTGCTTGTAAGCTTTACAGTATTTTAGAAGATTTTCTTTGTGATACGGGTACTTTGATATGGCTAGTGCAAGATCTGACTGCTCTTTTAGGTTGACCTGCTCCCTTTTCTATCCTCCTCAGCTCAATTTACATCATAAGGGATAAAGAAATGATAACTTACTGGTTTTTGTTATTCCTTTGCTAGAGGAGGCAATTATTTTGAAGATTATTTCTAAAACTCTGCCAGTCTATGTTGAATTTTTATGCTATTGTAGATAGCTTCAATCCAGCTTTCCTGGATGCATAGAGAGAGAATTACAGTCTCATAAACCACTGGCAGGATGATTTTATATATATTCCAGAATGTCTGGACCAGTGCATACAGCAGAACACCAAAGGGCTGTACAGGTGCTATGGGAAGCTGAGCGCAGGTGAGAGGGACCCAACCAACTCCACTGGGCAGAGCTGGCAGCATACCAGTAACAAGCCATAAAGGCTAGGGTCAGTTGCTTTCCACCCTCATTTTCCAAAGTTTAGTACCCAATACAAGTCAAAGATGATGCTGTTTGAAGAACTGAGTTCAAACAGTCAAAGGCATGTGTATTGTGCACGGCTGTATACTGTGACAGTTTAATTTTCATTGTGTATGTCTGGAACAGGTTGCCCAGAGATGTGGTAGATGCCCCTGGAAACATTCAAGGTCAGGTTGGACAGGGCTCTGAGCAACCTGATCTAGTTGAAGATGTCCCTGCTCATTGTAGGGGAGGTTTGACGAGATGACCTTTAAAGGTCCCTTCCAACCCAAACTGTTCTATGATTCTGTGTCCATTGTGCTTGTATGTTCGGACTCTTACTATCAATACTCCCCATTATTTGCACACAAGCACAAAATCAGAAGTTATCACACAAAGGTAAGTAATGGCATATCACTGAAGATCTTCTCCTTAGAACAAGCAACCGCAGTGAATTGCATTTTTTTCCCTTGTTTCATGGTTTTTCACTTCCTCAGCAACCCAGAATAAGCTGCCCTCAGACAGCCAGAGCAGGAATCTGAAGTGAAACTGGTGAAATAGTTCTCCTGCTTTCCATCCTACAATTTTCTCAGTCATACCACTGTCCAAAGAGAAGTTCTACGGAGAAAACTTAGCATGATTCTGAGTTGCAACGGTCCTTAGGTGGCCTAATGCTCACAGATAAAGATTTGCTTTACACTTCAACGGTGAGTTGAAGTGTTATCTTTTAGAAGCAGAAGAAATGCTCTTGTTAAAGTGTGGAATCTGAGTCTGGAAATCATGTGACTGTCAGGCTGAGGTTAAGAAGTGTCTTTTTATTTCTTAAGTCTTCTAGACTGGGGGGTAGGTCATGCTTAATGCCCCTTAATTCCTTTTCATCTAGGTTTTTGTTTATGGAATATAATTCATAGTGTCTACAGAACTGTGTAATTCGTCACAGACTCAATAAAGAGCCTTTTGAAAAAATGGTCCTTAGCCTTTCACTTTCATGAGCACCAAAATTCAATCAAAACCTATTTTTAAAGTGAGTAAAAGCTACAGGGGCAAATCTATTAAAATGTGTTTAATCATTAACTTCTTTGATTTAACATCTGTCTAAAACATAACATCAAAAATTGAATAATTTATCATGTAATTGCATAAAAGCTCGACTAATGTAAGGCATTAATTAAAAATTTATATGAAATTCAGATGAAGAAAGTTGAGGAAGAACTATTTGATTACCCACTCAGTAGGATGGCTGTAGTTACTTTGGAACAGTTATCTACTGTATTACAAATCACAAATGTCTAACTGTGAAAAACAGTGTAAACTTCTTAGGTTTATCTGATGATTTTCAGAAAATGCATTAGCCATAGATCACTTCAGATTCTATAGCTAGATGGATAGATATGCCAGTTCCCCAAGGAAGTCTTTCGCTTTTATAACCTATTAGCCTCACTGTATGTACAAACTGTTACGTAAACATGAGAAGCAAACAAGGCTTTCAGAACTTTCTGAACCTTGTTTCATAAATGTACAGACTTCAGGAGCCAGTTTCAGGTTTTCTTCTCAGGCTCATACTCAGCCATCGAAGAATATGATAGCCATAAAATCAACTCTGATGTTAAATACATTATGGATGGGAACAATAAACAGTTATAATGTCAACCGTATTATCTCTCCAAATAATCAATTAACTTTTACAACTTACTCAAACTAGAGAAGTTTTAAGTTCAGGTTTCTTCTTTCATAGTCAGATAATAGTATTTGAAAATAGTTATTTAAAACTAACATTTGTGCCAAACTGCCTTTAGAATTAGAAAAATTGGCTCAGAAAGCACAGTATCCAGATGGATACAAACATAAGCACAGATTTTAATTTAAACAGGTTTGTCTGTCGCAAAAAAGGGCCTGCTTTGCAAAGTTCTCTCTTTAACTCTCCCACCAAAGCCTATTCTCATGAATCATTCATTGAGGTCTACCTATGTAAATGAGTACTTAGAAAATCAAGCCCTAAGTTTTGCCTGTATTTAAAGAAATGTAAAGTAGAAATCACCATAGTTTGGGGTATTTTCTGAAAGAATATTTATAAAATTATTATCTTCCTTCTTATAGTTATTATTTAGAGTGTTATTAATAAATTTCCTGAAATCCAGAATTACCTGAGAAAATAATAGTTTTAAGATTATTTTTTTCTCTTCTCTTTTCCACTTTTTTCATTTTATTTTTTCTTAAATAGAATCTTTCTTCTGTTTCTGCTGATGGCTGCTTGAGTCTTTTCCTGCCTGCTGAGAGGATGGGATAGATTTCATCTACTTTAAGAGCACACTATTGTCAATCCATCCCCTTGTGAGAATGAGATTATTGTTCCCCGTGTTCTCAATTTGACACTGCTAGAGAAGAAAATGATTGGAATTGTCGCAAACAAAATGTAAAATAAAGCATACATTTAAAAAAATAATGTGGAATTGACATGATAGTAACAATCAGGAACATTATTGACACTTTTAGGTTTGGAAAGCTCACAAAAGACTTGAAAAAATCAATTGCTGAGCGCTTTGAAAACATGCTTGGAAATATGTACATTTGTAACATCAAAATATTTTAAAAACCAGAGAGCACCCAGACTTCAGATAGGTCACCACAGTTTAGAAAATATGTGGGTAAAACTTCCAAAAACCTGAGAGCACCATCTCCTAGTACCAGGTTTAATAGAACCCCTTTTCCTCCAAGTGAAATGTTTGAAAGATCCAAACTTAGATTGTGAATTACAAACAGAAAATACCTAAGATGCTCAGAAACCTACTCAGCCAGCTTTGGCCTTATGTTCTGCCCTTTTGGTATCTTGTTTGTTTTCCTTTTACCTTTAAAAATATACTACATTTTCAAAAAAAGGAAAAAAACAAACAGATGTTCTGTGAGCTGTATGTGTCACAGTTATGAAGGATCAGAGTGCTTTTTATCACCCTAGTTACTAATATTGCCCCACAAAGATGGTGCAGTGAGTCATCTGAAAGCAGCATGAAGTTATTTCACCTTTCATTCATTGTTTAAACTCTCAAAGAGAAAAAAAATGAAATGGAATGAAATGGAAAAAGCATACCTATTTTGACAAAGATGTAAACAAAAATGCAACTAATAATACAGTTCTGATATACATGTATATATGTGTGAGCAACTCCAGTCCTGTACCTGTATGTAGACATATTCATAACTAGGTTATAAATATATGTATTAAAGTAATATTTCCATTTTGTAAGGAAAAGACTTTATGACTTCAAATTAAATGACTTTATGTTAGAAGTTGCAATGACAAAAACAACAATTTCCCACTACAACAGATCTGGTAGGTTTTTGTGTGGAGAGAGAGGGGGTGAAAGATGGGAAAGACATTTCTTTTTGGTCCTTTTCTACTTCTTAGATTGAAATATTAATCAGAAGAGACATTATCTCCTATGCTCCACTGCTGCAATGAATATACGAAGCACCAGATAAAAGCAAAATATTCTCACTGCCATTTTGATTTTAAGACTCAAGAGAATTCATCTCATGTACTTGTAAAAGGTGCAATTCATCCTTTGGTAACAGATTATTCCAGCACAAAGGAAAAAGAAAGGAAAAAAAAAAAAAAAAAAAAAGAGAGAGACTTTCCCCTCCAGAGGGTCAAATAGCTCAAATACACTGTTTACATTCAGGCACATGCCTAACTCTTGGCCATAGTGCTTTGACTCACCTCCACTGGCAGGAGAGAGTACCATAGAGCACTGTACATAGTCTCAGTGTGTGACGTCTGTCCATGGTCCCAAGATTTCCTATGGTGGGATAGAAATTTCAGTACGTAAATATTGAATTTCTTCTGAAAAAAAAAAAAAAAAGAGACAAGTAGGAAAAGCAGTGATTAAATGGACGGTCATAAACTCAGTAAAAATAACCATTTAAATAATAATAAGACCCTATCAGAGCATTAGTTTTGGGGTTTTGAGATGAGAGAAGTTAGATATTACTTAAGACAAATGCACATTTAGCTATTTCTACTTATTATCAGTAAGTGGTTTGCTGGATTGCCTTCCTGCTTCATGTTGTATTAGTCCAAGATTTAAAAAAAAAAAAAGTTTACATGACCATATCTTTAAATTAATTCTTTGAATTAATGTTAAAAGCAAAAATAACCTTGTCCCACTCTGTCATGGTGGTGCTATGGGAAAAGTGACTTCATTCCTTCTCTGAATCTTTCCTGCTTACCTTTTGTCTTCTACAAGTCCATAAACACAGCTCTTCACCCCACTTCTCTTCAGCTACAACATCAACAGCAGCAGCAGCAGCAACAACAACCAAAAAAAGACACACAAAAAAAAGGAGAGAGACATCTGACAGAAAGATTTTTCCCTTTCCTTTAAAAAACATGAATTAGTAAACATTTTAATGGAAACATGTATTTTGTTTCAGTAATAAATTTGAAAGAAATTAATTTTTTCTCAGAAATGTTTGACCTGGAAACAGCTTATCCCTCCATAACCTGCTTTGCAAAGGAAAATGTTTTATCAGAACTTAGCTCTACTTTAATCCTCTTTCCTTCCTTTATTTGCAATTCTTTTCTCTGCAAATATGCCAGCAACTATTGTAAAGAAATCAAGCCCCTTAAGACCTTATGACTAAAGCATAACATGGCCTTGGACATTCTGTTTCAGACCACTTATTGTTGCTTAGCAGCTTCATAGAAAGATATGCAGGTCTCCCTCAATCCCCCCCAGTCTTTTCTGCCAGTGTTGATTAGTTTACCTCTTCTAACATTAAAGACCTGAGGTTACAGGACTTGACCTGTAATTCAAATCGGCCATTAAGTACCACCTCATAACTCTAGTCACACTATATTCTCCTTTCCATCTTTAAAATCCTCCCTGAAGTTGTTTTCATCTATGCCAAGATTTTAGACAATTTTAAAGAAATAAATTCAAATTTTACATTTAGTTTAACATCACTGCAGGGGTGTGTGGTGGCTTGAACTTGGTCGGTTGCCAGACACCCAGCGAGCTGCCCTCTACTACCCATTCTCAACAGAACAGGAGAAGAAAATAAGATTAAAAGGCTCGTGGGTCAAGATAAAGAAAGAGACATCACTTATCAATAACCATCAAAGGCAAAACAGACTTGATCTGGAGAGAACTATTTTAATTCCTTGCCAATCAAAATAGGTTTGGATAGTGAGAAACCATGAAAAATTAAATCAGCACCTCTCTCCCCCGACTTTTGTCCCCAGGCTCAACTTCGGTCCTTCATTCCCAACTCCTCTACCTCCTTCCCCCAAGTGGCATAAACTAAACAAAGCTAAACATGCAAATTACTGTGTTTCAGGTTTTTAAAGATATTTTCCAATGTGAAATACTGTCTGATTAAGAACAAAGTAAGTCTTCTGGTATATTTAAAGTCAACTGGTGCTAGTGTTTGGTTTATGACTGTGATGACTTCTGAGCTGACCAGAGCTCTAAGATAAGCCTGCTTTTTCCTGTACCCATTTGAGAGTCTCAAAACACCAAGGGACTTTTGACTTCTGGAGATTGGCTTTTTTATTAGAACAGAAACTGCAACCAGAAACTTTTCAAAATTGGAAAAGGAACCCTGAGAATGAGACAAGATATCAGTACAAATACAATAAGCAACCTTTTCCTCACACCACATCTTTTCAGAATGGGTCCTTTTTTTCAGAGTTTCACTTAGTTAGCAGCTGAGTGAATCGGACTGGTTCCAGCAAACTCTTCATCCTCAGGTATCCTCAGACACCCCAGAAAGTACTTCTTTCTGTTGCCTTTGAAGCCTGAAACTGTGTCTGCTTTTTTGCTCTTCTCATAGGCTTTCTAATTTTTTCTACTTGTCCTAGCCTAAATTACAGAAGTATTTCCCTCCAAACATGTCTAGTTTAGCTGCAAGGAAAGGCAGAGTTTCCCTTCCCTCCAAAGACTTCCACCAGACCTCAGGTACAGCATCTAGGAAAATGCAAACAGCCAGATGTGCTTCCTTGCTGCCTTGCAGTCCAAACAGTGATCGTGAATAAATGCACTGAACAATCCAACCGAGATCCATAAAATCACTTGTTCCAACAAAGACACCTCAAATAATACGAGTGTTTGAACATATTAAGCTGTTTATTCATTCTTTTAAATAAACAATGATTTAAATATAACCCAAACTCTAACCTGGAAAACAGATTGTGTCCATTCTCACAGTTTGGTTAAGAAAGGTGCAATCTAAATGTCATTCAAGGAACCATCAGTGACACATTGGAAAAGTCATCTTCTGGGATTTTCTGGGATTTTCAAAGCAAATTTCAAAACCAGGAGTGTATTTATTAATTTCAGCTACTTCAAATTCCATTTTCAGGGAACTGGAAAAGATCAGTAGATCACACTGTAAAATTAGTCCAGAAATTGATATTTTAAATGCAACAACCTCAATGAAATGAAAACATTTTAGTCTGGGAGATGAAACTGTGCAACTGGATATATTTGAACTAACATATATTTCTCAGACATCTGTAATGGCAAAAGACTGATTATGTGAAATATGCCCAGATAATCCGAGCAGGCAAACCATACTGCAGAGGAAGAAAAAAAAACATTTTTTTTCTTTTTGGCTGGGTTGGTTTTGGGATTTGGTCAGTATAATCAGGGTGTTGGGGAGAGATGGGGTTTGCTTTCTACTTCTCATCAGCTAATCAATTTAACTTTGAGCAAGATTCACCGACCAAGCATTGAATTAAGGAACATTATATGATATCATTTTGCCCCCTCTCCTGTCATCAATTCATGAAAATTAGGGCAAGTTTAAATAAAATACAGCAAGATACATCTGGTCAATTGCTAATCAAGAAGACACATCTGTTCTAACATCTGTAGCTGATCACATGAAGATCTTAATCATGACCCACTGTCAAAACAAAAGTGGTATATAATCATCTTGCCTGTATTTTTTCATAGCAGTTATCTAAATTCAACCTTTATGTGTTGTTATACCTTTGGATGAAAAAAGTGAAAAGTCCAAACTATTTAGATATGAGAATATAAGCACAGAGACAGAGCACCCTTCAAGCTCTTTAAAGTAAGCTTCATATATTTGCCCCTTTACAATATACTCTTGAAACTTTTTTCATTGCCTATATTCACCATTTCTCCAGGACTTTTAAAACAGACACAGAACTAGACACACTGTACCCTACCAATGCTATGCAGAAATACAAGATTACTTTTTTCTCTTTTGCTAGGAAGTTTCTTTTGGGTATGTCAACTTTCTTTGGTGAGAACACTGTTGTGAAGGAAAGAACTAAGAAAAGTTAATGAAGTGTAAAAGCATACTTTTTATGCCTGATGCTCATACAGGTTACACATTCTCATTTGTTGCTAATCTCTATGGCAACCTTTTACAGATTCAGTAGTCACAGAGGAAGGGCTGGTAGAGGACTTAAAAATGAACCCGAATCCACAGCCAAAAACCCTAAAGCCAAAGTGTATTTCACCTAAATACATTTCCTGTGTTGAGAATAAACACAGAATTTTGATGAACAAATTAAACTCGGAGAGCTTAGTTTTGTCCTTACGTTTTCCATATAAACTTTGCATTCTGCTTCTCATCTCATTATAGAATCCCCATTTTTCACACCAAATTCAAAATCATATCTTCTTGAGATAAATTAATCTGTAAAATAATCAGCGGATAATATTAGGACCTCAGTGGGACTATTCACAAGTGGAAAATTAGGTAGGTACTTACATTGCTTGTTGAATTAGAGCTCAGATCTCTACAGGTAGAATTTTTGCATACCAGTTCACTGAAGCAGCAAGATAAGAGTTCTAGTGCTCATAGTAGAGACATTATTCTTCTATTCAAGTGGCAAGGAAAAGCTTTATCTAGTATGTTCATCTGTCAAATGCCAACTCTCAGAGAAGCTCAGTCAGTGTTCAGAGAAACCAGGGAAAACTGTAAATCATAAAGCAATTAGACATCTGCACCATGAAATGGATATGTTCAAATAACTACAAGGAGAAAACAAGCAAGATTTACAGGCACACACTTGTAAATTCCTTCACAGAACTTCATTCAAAAACTACTATAGAATTTTTTAACAAGAAGGTAATGTGCACCAGAAGGAAAGGTGACATAGTTACCTGGCTGAAAAGACCCTTAGTTTGGTCTAAAACAGAATTAAAAAAAATTAAAATAAAATAAAATTACTAGATCTCATTTCATTTAGATTGAGAATGGCAAAGAAAGAAAAATACTCAGAAACGTAAAGTTCTTTTTTGTAATGCTATACAGTCATTACATTATGTCAAAAACATTCAAATTAGAATAAAGTGGAAAATTTGCTATCTTAGCAATATATCACACTTTTATATTTCACATATTTTGAAGTAATAATGATTTTACTTTGTCAAAATTCTGTTCCTTCTAACTGGGTGATATGCAGGATTAACATTTTATTTTCAGCCAAATAGAACTAAGCCAAAAATCAATCTTTAATTGGAACAGTTGCTCACTTGCTGGCTTCACAGCAAGGACTCCGAGTAGCCTTACAAGGTAACCTTACAAGGTAGGCTGTTGAAAACCTAAGGTTACTAGGTCTCTTAGCTGGGACAGAGCTGGTATTACTAGAATGTGTGAGGGATCTGGGGTGTGATGACTTTAGACTCTGGCTTTAGTGCCCTGAAACATCTTAAATCCATGATATTTCCCAAGAGACTTTTCAGGTTCAGTCATTGACACTTAATGACAAAGCTCTGTTTAGTAAGAAAATTGTGACTGGTTTTAGCTATCAAGGGAAAACCCAACATGATTTATCTTGACTTACATCCTTAGGAAGTATTGAAGAAAATGAATGAATTCTTGTAGCAGTTGCAACAGAATGTTCTCTTCAAACAGCAAACTTTGCTGTGCAATTTTTTTAGTTAGGCCTACTAGCAGTACTGCTGAGAGACCATACCCATTAGCTCAGACTGCAGGCGTTCATCAAACTGAGGATGTAATTCCTGCACAGGTTTTACACATGCTTACTACCACTGACTTCTTTATTTATATCTAAATAAGCAGGATTGGACACCTATTTCAAGGGCTTTGGAAGATGAGAACAAATGTGTCTGACAGTCACACAACACAATCCATGAGAGGTACCAACAGGGTAATGTTGCCTCAAACTGTTTAAAGCATCATCCACAAAGCTGTGTAGCTTTGCAAAATAGTCCATTACGGAAGGTGAACCATGAGCGAGAGTACAATCTGCTTCATATGAAAGGTTAAAAAAAGTAGCCTCTCTCAACTGATTTCACCAAGACAATGAAATTAGAGACAGTGTAGAAAATTACTGCCATGAAAGAATTAATTGATCTCATTTATGCTGGACCTATTATCCTTGTATAGATAACCCAAACTTGGAGCAAATGAAGAACTGTAAGGATTAAGGAAGCCAGTGTACAGACCAGCAGTCAAAAATTTCCGCTGAACATTTCAGACAGTTCTGTAGCTCAACTAGCCTCACAGAGGAATGTCTTTTCAGCCAGTTATGGAACCAACCGGTATCTAAAATAAGGAACCAGGCAAAACACTGTTCTAAAGTAAAACTGGATGGATAATGCAAATATTCCAAGGGCTTGTCAATACTGACATTTTAAGTAAAATTGCTTGCGTCCTTTGAGTAACAGTTTGCCCCAATTACTTAGCCAACTGCCCTACTCCTCTGTCTCTCCACAAAAGCCCATGCAAGCCCCTTGTGGGATTTGAGCTGGTCCTTCTGAACAGTCTTACTGCACCCTGTTTGGAGGCCTGTTACTATGTTCAGAGCTAGTCTGCCTATCTTTTCCACTAAACCCTGTATGCATATTCTATAGACTTCCTTTAAAAAATATAGTCTGTGTACAACCTACTTTTACCATCCTAATAGGTTCTAACTCTTAGTAATTATTTATGAGAAAATAAATCCCCCTTTTCTTCTTCCCTCTCCTTTTTCTCCCCATCAGCACCAAAAGTTCCTGTAATTACCTATCTCTAAAGTGGGTTAGGATTTAACCCCCTACATCGTCCCAGACCTCAAGAGTGTGTACCTGTTTAATCCTCCTTCTATTTCTGTTCCTATTAGGTTTTGATGAATGAGGTTCTATCGTTATTAGTGAAAAAAACACCTAGAGAAAACTGGTAAACAAATAATGCCACCATTTTAATTGTAAAAATGCAGTTTTATAAAAACTAAAAATGAGAAAATAAGAAAAAATTCAAGCAAAAGACTGGTTTGTTGGGGTTTTTTCCAAACCTATTTGTGGTGCTTTTCTGAACATTGCATTCCAAGTGAAATATATTCAAAATGTGCCTTTGTGGGAAGTTCCAAGTGTGTTTAGTTTCTGTATACATCTGAAAACAGTAACTTTCTAAATCTCTTAAAAATAGAATCATTATCTGCTGGCTGCTTTTATCTTAACTGCTGAACTCTCTGGTGTTCCCTTATTATGGAAGCACAATAGTTACTTTGGTACTTGACCTCCCAACTGCCATTTTGCTTCTTTTCTCCTTCCCCTTTCTTTGCTCTGCACTTTATCTCAGTCTCTTAAGACCTTCCCCTTAATTTCCCCATTCTCTCTGGTATTAAAAATAACCACTGAAGCTCACTGTGCCAGTCTCTTTCTTATTGCTTCTGTTCTTTCCTCATTTCTTTTCTGTGTAGCTACTTTACTATCTTTACTGATTTATTTTTTTTTCATTCGCTGTCAGTTAGGTATGTGTTCATTTCATTCCACCTCATTAGACCTCCAAAAGGTCAATGTAAAATATTGGAATGGGTATACATATCTGCTTTTGGTAATTCTAATGAGTCTGTCACCATGGTATTTAGATACATATTGGTGTACAGTATTTCATTAAGCAATGGATATTCTTCCCCTTAAATGATTCTCAAAAGATTAACTAATCTCCACATGGGAAAACCCTCAGTTACTCCTTACACTTTATTCACATGAAAGGCAGCTAATTTAGCTTTAAATTCTCTATAAATCATGCTCTATGTTCAAAAGAAAATAAACCAGCAAAGAGGTTTTAAAGCAACAGTGTAAGAGATTGAGATTTTTACATTAATGAAAATTTACTCTTTTTCTTTTCGGGGCAGGGGGGCAGAGGGGAGCAGGCAGAAAGAAGTTAAATTTGAAACCACTATAGCTTTCTATCAGGAAAAAAGACAGGGAAATTGCTGCAATTATAATCTCATGATTTTTTTTTTTTTTTAATAAACCCACCTCTTTTGTCTATTTCAATGTGACAGCAAATCCTAAAAACTATGAAGCAATTAGCAAGGTAATATGACTGACATCAGCATAAGCTGGTTAATACAGTGAGAAATAACACATTTACATCAGGAGGTGAAAGACTGAAGGTTTATGAAGCAGAGCTGAAAGAAAGAATGTTAGAAATGCTTTTAAATTATTCCTGTTCAATGATATGAGATGCTCTAAATACATAAACAGGCAGAGTAACCCAACTCAGTTGCAGAATAAATAATGACCATGAAACAGCTCCTGATGTCTAGGTGAAAGTCTGCCATAGAAGCTAATTCACACTTAATAATAATTAACAACAATTAATTAAAGGTATACATGACTGGATTCAGGAATCTAATTATACAGTTACCTGATTTGATGAAACATCTAGGTAATTAGGTAGGTAACTGTCCCATTTTCCATTATGATTAATTATGGGTGTAAAAATGTTATTAAATGCTAATTTGGTTTATCTCATCAGAATGTAGGTTATGTCCCTCATATATCTGCACTTATGTTGTTATAGTTCATTCACTTGGTTTGTAATGTGGATAACTTATTCAACAGTACTTGAAAAATGAATCAAATGATGATTAAAGTGTTTGAAATGCTAATTAAAGTAGTGAGTCTGCCCTCTGTCTTCCACGTATTTATACACAATTTAATGATGCATTCAGTTCCTTTGATTTCAATAGGGTCATTCATAGTAGAAAAGGTAGAGTTGTAAATATTTACAAAACTGAAATCTAGATATGGGAGCCAAGTAAAATTTGCATTCTGACAGGAAAGAGAAACGCAAAGAAGAAATTTGACAGCAAGGAATTACAAGACTAAAAAGTTACGTCTATGTTCAGTGTTTCATAAAGTGTTAGGATTCAACCTCTAAAATAAGATACTTTTGCTATGCTGAGGCTTAGGTGGTCAAAAAATCTCTGAAAAATATATTTAAAAAATTACAGAAAATTATTCAATGAAACATTCACCAGCTATAATATAGATAGAAAGTATTTAATGTTGCCATATTTGTTTCCTTTGGCTTGCTTGCTTAATGGAGTAAAATTACTCCTCCAGAAAAAGAGAGCTTAGATTAGAGGGGCTAAAAAATGCTACAAATTAAGCTAAGGAGCTCTTCACAAAAACCCCTACCTACTTGCTAAAATACCATCTTCTTCTTCTTTAAATACGTCACAAAAGCCATAAATTCTTTTCTAATACAAAAAATGCCTAAAAATATTTTCTATTAATATATATCTCAGCCTACTAGTGACTTGCAATACTTATGCTAAAAGGTATTCAAATACTTTTGTATCCTAAAGATTGCATGTGTTTAGAGAATTTTGGTTGCATATAGGTACTTTGAGGAAAAGACTTTCAGAATATACTCTTCATTGATCTTTCAAAGGCGCTTACATCCCACAGTTTTTTGTTTTGATTTTTGGGGTTTTTTTTAACCATTTCTCTTCATACTTACTGTTTATATTTTATCTGTTTTCAGTAGACTAAAGTTTCTGTTTACTTACACAAAAATTATATCTGCACCGTCACCTCTTCAGTACGCCTTCTCAGCAAGTTAGTGTGGGATTGCTAGAGTGTAAAGTGTAAAGGAAACAAATGAGGACTGCAAGCATATGTTCACTAAATATTTGGAAAAAAATTAAATTAAAAAAATTACATTTTAAGTTCTTTTTGGCTGCCTTCAGCACCTAGTTATGACACTAACAAACTCCTCTTGCACTGTGACTTCCTTGGCTAATTGTTTGGTTTTTTTGATGGTCCAGCTCTGGAGAGTTGGGAGCCCAGGAACACATACTTCTGTATTGTCTTCAGATCTACCTTGAAGCTGTCAGTTGACTTCCATTAAAACCACATTACCTAGGGTTCTCTGTTCCCTGAAAAGAAAGAGAATTCCACTGGTAAGACACTGGTTGATGTGGTTTGCCACAGGAAACAGAGAACACTTCAAGTGAAGTTTATCTAGATTAGTTTCATGATTGACTAATCTGGATTTCTAATCTGGAGTTGTTGAATATGGGTTTACCTCCATTTCAAGGTAACCTCTACTTTGCTGCTTAAAAGAATGACCTGGGGTGAAAGAGAGTTTCATGTGCTGTTACCGGCCCCTGGAAATAGGCTAAGACTTCTGAACCTGTGATACACTTTTATCCTCTGTTCCTCTGTTAGTACAAGTAATAACTCATCATTATGAGTTAGGTAACTTATCATTGAGCTGTTACTTGCAGTAATAGTTAAATCATTGGCTAATGATTCCATTCTGGTAGATGGTTGTGCAATTTTCAGTGGGAGGAACGTACAGAGATACATGTATTTCTGTGAAAAGTTAACCCTTGAACAGTACTAATAGGCATTAAAGTAATCAGATCGATTCCCAGCAGCAAATTACAAGAAACATGAAACTCAAGTTATAGTAGCTCATAACTAATTGTTAGACTGAGTTGGTTTTGTTAGTCTTTTTTTTTAATGACTGATAATCCAAATTAATACAGCATATGTGTATAAGATTGGGTTTTAGAAACTCTTAATTCTAATCTAAGCTTAGATACTGTCCAGATAAAATTTCTTTAAGTGGCAAAAGTGTGGTAACTAAAGGAACTGTAACCTTGTTTACTTTTATGATGAAGAATGATAATTTATGATAATTAAGTTTGGAAGTTTGTGGTTTTTTGTTTCCTAGATTGCTTTATTCTTTTCTTGTTTTCAAAGCTAAAAATTCAAATCCTCATCTAGCTTAAAAGGTGCTTTAACAATCAGAAAGATCATGAAATAGTACAAGAAAAGTTAAAAAAATTCTTTGAGGTCTACCGATGAAAGGGGTTTTTTTTGCTGTGCCTTTTTTTTTTTTGGTCCTTATACCTGACAGCTCACAGAAGTGTGTTGTTTACTAGTTAGGATTAAAACTTCTTGGCTGTGAATATTTACATAAACCCCGTAATTAATGTTTTGATAAAACCGTCTCTTTTAAAAAATTCATCATCTCTTCCTCCTTCAATAAAGCGTGCATATTTTCTGAGATATCTAGTAAGGATGATATACAAAAGGTTAACTCCAGCCTACTGAATTTAATCTCACTGAGTTCTATGTCATCACTAGAGAAAGGCTCCTTCAGAATATGACTGTGAGTATAAGGTAGGTTTCAACTACAAATCACTTTCTTTGCTTTCACTACAGGTGAACCAGCGTCCTGGTTTGGGGTGGAACCGGGCCAACTTTCATTCAGTGAGAGAGACTTTTGCTCTTACTTGTTCCTGTTGGCAACCAGGGTCAGCTGACTTGGTTGGTCACCCCATGGAGGGGTTGCACCTGTGGGGAGGGGTGGACAGGCAGGTGACCCAAACTGACCAATAGAGCGTTCCATCCCATCTGCCATGCTCAGTGTAAAAGCTGAGGGAGCAAAAGCATCAGGTTGGTGCCCCTTCAAGAGGTCTTCTCAATGAGGAAGACCCTGTTAGTTTGTCTAACTTTGTTCCTTATCAGAGTGTTCTGGGATCCAGTTCCCAGTCCTTACTGAGACCAGTCTGGAACTTTCCCGGTGCCTGCTTGTGATATCTCCCTGAGAGCTTGGTATGGTTTTGTATATGTTTATATATATTGTATCTATTTGATTATTTTCTTTTTATTTTATTATTAATAGTTTGTTAAAGTAGTTTAGTTTTTCCTAAGCTCATAAATCTGTTTATTTCTCTTCTTCCTCTCCTTGTAGTGGGAGCTGGGCGAGAGCATCTGTCATCCTGGTTTTGGCTAACATGGCCCAAACCACAACAGCCAGGTTGCAAGGAGCTGGAGCAAGAGAGTTCATGTGAGTAGGTATTAAAATTCAGGAACTCAAAAGAGTATTGCTGGTCTTCTTTACTTTAGATATTGAAATTATTTGCAAGACAACATAGTTCTCTGGGGTAGTTTTTATTTTCAAATTGTTAAAACAATTCAGTAATACAAATGGCTTATTCATTGGTGAAACTGTGCCCTCAGCTTTCAAAAAATATTATCTGATCAGGGTTTTATCTTTATTTCCCAAGTGAAATTTTAATGCAGTAGTATTCTAAGAATGTGGATGAGGGCTGTGCCGCCATCCAGTGTGACCTGGACAGACTGGAGAGCTGGACAGAGAAGAACCTAATGAGGTTCAACAAGAGCAAATGTAGGGTCCTGCACCTGGGGAGGAAGAACCTCAGGCATCGATATAGGTTAGGAGGGGATCTTCTGGGAAGTACTACGGAGGAAAAGGGTGTGGGAGTCCTGGTGGATGGCAGGCTCTCCATGAGCCAGTAATATGTCCTTGTTGCCAAGAGGGCCAATGGAATCCTGGGCTGCATAGGGAGAATTGTGGCCAGCAGGTCAAGGGAGGTCATTCTCCCCCTCTACTCTGCACTGGTGAGGCCACAACTGGAATACTGTGTCCAGTTCTGGGCTCCCCAGTTCAAGAGGGACAGGGAACTACAGGAGAGAGCCCAACATAGGGCAACCAAGATGATTAAGGGATTAGAGCACCTCCCTTATGAGGAAAGGCTCAAAGAGCTGGGGCTCTTCAGCCTTGAGAAGAGAAGGCTGAGGGGAGACCTTATCTACATTTACAAGCTCCTAAAGGGAGGGTTGAAGGATGATGGAGCTGGACTCTTTTCAGTGGTTCCCAGTGAGAGCATGAGGGGGAACGGGCACAAGCTGGAACATAGGAAGTTCCACTGAAATATGAGGAAGAACTTCTTTACAGTGAGAGTGACAGAGCACTGGAACAGGCTGCCCAGGGAGGTTGTGGAGTCCCCCTCTTTGGAGATTTTCAAGACCCACCTCGATGCAGTCCTGAGTAATGTGCTCTGGGCAATCCTGCTTTGGCAGGGGAGTTGGACTAGATGATCTCTAGAAGGTCCTTCCCAACTCTGACAAATCTGTGAAATTATGAGTGCATAAAAGTGAATAAGAGATTTGACAATGACCACTGACGTGGTTCAGGAATTGGTTGTAAAGGACCCGTGTTAGTTAATATGAATTGCATGTGCTGTTTTGTGGTGGGTTGACCTTCGCTGGCTGCCAAACACCTGCCCAATTCCTCTCACATTCCCCCTCCTCAACAGGACAGTGTTTCTATGATTTAGAAGAGAGGATGAAAAAGTTCACAGGCTGAGATAAAGATGGGGAGATCTCTCACCAATTACCATCACAGGCAAAACACCCTTGAGGAAAGTTAATTTAATTTACTGGTAATAAAAATATCATCGCTTCCCCCCCCCCCCCCCATCTTCCCCACAGGCTAAACTTCACCCTTTCATTCCTGACTCCTCTACCTCCTCCTTCCAAGCAGCACAGGGGGATGTGGAATGGGTGTCTGCGGTGAGCCCAGGGCAGCTCCTCTCTGCCGCTCCCGCCTCCTCACCCTTCTCCCTGCTCCAGCCCGGGCCCTTCCCAGGGGCTGCCGGCAAACCCCTGCCCCACCGGGGTCTCTCCCGGGGCCGCAGGGGCATCTCTGCGGGGGCGCCTGGAGCCCCTCCTCCCCTCCTCCTGCTCTCCCCTCGGGGCCGGCAGGGCTGTTTCTCACCCGGTTTCCCTCAGCCCTGGCAGATTTCTTAACTTCTTCCATGATGAAAGGTGCAAAGATGCTGAACTAAGAAAATGTAATTCACTATATAAATGCAAGATGACAATCTAAGAAACACACCAGAAAAAAGTCTAGGGGATTAATTGATTAATTAATTACTGATCAAGGATTTATAAAATCTCATTTGAGGTTATGTGTGCAAGTGAGGAACCAGGCTTTCAGAAAGCTAAAACAAGAGAGAATTACAGCCATCTTAAAAATATATATTAACAAAATTCAGTCCCTGAATTTACTCAGTTTAAGATCACAAGCTAGTAGTCATTTTAAAAAAAAAAAAAAAGAGAAAGATAGACAGATATGATGGGAGTCTTATGACTTTTCTTTCAGGGAATGCAGTGAGGGGAAATAAATTTTTGCAAGAAAATGTAGATTTGATTTTTGAAAAAAGTTTCTGTTCTACAAATAACAGTATACCAGGAAAACCTACTTAGCACCTGGTTTTGGCATCTACTTCAAAATAATATTTCAATGAGACATTAAAAAATCTGTCACAAACACTTGTTTATATTCTGTCCCATCTTATCTCAGATGTTCTGGACTAGAAGTTTTCTTGAACTCCTTTCCACATTTGCAGTGCTATGCAAGAGGGTACTAATCTTAGCGGTCAAAGATGAATGTGACTTCAGTAAAGACAATTTTTTTAAATTATCTGGGCAGGGAGGAAAGTCAATTAAAATATGCTCTCCCTCTCTCCACTAAAAAAGAAACAAAACCCAAAACAACAGCAAAAACCACAAAAACAAACAAAAAAACCCAACAGGAAAACCCAGAAAGAATATGTAGGTTATGGCTTTATTAAGTTCAACCTATTGAAAAACAGATCCAATCCCCTAGATCCCTGAATCCATCCTAAAATTTTGAATGTTGCTTCAGAAGTTAAGTTCTGAAGAGTTGTTCAGAATTTAACAAAGCATTACTGTAACTTTAGTGTAGATAAATGTTTCTTTTTTTCCCCTCTTAGAATTGTCAGCTTCATTTGAAAGAAATACCAGACAGCCTGAAGGTAGGCAGACCTTTTACTTGATGGCTCTTCAATCTAATCACTGTCCATAAGGCTGCTTGTGTTCAATGGACTTATTACACCTTTTTATCTTACTGTTATTATTGTATCTTGTTGTCTCTAAAGACTTCATGAGGCTTAAGTTACTGCTGAACAAATACTTAAATCCTGTGATGCCATAGGCCAATTAAATATGATTAAATTAAAACTACTTTTATTAGACTGTTATAACAATGGGAATTCATTAGTGCACTATGTATTCTTCTTGCAGTACGTGAACTAAGCCTGACTCCAAAAGGCAAACAGTTCTTTGAAAGAAAGGTTTGCAGTGATCCCACAACATTTAAAACGGTGTTGTCTTTGTTTCATTTGGAGCAGTTATTTTGCTTGAATAGATATCTATCAGTTAAGGTATGCCCACATACAATCATCAGTTAACTATGAAGCCAAATGATAGAAGAGGAATTATGAGATTATATTACCCAGAGATGACAAGAGACATTAGCAGTAGGATGATGATGATGTGGAAGTAGGAAGATGCAGAATGCAGAACTGAATTCAATAAAAACACCCCTCTATATGCAAAAATAGAAGTAGCGTAGGGAGACAGTTCCTTTATTGTCTCTATTTGAGTTTAGATTATGTCACTGTCAGGACATAGAGAACAATTAATAAGAAGCATTTTTCTTTGCTTGATTTTTGTATTCTTGTTACTGACCTCAGCTTCATACAAAATGTTGCAAGCCACTACCAGTAATAACAAAGTGCTATGATATAGCCTCTGTCCTCTGAGTACTGTTCACTTTGGCCAAAAATGTTAATTTGAAAATACTAAGTTTATTATTATTTATATAATCTGAGGCAGATATCACTGTAAAACTCATATCTGATTTAATTTTGTTAATGTTCCTATTGCTTTCTCTACTGCACCTCTTCTAAGGATTAAAATCTTCCTTTAAAACAGACATCAGGTTACAACTAGTAGGATTTTAAAATTTGTATTTGAGTTTATTTAAAGAAAAAGATCTTGAGGAATTTTTTTTTTTCCTTGCCTTTTTTTTTTTTTCCCTTGAGGATCAAGAGGTGAAAGGTTAAGCCTCTGAATTCCCTATTCTGGGCCTTCCAGAAGGTGAGGTAAGTGCAGCTTTTGCTATCAGTTCTGATGTTGTAGTCATCTTTTCTTTGGCTTTCCTTGTTGTGTACATTTACCTCCTTCAACTACACAGCAGCTGCAGGAGGTTGTGATATTGTATGTTTGTGTTCTTCCCAAACCACTCTCTGCTACATTTTCAAAGTATATTGATTGCTCAGTATCTATGGATATAATTGTGTGCCCCATGGTCATGCCTACACTAGCTTGGGTACTGACAGCAATGGGGTAGTGGTGAAGAGAACTCTGGCAGTCGCATTACTTTCAAGCATCTCCAACAGTCTTGTATAGGCACTAGCAATCAGGTTGTTGCAGTTTGATTTGGACACTTCAAATGGCTAAATGAAGTCTAGATTGATGCAATCTATACATGAGTTCATCTTTATTCTGATCTCACATACTGTCCTGTATAAATATTCATGATAGCAGTATACACTAGACATTTTTAACTTGATGAGAATTTTTACTTTTAGAAATATAGGGGCATTGCTTGCTAGAGAAAAGCTATATTTTCACTGATGAGGTGGAGAAGTACTTTTAAGGACTTTAAATGTCAGCATTACAGCGGAAAAGGTTTTGTGCAGGAGTTAGCAGGGCTTATTGAAAGACCTTTCAATTAGATTTGAAAGGAAAAGAGGATGAAATGGGACTTGCTAGAGATAAGCCTGAGGGTGGCAAGCCAATGTTTGTGGGACAGTATGCTGCTGTCTCAGTGAATGTGGTGAATGGGGATCCATGAGGCAGCAAAGATGCAAAGGTTATTGGTGTGTTAGAAACCATGGCAGCACCTGGGAATGGTCAGGTAGGAATTAGAGCTTCTCCCAGTGTCATGGTTTGGGCTGAATTGGCTGATGATAAGAAGACAGGTGCTCTCCCCCACCTCTCACTCCAAGGAGAGGAAGAAGACTGTTATGAGTTTATTAAAAACTAAACTGCTTTAATGAAGTATTAATAATCAAATAAAAAATAATTAAATAGATACATTATATGCAAATATATACAAAACCATACCAAGCTCCCAGGGAGATGTCACCGGCAGGCACTGGAAAAGTTCCAGACTGGTATTGGGAATGGGAACTAGATTCCCAAACATTCTGATCGGGATCAAAGGTAGACTGTAATGCAAGAAGCCTTTGATCTGTGATGGATTTTTTACTTTTGCTACTTTCACTTATGACATAACATCTACTGATTCCACTCTGGATAAAGAAAAATGTTTGTGAGAGCTTTAGGATTCATTCTCATATTTTTGAGCTAAGCAGCAAAATGATTTAATAAAGATAAACTTGATTACTTCTTTGATAGAATTATAAAATTAGTGGATGAAAGAAAAGCGTAATATGATCTGCATTTCCAATTAATTAAGGAAAACATTTGATACTGAATTCTATAAAAGCTCTTCTCTCAAAATTAATTTAAATTGTCTTAAATATGAATGTTATGTGGAATAACCACTGGTGGAAGATAGTAAACAAAGGGAAACGATAAGCTGCAAATAGTGACTTAGGAGGAAATGACTGCTGGGTTACTGCCATAGAAGGTCAGGTTGTATTCTGCTCCTCCACTAATGACTTAGAAGAGAGAAAGAACAATTAATTTGCAGAGGGTAGTAACCTGGAATGAATTATGAAGGCTAAAGTGTTATAAGATGTATTTCTGCAGTTTAGTGCAGAAGGTGAACTTGAATCCTAAATAAAAGCTGAAAAATATCAACAGACTTTATATAAACTTTCCAAAATCCAATTTTTGTGAGGTTCAGAAAAATTCTTATGCATATTTTTAGCTCTCATTGACTTCAGTAAGGGTTAATCATAAGCTCCCATGTTGTGTGGAATAATGGAGTTAAGCATAAGATTAATCTTAAACCTGTGCTTAAGTTCTTTACTGATGTAAATTCTATAAAGCACACATGAAGCCTAAAAATAAAATATAAGAATATTAGGAAGATGCAAATGTGATCCTGCATTAATAAAATAAGCTTTCTACTGTATGGCCTAGGTTACTACCTGGAAATAGGATTAAGGAGAATGAAGAAAAAATTTCATTTACCATGATACAAATCACAAGTAAATCTTTGTGTCCTCAGACATGGCTCTTGATGCATCTCTCCTTTTCCTCATTTTTCTTAAAAAAAAAAAAAAAAAGGCATGCTAAGAGATATTAAATAGCTGCTTGAGAAAGTGAATTAGTTAGTGCAAGGGATGGAGTTTAAAAAGAAATCGTACAATATTGAAATGAATGGTAAAACTCCAACAATCTAAGGAGGACAAGAATTTTACCAGAAAGTGCTTCTGTGCAGACCTCATCCTCACACTGTAAACATTGCTACCTCACAAGCAAGATAGTATAGGAGTTTCATTTGGATCCATCATGAAAAGAAATTACATGACCTAGAAGAACTTCCCCTAATGGGCTGGGGAGTCAAGAAGGGCTAAAAACCGTTTGAGAGGCTTTGAACATTTCTAAGGTATACCTCTTTAAAAAAAGAAAACCATCAAAAAAAACCAAACAGGGGGAGGCTGCCAAGATGATGCTAGTGCCCATGTAGCTTTTTTCTCCAGCTTCCACCCAGAAGGGTCCCAGCAGGGACTGCATGGTTTCTGCCTAGAATCAGAATAAAGACAACCAGTGAGCACATTTGAAGCACAAAGGATTCACAAAAGAACAGCTGTGTGCATTGGTGCTTGCCCACTGTGGTTCAGCACATGTTCATGTTGTGCTCTTGTATGTGAATGTCCTGGGTTGAGAGACACAGGACTAACTTTTCTTCTAAAACTGGGGAAAATTGCACTTCTAGAAGACTCTACTGTCTGAATTTGTAAAAATAATTACTTTGTAGCCAGCCAGGCTCTGTGGAATTCAAGGTCTTAGTGTTTTTGAGCCTTGCCAGATGCAGGGATAAGGAGGAGCAAGGCCTGGGCATTTGACCCAGGCTGGCCAACAGGATTATTTCATACCATGAACATCACATTCAATATAAATTAGCAAAGTTTGCTGCGTAGCTCTCTCTCCCTTGATGGTGGCGGTCCAGAGGACTCCTTGCCCCAGTGCCGGACCCCTGAGGCCTTCCCTTCCTCCTGAAGCTGTCGCACTTGCAGTGTCCGACATTTGCTGTCCACTGCTGGGAGGGCACAACTTCCTACTGATGGAATTGGCTGAGTATAATTCCTGTATTTTATATCACTATCGGGATTAATACTGGTTCTTTAGTATTATTTTTAATTATTTAGTCTTAGTTTATTAAATCTATTTATATTTCAACCTTTGTGTTTCTTTCTGTTCCCTGATTCCCCCTTCCGGGTGGGGAGGGGTCATCGGGTGACAGAATAATTGTCTAAATGACAATAGATTGTTATGGGTTTTCTCACACCATAACAGTGGAACAGGGTGAAAACTCTGAATCCCTTCCCTATCTGACATGGCTTATATGCCACAAGTCACTTCTTGATTAAGATCAGTTTTGCAGGAGGGATGCCTCTAGATTAATTTTTTATTTGCAGCAAAGCTGAATACAAGGGAGACCTGCCTGGATGCCATCCTGAGTAACATGCTCTAGCTCTGGGCAATCCTGCTTCAGCAGGGGAGTTGGACTAGATGATCTCTATGGTCCCTTCCAACTCTAAAAAATTCAGTGAAATTCAGTGAAGGGAGAATACAAACTTGTGAATTAATTATTTTGTTGCTGGAAAGGCAGGAATGCTTCCAACAAATTAAGTTTTAAAAATAATTCCAGCTTGTTACCTAAGTAGGCTGGGGTGCACTTGGAGTCCAAATGAAAAATGGAGGTAAATATCATCACTGAGAACATAAATCAGCAGCAATGTGAATATTAGCCAAAAGAGCTGAGCAAGTACAGAACTAGACTTTGTGTAAGCTGCATGCCCAGCCAACTTCAGTTTCACACATGCAATGTCCTTGGGATAGGTATTTAGCATCTGACAATTGACTGCCTCCTCAACCATGGCCAGACCTAATTTATTGCTAAAGGCAAATGAAAGGACAGAGATTTTATTGAGAACGGAACAATCCTTTAACTAATGTTATACTGATTTTGCAAAGAGAATATTGCATGGTCAGAATCAGTCTTGAAAAATGGTATCAAGGCAATGCTGAGATACTTGCCTTGGATTCCCAGCAGAAGATTTGTGTTAATGGTGCTAATTGAATCCTAGGGGAATGGTGATGTAACTAAACAGAGGTTCATAAAGGATAGAGAAAATACACGTATCCTTCAGCGATTTCTTCCTGGTTTTAGAGGCTTTAGGGAAAAGTTAAGGCATTCCACACCAGTCAGAGCTGTGCAATTTCCAGTACTAAAGTGAGACAGAGAAGTGCAGAAGCAGAGGATAATGAAAGTAGGGAGGACAAACTAAAGCCTTCAGAGTATCTAATTTATTCATCCTCTTCACTGTTAAATTCACAATATCCACAGTGAGAGAAGTCCTTTTATAGCATCGGTCAGCAAAGTTCAGTGAGCAATAATAGCACTTGTTCATTCATCAGATTACTGAGATTGTAAAGTAAAATATCAAAATGCTGTTGGAAACTGGCAAGGAGCTCACCTGACCAAAGCTAAGCCTATGAACATTTATTTCTATACAAGTTTTGCCTTGGGACAAGACATCAATACCTTGAATATTCATTTAAAGTCTTAAAATGTGGAAAAATTTGCTTATCTACAGGTGAGAGCAGGGGAACTTCACTACGAAACTGATTTTTGTGAGGATTTGCCTACCTAGTGATGACATCTTACAGGACCAGGAAAGGATTTATCAAGGAAAGGCTCTGTTAGGACTTGAGAGTTTACATGTACAAAGTTTATTCTCTTTCTGAGTGTCAATTTAAGGATAATTAAAGGAAGAAACTCTAAATTTATAGACAATCTAATCTCGCTATTTACTCATATGAGTAGAAGTTACTTTAAAAAAAAGTGTTTGTTATGATGTCCAAGAGTATTTATCATTAAGGTTTCATTAGAATAATGGGAAGAGAATTCAGCGTATTATATGTGCTTGAATATTATGGTTTGTCTTTTTTTTCAGAATCACATGGATGAGTTGTAGAAGCTGATAGGTAAATCTGTGAACAAAGTGCTATGCTTTTAGTTCGGTGGTGCATGCCCAACAGAGGATATCGCAGATAGCAATCAACTCTATTGCTCGTGGGAAACAAATTATGAATCCTCAATACTGATAGCTACGAAAAATGGCACTGATGTGTAAGCATTACCCATGGTGTAAAATTCTCCCAAAAAGGAACAGTTCTATATTATGTCTGATGCTCTGGAATGAAGTGTTAAGGAATTGATACCTATAGCAAACAATGGAAAGGCTCAGGGAGGAAGTGTTTTCCTGGTGCTTTGCCACTTGGTGGCAAGTATCCAGGACAAGTGCTTTCTTTTTGTAGGATGTTCAGTTCCCTGGCAGACTAAAGGAGTTTTCAGAGAGGTATTTGCAAAGGAAGCTACAGCAGGGGAGGTCAAGGTTCCTGATAGCAGGTACAACAACCACAAAATGCTCAAAGTGGTCAGATATGCACTGCAGCAACAAATGGCTGGTGACCCAGTAACAGCTGGAAATGGTGAAAACAGAACAACTTGCTCCATCATTCCTGGATAGTTCCCAAATGGGCCAAAGAAACAAAGTTCCAGCCTCTGTGAACCACTACCTTCACATCTTGCCCGCCCTACAGAGGTTCTCTGCCTGTAGTAACAGAGTGCAGCTCTTCCATACTCCATGCTGAGTACTGGGGGGGTCTTTGCAGGATTAACACAGAAACATCATGGTCACATTTGCAGCAAGCTAACATTGATTACGCAATGTGATATTGGAGCAAAAATAGCTAACACAATTTAGGGATAAGTTCTCAGAGGTATCTTGCCACAGAATATTATTTTCTGTACAGTTGCAGCATTTATATTTAGGATGCTGCATTAAATGAAGGGCACCTCATTGCCAGAAAAATATTGAAGGGATCTCAGAGAAGAGGATTAAAAACAATTAGGGAGGTGGAGGGATCATTTAGGAGGAAAGATTAGAAGAGTTAAACATGAATAGGTTGGATGGCTGACAAAGGTCCACTAATATGTGAAGGGTAAGAAAGCACTGGAAGATGAAGATTATTTAGGATGTTAAATGGAGTAACAGCATGTGATATGTTCCAATCTAAGTTCCATTATTCCTAGATATGCCATATTTTACTTGACTAAATAATTCCCCTGACAGTGATGTCTATTAGGCTGTCACAGGACTGGCTTGTGCAGGAAGGTTAGCTTATAAATTGCAGTACTTTTCAGAGATGTGACAATACATTTTCTTACAGAGCAGAACTTCAACAACAAATATAAACCACAAGGCTTGTCAGGCTCTGCAGGAGCAGTTTTTCCCCTTCCACTTCCTTCTCTTTCAACTTCTTTTGGACACTTTTTTGTTTTGCTGTCTGCTCTTGACAAACTGTTGGCTCCCTTGGTTCTTGGCCTCTCCAGCTGGCAAACCTGGAGCAATTATGCTTTGTCTTCCTGAACCAATCACTATCCCCAACAAGCAGTGGCAATTTCTCACAAGGATAAATAAGTATTTGGATAGCAAAGAGGAACCACAGAGACTGTAGCTACAAACAACCAGGTGCAGAGGGGACACCAGAAGACAAGACAAATATGTATACGTCCCTTTTTTGCATCCACTTATGCAATATATAACAGCCTTTTAATTTGGAGCAGACCATTCAGTGATATGGGCTTTCAATTTTGTTTTCAAATTAACAATTTACAAATGGGGTAAAAGCCCCATTTCTAAAACTAAATAAAACAAAATGCTTGCAAATGATCATTATATCCTATCTACTTTTTTTTGTTTAATTATTCCATGTCTCTAGTTCTTCCTTTCATTTTCCTTATTCTCCCAGCAGCTCCTACACTACACTATTTCATCAGAAGCAGAAAAGTATTTGAGTTTCACATGCTGTTTTGTCATGGTTACTCACACCTGCAGATTTGTCTGGTTAGTTCTGTTTAATGACACTCACTAGTATTGCTTTAAATTTGTGAAGTTTCAGGAAAAAAAAATATTCTTCAGCTAAGAGCTCTATAGTTAATCTCCCTATTTCTTTGTGTTCTTGAAAATGCGTATACACACAGACTCCCACACACATGATTTGCTATACAAAATGACATTTGACTCTTATTGTAGCGTATACTTCAAGAGCAGTGTAGCAGCGAGCAAATAGATCAATATGAGGCTCTCTGACTCTTTAACAAATACAGTATAGGATGTGTGCTTGAATGCCTTACATCTTAATCAAGTTTTCTTTCAGGGTCAGCAGACAGAAACTCTATTTTTCTAAATGCCTTGGCATATCTTTATGGATACACTGCCCATAAACAATTTTTATGAGTTTTATCTCCTGCTGGTGTTTGTAAGATGGAAAAAAAAATAGATAACAGAAATAAAAACAGGCCTTTCAGAGGAAAAACTGTAAAATTAACGGACCTATATAATCTGTTCAAAATAGCAAGACAATATGGCCCAACTTCTGTAACCATAATGCTGAAAAATTGCAACGGACCCTAACAGTCTTCCTAGAGGAGATGTAACTAAAACTTGGAGATAAATATTTAATAGTTTAAACTTATACAGTGTTGGTAAACTACTGGGAAAGGGCACAAATATGAATGTTACACCTTCAGATATTGTAATTCTTTCAGTTATACTTGGACTTACATCCATGTAGCAAGGAGGCCGCTCCCCGCTCCGTCTCCCCCCAAAAAATCTGTATACATATTTCATTATGTTTCCTATGTGTTGCAAATGTACAGATCTGGACCTTTGTATCGGTTTTGGAGATTGCAATTGTTTGAGGGGCTGTACAGTAATTAAGAGGAGATTTCAAGTTTGTTGCTCAAAAAAACTCACAAAAAAACACAAGTCCCTCCCCCAAATCTCCCGTAGCTTTCATAAAGGACTGGTAACACCTTACCTCAAATACATAGGCATTGTGCATCAGCTTATGTGAAACTTTTGGTTTAGCCTTTGCCTGGTCTGTGCTCTAGAGATAAGGCAGAAGCACGTGATGGTTCTGGGAACATTTAAGCTATTTTATGCCAGAGTTACACATATGAAGGAAAAAAGTCTGGTCTCCCTAATTCGGGGCTGATGGGGTCAGAAAGAGCACTGGACTGTTTCATGTGGCAGCAGTTTCAAACTACCCTTTCCTGAAATATTTGTGGAGCTTTGATATTACTCTACTAGTGGCACTGACATATGAATTAGTAGTGTCCTGGCCCACATTATTCATCTTAGCATCTGACTTTTGTGATGGGTTTTGCTCATGTCAGCAGACTGTATTTGATGAACTGACTAGCTTATATCCATTGCTACTCTCAAATACATTTTGTTTCCCCCCTCATTTGTTCTCTGTCGGGAGCTAGTAGAAAGTTTTATGCCTTAGTATCATTGCTGCATTTGTGCAAGGATCGCTGCTTATGTGCTTGGTGGGCTGTTACCAATGCCACCAGACTTGCAGCAGTCACTAATATGATGATACCAACATACTTGAGTCATCAATCCATGTGTTCCCCTTGCTTGCCTGAGAAAGCACCTGCTCTGTCCTCTGGGGACCTGGTGACCATGGGAGCGTGTCTGGCACTTACGGTGTCGTGAGAAAAACAATTCTATTTCTCTTTCCTGCTACCGTGGTAGTGCTTGTGCCCAAAGCATCCAACAGGTACACACAGGCAGGACTGGCACGTGACTTGCATACTTTGTTATTCTTTTTCTCGTTTTCTGACCTTTATTTTCACCACCCTTGTACCTCTCTTTCTCCACCCCAGTCTCTGTCTAGTTAAGCAACCTGGTCTATTCATTTTTTTCCATCATTCCCAGTTTTGGTGCAACTGTACACAAGTTTGGTATTGTGTATAGGTAATGTAAACCCTATTAGAAACAGCCCTTGCAAGACTCTGCTCCCAAAAATGCTCCTAGTGTTCCCCTCCAACTATCTATGAGGTTCAGTCATTTGTCCCATAACTCCCACTTAACAGCCTGTGACACGCAGCCATCCCTCACGACACCATCTTTTGGTGGAAAAGCAACATAACTTTTGTCAGCTTTTCACATTGTTTTCTGACAAGTCCAGCACTTTCTCCTGCCATGTCTTACAGTCTCCCATGTCCTTGTCATTTAGCTGAACCTCTCTTAAACTAGTCATTACCTGCAGCCATACCACCTTGAACTATGTGTTACCAGAGAGTTTATGTTTACGTACTTCAACTGTACACAACTAAAGGTGCTGGAGGAACTGCATTTGTAGTGTATGAACAAATTGTTTATTAGATAGATAGTTAATTATGTTGCCTACAGTTGCCCAGTGAGCAAACTGTATTTCAAAAGCATCATTATGTATCAGAGGACAGCTTTTAATGAATAAGTAAGTCATAAGATGACACCCTTATTAAACTTCTTTTCACAACTGTTAGGGGAAAGCCCCCAAGATTTACAATGTTGTTGATACCTCTTTTTCTAATAGAGCGGAGTGGGAGCATACTGGGAAGTACAGGTTACTGAATGATATAGGTTTAGGCATTTGCAGGGGCATGGGGCAGCAAAGCACGTCCAAGCTGCAGGAGGTGGCTGGAAGTGTGGAAAGATGCCTATCTTGGAAAGCATTAGTGATAGCTGACTGGAAAGCAACAGATAAATGGGGAAAGGGCCTGAAATTCAAGGATCTCTCTGAACATGTGGCAATTATACACACTCTTAAAAAAGACTGAATCAGATGTGACTGTGTAACTGTGTAACCTCTACCAACTCTTATTATCCTTCAGGAAACAGAACTGTCTTTTACTGCCATCATTAATATTTTGACAAAAGTGATTCGCTGTTATGAAAACAGCATGAATACTTAAAATAGAGTATAAGAAATGGTGATTTTTGAAACCATGTTAGAGGTACAGTGCCCAGAAGCATTTTGTTTTCTTTATTATTAGGCATCACGGTAGCGTCTTTTACCTTTAGTGCAATGCATGTCACTTGTTTGCTTTGATTAAAAGTGAGAGAATTCAAGTCTTTATTATCCTTGGCAGTGGGCTGGCAGAAATATGTCTCAATTTTTTTATAAATCTAGACTTTAATATAATATCTAATGAAGATGTCACACTTTGCAACTACTGCACAATGCATTCAGAGTCCTTGCAAATTATGGTCCCTAGAAAAGTGTAATTCTGATTAATGCTCTCCCTCACATTGATCAGGATATCAGAAGAGCTGCAAAAAACTGGATGCGCAATCACTCACTAATGTAAAAAAAACAGCAAAAGTCAATGTTTCAGTGTAGCAATAAAACTGATGTAGAGATCTCTGATTAAAGAATTTTCATAAGAAAATGGTGGTTTACCCAAAATTAAAAATTTATGTGGAACAGTTTTTAATTTTATTAGCAATAGGAGTCAAAACAAAGAACTGCATTTCATATTCCTATAACTAAATTATTATTTTTAATTATCCAAATGCATTCATTTTGAATGTGTTTAATAAATGTCATGGTTTAACCCCAGCCAGCAACTAAGCACCACACAGCTCACTCCCCTCTGTAATGTAATGCAATGTGGGAGACAATCAATCAGAAGTGTACAAGTGAGAAAACTCATGGTTAGAGATAAAAACAATTTAATATTTTTTAAAAAAGAAATATTAATGCTAATACTAATAGTAATGCTAATACTAATATAATACTAATACAAGGGGGGAAAAACCCAACAAACCCACAAACAAAAAAACACAAAACAAAGAGAGGGAAAAATAAAATCCAAGAAAAGACAAATGATGCAAATGAAAATAGTTGGTCACCACCAGTGACCAGTGCCCAGCCAGTCCGTGAGCAGTGGCCTGACCTGCCAACCTCCCCCCTGTAGTTTTATTGCTGAATATGACACCATGTGGTATGGAATATCGCCCTGGTCAGTTGGGGTCAGCTGTTTTGGCTGTGTCCCCTCTCAAATCCTTGTGCTCCCCCAGCCTACTTGCTGGTGGAGTGGTGTGAGAAGTAAAAAAGGCCTTGACACAGTATAAACACTGCTCAGGAATAACTAAAACATCCCTGTATTATGAAAACTGCTTTCAGTACAAATCTAAAACATAGCCCCGTGCAAGCTACTAGGAAGAAACTGAACTCTCTCCCAACCAAAATTAGCACAAAACATTAAACTATTTCACCCTCCACTCATTCTTTCCAATATACAGAGCAACACAGAAAAACACTTCTTCAGATACCAATATCTTATCTTCCATCTGACTGAGCTGCATAGAACCCCACGGGAGATTCTTGGTTAGTTCTGGGAAATAAGGTTCATTCATAAATCCCATCTTTTAAAAGAAAATCAGGGCTGGAGGCTCCTGTGTAACCATTCCTTTGGTCAAAGGTTCATGGCAAGGAAATAGATCTGACTGAAATGACACTCCTCCCCTTGAATAAAAAAAAAAAATTAAAATGAGAATATGATAAGAGAATTTAGTAATTTACCGATATCTAGATAAAATTTAGCTACTTAGAAGAATTTAGAGATTTATGAGGATCATTTCCAAAATACAGACAGTATATGGGAAGATGAGTGATTGTTTTCTATAAATAGACTATTTACAGTCTTTGGAAGACAGACATAGATCTTGATGACTTTTTTACTAATTAAAAAATAGTTGCAGAAGGATTTAAATTAGGTCACCCATGTTCTTGGTTTGGTCTTAAAAAAAAGAACAGAAAATTTTGAAAATTTCAAAGCTTTCTATATGGAATTATTGTAACAGAATGCTTTGTTTTAGATTTTTTTTGTCTTTCATTTTTAAAACAAGTCATTTTTCGTTTTGAAAAATAATAATTCTTACTTAAGAGTGGCAATTCTTAAAATGATAAAGAGCATTTAGTAACACATTTCATATTGAATAAAATATTTTGGTGTACTTAAAGGCTTTAAAAACATTTCTGATAACAATGTTTTGGGTTGGTCCAAACCAATTTTTTTCTGCAGTTTATTTAAATTGTCCATCAGACTTACAAACCTATGCTAGTTCTCTAGACTAGCATTTCAACACTAGCAATGAAGAAAACATCTGATAAAGCTTGAAATATATCTGCAGTATAAGTTTAAATAGGTTTAGAGGAGATTTTAAATATTTGATTAGATTTATACAACTTTCATGCTCTAAAGCCATGGCAGAGGTTCCTGTTTTTACATTTCCTTTCATGCGTCAGATATATCCATCCTATCTTGTCATCATTGGTTTTTGCAGATTCTTAGAATCTTTATTGATAATCACATTCAGATGCAGAAAGTATATAGCAGAGAGTGAAGAAACTGACAAGAATGCATAATGTACTTCTCTAGATGGATAGCATATGCTGGTTGTCATCAACCAGAATAGTGTGTTCCTTGACATGTAATGAACCATGAGAAGGATGCAGAGCACTTTCTATATGTCATAATCAGAAATACCTTCTTTAGCATGAACAGCTTTTCATTTTTTATTTTTGAATAACAATTTGCCAAACAGGATAACAATTATTAATTGACTTGGATACTGCTACATGAGGGTAGAATCCAAATATACAAAGTTAAAAGAAATTTTTAAAAGTGTAAATTTGCTTGAATTAAACTTCTGACAGTAGCCATGTGCGTGAAAGTGTGTTTATATTTTACTTTTTAGTTTAATTTCTTCTTGCAAGAGCTGGAGTTCTATTTTAATTGTGCAGAATTCCATTCTCAGAATTTTAAGAACTGTAACACAAAGCTTTTAAACAAAAACAACAGAGTTGCATGTGAAATGTATAGACCTCAAGAAACAACATAATTTAATTACCTCCAAAAGCCATACATTAATAATGGATTCTAGAGATAAATATAAGACCAGAAGTAAAGTGTTTGAGTTGAAAGCCTATTCCCTAAAATAATGTATGTCCAAGCTTCTCATGTATTTATTGGCCTGTCATGCCATCTTAGCAAAAGTCTGGAGCTCTTGACTTTCCACTCAATTTTTATTCCAGACCTTATGCTAAAGAAAAATTCAACAGTCCTAGCCATGTCGAAGTCAAGGCTTTGAAGGAGGAAGGAAAGTAGATACTGCAGGAGCAAGACCACATTTACCAACTAGATAAGAATGGTACAGATGGAATTATGGCTTAACATTTAGATTTAGCTTGGAAACTAAATATTAAAATAACTAAATTGCCAAACTTTGCTGGACAATCTGAACATGAAAGATCATTATGAACATTGACAGCTTTTTGGGAGGTATCAGGGAATAGCTAGGTACCTCTAAGACACTTGTCATTAATAAATCAAAATTATCTGTAGATCTGATATTGTTTGGATGACATGCACAGCTGTGGTATGACTGTGTTATTGCCCATTATCAGCAAAGCAGGGATGGGTAAAAATTGTTCTTACCTCAATCAACAGAAAGTCTATCAAACAAAAAAAACATAACAGCTGATTTCTCAGTATGTCATTTCCCTCAGGTTCCTCTTAGCACACAGTTCTGAAGAACCTGTTGTCGGGGTGTGAATTTACTGAAGATTTTCAAGGGAAAAGGTAAAACTGACAAGTTTGTATTAACAGCTAGTTATGCAGGTGGAACCAAATTGGTTTAGCTGATATTATAGGTGGGTCCAAATACAGGGGTTTGGCACAGGATTAAGTAATTAACGTCTTAAGTTAACAAAATATTTAAATAGATGATGTGCATTGCTTTCATTAAGAAAAGTGTGTTTTGCTGTATTAACATCCCATTGCAAGTACTTCTGTAAAATAGAATAAGCTATCTCTAAGCTTCATGATCATGGATCTTTCAATGCTTATACATGGGCAGGCAAATTTAATGTTAACCTGTATATACCTGTTCAACTGTGTCTGTTCTGGCCATATAATTGTGTATATCACATTTACACAATCTAAATTTCACAATCCACAGAATGAATGACATTCAGTTTGGCTACAGTGGGAGAGGAGCTTAAACACTGTTATGGCATCACAGACAAATGCCTGAACCTTACAAAGCATCTGCCTCTAATTGTTAGGGAAATTCACCTTCTGCCTTATAGAAAAGGCCTGGAGGGATTGGAGCAGTGATGTAAGGCTTCTTTTCCTCCTCGTTTGTTCCCATCTGCCCATGACTCAGACAGACCAGACACAAGTGGCCAGTTTAGACAATTATAACCTAACATTATAAGATGGTAATTCTCGACTGGTGGCTAAAGCTCAATGGTTTCCATGAAAATACTACGGCAGTTTTGAACTGAATTTCCCAGAGGGAAGGTGCTATATTCCTCCATGCGTGTTCTCTCGTCAGAGAGCAGTGACAAAAACCAAAATTTTAATTAAGAATTTAGGTGAGCAAAACATCTACACAAATGTCTGTTGTATATTTTATTAATCCAAAGGCATTTTAAGAAGTATTGCTTGCAGGAATGATTAGGTGAAAATCAGTAATACTTATTTCTCATTGTTTTTGGAAAATAGATGACACATTTTTTCCCCATGTGTGAGAATCTAATGTAAAACCTGAAATATGTATTGCATTATTTTTTTTGCCCCTGCTGTTTTGGAAAAATTAATGGTATGCATGGGAATTATTCTTCATGGTAAGTTGTTTAGGTTTTGCTCTTAAACATATTTTATCCTGTAAAAGTGTGCATTTTATATTACAATGAAATAAAGCTATTGTATTTATGCATTCCAAATCATTAACTCTCTTATATTACTGTTTATAAATATATTTTTACAGTTTTTCTTTCCTTTACATATCTCCAGTAATCCAAGCAGTATCTGCACTTAAGTAACTCTTTTTTTTTTTTTTTTAATTATGATTTAACTTTAGAGATGTACAGTTAAAGAATCTATGAGTAAAACTTAAAGAACAGTAAAACAAGTTTGTTTAAAACTGAACTGTTCTCCTCAGCTTCACTTAAAACTAAAGGGTTACTATTACTAAGCACATGAAATGTGTGGCTAAATTTGAAAAATTGATACATTTTGTGTTCTACATTTCCATGTTTCCTGGCTTTCTGGAACAGGAAGCTGCACTAGAAGAGTGTTGTGAGAAAGTACATTTGGTACAAACATAAACGTGTTCTGTTAATAGTAACTATGAGTTAAATTTAATTTCTTTTTGGCATTTTTTTAACCTAAGGAGTTTATTTTAAAATGTGTTGGAATGAAGTCTAAAATATAGCTCTTGATTTGGGAATGTGGTTTATTAAATGTACTAATATCCTGCACTAATTATCATGGGATTAATTATATGAGCTATTATAAGTCTAGAAGGTATGACTACTATGTGAATTTGATTAATAGAAGGGCCCGTGGGGGCAGTTCATCGGGTTACTCCTTCATGTTGTTGAACAATTTTGTCTTGATGCAGCAAGTCAACCTGCATCATCTGTGAAGTCCTGTAAGCACTGAGGAAAATTAAACAAATGTTTAGGTGCTTTGTTGGACTGAGACCAAAGTACTTAGCTCTGGCTGTGTTTAAAAGGTCAAGGAAAACAATTTAGAACCTTGGGGATATACAGTTACCCCCATTTACGTGGGTGCATTATCTGGTCTTCAATAATAATCAGAATCCTACAAAAAAAAGTATCTAAAACAAACAAACCAACTTGGAAACTAAACCATAACAAAAGGTCCCCGCCTCCAAACTGTCTTCTGACCTGCTCTCAGTATCTCCTCACAGAGATCAGCAGAATTGCAATGCCATCATACCCTCACAGGCAGATGTGGAGGTTATGATAGTTTCAGTGCTACTGTCCTGTTCAACAGCAGCCTAAGTCAGAGCCCTGCAGAAAAATTGCATGTTGTCCAGGTTCTCTGTAAAATCAGTAGCTTGCCAACTGAAAATTATAATCAGTTTTTTGGAATGTTTGAATCAAGGAACAGTTTAAATAGGTTTCAATACCTTCAATTCCTGCAACAGAAAATTGTCAGGGCTTGTTACTGAGTGGATAACATCACTGATATCTTTTCAAGTGACAGGATATTTTTTAGTATGAGCCAATCTTTGCATCATTAAGCACGTGAAAAGCTTTTATTAATTAATAAAGGAAGCAATAATCTGCTTTACTTGACATTGGTGGAAGAAATAAGTGAGAGACTCATTAAAATCCAGGTCCAGCTGATGTCAATCTCTAGAGCATTAATCATTTAAATGAAATTAGTATTTTACTTCTAGGCCAAATGCAGCAATGAACTTAAGTACTAGCAGTTCCACTTAAGATTTGTGCTTAAATATCTTTCTACATTGGGGAGTAGGCAAGTTTACAAATCTTCAAATATATAACAATTTGCAAGATTAGTTGTTTAAGCTAAATAATGTGTGTCGTTATTGAAAAGGAAAACTATTATTTTTAAGAACTGTTATTTTAAAGTCTGTTTACTTCTTGCAAGAAAGGTAGGCTATATGAACCCATATATCAAAACCAACACACTGCTTGGTATCATCAAATGCATTTCATGCCTTTATAAAACTAATCAGCCAAAATCAAACCCAGACTAATAACAATAATAACAACAGAAGACCAAAAAATCTTTTCAGTAATACATTTTAAAACCCTAGCAGGGTTAAAATAATCTTGTAATCTGTCGTCTTTCCTATTTTAGAAATAAATTATAGTTTAATATCAAGCATTTATTGTAAGGGAAACAACAACTGAACACCATTGTTAGAGTGGCATAATATGGTTGAGTAAGAAGTGCCTGCTTGGACCCTGCCTCCAAAACATAACCTGCTTATTCTTAAGAGACGTTTTTCATAACAAAAAATAAAATAAAATAATGAATCTGCAAAATTCATTTAACTTGACAAATTAGATTGGTCTGTGTGAAGAATCTTTTCCCTGGCTGCCTTAGATACTCTCTGAGAGTACATTTTCTACACCAGAAATTATTAAATAGACCCCAAAAAATACATAAATCTGAATTTCTCTGAGTGACAGAAAAGGAGAAAAGTCCATAAAGAATCTGATCAAATTGTGGGGTGATTTCAGATTGTAATAAAAAGACGGTCTTGACACAACAAAAAATATTTATATTAACAGGTACATTTGCAAAGAACCTTTGCCTGTCTTCCAAGCAGGAATTCCGAAAAGAGTATGCATATTGCATATTGACCTTACTGGCTGGGTCAGTAGATACAAATGTATTTACTTGGAGCAGAGGACTAAGAAGAAAATTGTGAGGCAGATGGTCATAAGGCACCAAGGCAGTGTTTCATTTCCATCCAGACTAATTTGCTCCAATTTTGTGAGTAATACAATATGATGAACAAGTTAGAGAGAGGAACATGCATGGGTCTTTATTGAAGTGATGTAACATGTAAAAAGCATGCATTTAACTGAACATTGTATCAAAAGATATAAGTTTGATGGCTACAATAAGGTAGGCTGGGTGGATGTGGATGGATTCATACCTCTCATAGCAGCTGGGTCTCAGGGTTAGCTGTCCTTAAACCTGCATTTTAAATCAATTTAGGTGGAGTCAGTTGAAATGGCCAGGTGGATCTGACACCACACTCCCAAGGAAAGTGGAGGAAACAGCCCCATTCTGCTCTCACTTGCTTTCTTCCTCTCTGCACTCCTGCATGGGCTCTGGTATGCATAACCTAAAGTCAAGCTTGTCAGGTCATGAAACTGGCAAAAAAATAACCCAGCAAAGAAAAGTGATTAATTTTTTTTTTTTTTTTTTCATACTGACAGGATTAAGTACAGAGTCTTCCATATACCAGAGGTGTTGCAAAGGAAATGGCAGAACTGTGTGGTCTGGGATTAAGCAGAACTGGAAATTTTTTCCACATGGAAACATGGGTCCTGGCCATTCTGGCTCAGTCAGGAAACAATGGTAGGAAGATGTGAGAAACAGGGGTAGTTTTTTTTCAAATTTCATCAAACCACTTGGTTTGTTCATATACTAATGGCAACCATATCATGTTATATCTTTGAGCATGGAATAGGATTTTAGCAGTTATTTAAGGGGGAAAAAACTACCACAAAAGAAAAAAAAATAATTAATTTGCTGAAATACGTCTTTAAAGATTAATTTTGACAGAAGAAAAAAATGTCCTGGCAATTCTCACAAAGCCAGGATGCCCAGGGCTCAAAATAATACAGTATTTGAGCACTTAGTAGGAGATTTGAGACACATCTTCTGTCTCTGAAAGCATTTGAATGTGTGTATATAGATTGATAACAGATTATATAGATATCAATATACATAGATAGGTAGATAGAGATATAGATAGGACTTTTTTGACAGAGTGCTTTAAACATCCAAGTGTCAGCTGTGCAGAGTTAATGTGAGAGAACTCTCACTCATTTATGTCATCTTTGGCTGTCTAAAAATACTTTTGTATACCTAAATATTTTTCTAGTCTCAATGAAATTGCTTTCATGTTTTGCTCTTGTTTTTATTGTTGTATCTGTGGGTTGTTTTTTGGGGTTTTTTTGATTGGGTTTTTTTTTTTTCATGGAGAAAAATGCACTCTGTCTCTTCTGCTTATTTTGAAACCTAAAGGATTTTTTTTAAGATCCTTCACTGATCTCCATCAGGTACTCTCAGACTGCAGACGACCACCTCTCACCCCTAATAGACTTTTCTTTGTGGTCAGATTGGCAAGTGTCAAGAGCTTGAAGGAATCAGTGGGGGCTACATGGGCCTCTAGGCAGATCATTGTGGTGTGCTGCGATCCCAGCAGTGCCATTATCACTGAATTCTTGCAGTGAGAAGGGATCTCAGGAGGTCCCTGGTCCAGTCTCCTTTTCATAGCTTGATCAAGACTGAATTCACACCAGGTTTCTCAGGGCTTTACCTAGTCAGACTGAAAAACTCAGAGGATGAAAAGTGCACAGCCTTCCTGGGAAACCTTCTCCAATGCTCGAGTATTTTCACTACGGTGGTAAGTTCCGTACACCTAATCAGAACCTCCCCTCGTTCAACTTAAGCCTGGTGCACCTTGTACTTGCACCATGCACAACAGTGGCAGCCTGGCTCGGTGCTCTTGCTAACCTGGTCTTGGGCACAGGCAGGCTGTTGTCAGATCCCCTCAAAGTCATCTCATCTCCAGGCTGAGCAAGGCCCAGTCCCTCAGCATCTCCTCATAAAGAAAGTGCTCCACACTCCACCAGAAGGCTTGAGGCCTTCTGCTGATCCAGTTTTTCAATGTTTTTCCCATGAGGGAGGCTCAAAATTGGATGCAGTATTTAGATGTACTCTGGAGTGTTGAATAGAGGGGGATGATCCTTCCACTCCATCTTCTGCCTGTGGTCCTACTGATATCTATTGGTATGGTGATTATTTGAATGGGCATCTAAACTGTTCAACATACTACAATGTCTTATTTTTTATTTTCTTCCTATACCTGTACACTATGTTAGGAGTTTTTTTCCAATTTTTTTCATCATAACCCAAACCAGCATGCTCTTATTTTGCCATTAATCCAAACTGCAGCTTGAAATCAATCAATACTTTTGAAATGAGGTTTGATCTCACCCTCTTCTGAGGTAAAAAAACATCCTGATGCTTCAGTCTAGAATATATTGTCATTGTCTGATCATAAGATGATGCTATTATGGATAGCTTATGGGAATAACAGAAAGAAGGACTGTTGCTCACACAATACTGTGATAATTTTCTATGACATATTTCACCTGTAAGCATCTCAAAGAGCTTTACAAATTGATTTATATTCTGCACACAAGGATAATTTCATCCATCCATGTTTATTAGCTGTGCAGCAACACTTCAGTTTAGGGCAAGAATTAAAGGCCATAACCAGCCCAAAATGCAAGGTAAATGTACTCATAAAACATCCCTCACAACAGGTAACACTTCAAACTGCTTCTATTCAGTGCTATATCTACAGCAAGGCATCATTCCTAAAATATTAGGCTATTGAAAGATTTACTGTCCAGATGCAAAATTGAAATTCAGTTTACCCTTGCTGTGTTCACATCAATAGCTTTAGCTAGCATATATATGCAAGGAGGGATTTTGGATCCTTTTTTTTTTTTTTTTTGTAGCTTGTAATTGGAACTATTTTAAAATGCATGTTTCTTTTTCATTGTTTTTCCTGGTCAACTTTCATTTCCTGATCAATTTTCACAATGTTATGATGTGATAGGGATGACTTCCTTGAGAATAAACATGATTTAAAATTATGCATTGCCAGTGGGATCCATCTGAGGATTTTAGAGTAATATATTTCTACCTGGATGAAAGATTCCAGAAAATGGTAATTCAGATGTTTATCTAGTTTCAACACAGAACTTATTCAAAATCATGTCCCATTACCTGTTTTTCCTTCTCTAAATTTGTATTAACACACTTTTTTTCTCTTTTGCCTAAGATACATGATGAATCACTAGTCATTGCTAGGAGTTTTTGTTGATTTGTGGGTTGGGTTTTTTTACTTGCATTCATTTATAGATTTCATTTAATTTTTTATAAACATATAATGCAGTATCCTTTCAGAACATAAGAAGAACATAATAAAATTAACCTTTTCATCCACATAAGAGCTCTCCAGTTTTTTTCAAAAATACATGGTGGGTTTATTTTCTGAAACAGATACCAAATATGTTTTATATATTTCAAGGAATTCATTCCGAAACAGATTTTCCAAGTTAGTATTTTTCCTAATATCTTGAAGATAGGCTCTGCTAGATAGAAGAAACTATTGTTCTCAGATTTTGAATTAAAAATTCACCCAGGAAACTTTACCCCAGAATGGTCAAGACATCACATGCAGACTACATCAGTCATTAGGACATTATTATTTTGATATATACTTGATATACAACCAAAGCTCACACAGTAGTAGAAAGCACAGCAAACCTACTATTTGAAGACTGATAAGTAGGACAGCATAGTGGGGATGGCTGCTTTGTTGAATTTTTGTCTTCAAAAATGAAGCTTCTCATAAATTGAATTCTTCTCCATACAGGAGTATGGCTAGAGGGAAAATTCTATGGTGAATTTCTATTGATAAATCTGTAAAGAAAATATGTTTATAGGCAAGATTTTTGAGTGACTTTGAGATTCCTATTTAGAAATTAATGTTAATTTGCCTGCAATATTAAGGAATTTAATAATCCTCAATTTAAGAGGTTTTTTGGGGTGTGTTGAGCTAATCTGTGAAAGTTTCTTCGAAGTCAAAGGCTTAGTCTTTCTCTAAATTAGTCAATGACTTAGAAATCAAAGAAAGTTCTCCATTGTTTACACATTCGGTACAGCTGTTAATTCTGTTTTCTGCCTCATCACATAAGGAGCCATGTGTAACAGTTACTTGGCTGCTGTAGCAACAATTTTGAGAAAGATTTCTGGGACAAAGCATAAAAGTAACTTCTCCTCCCCAAGCTCTTCCATGAGCACTCATCACTTCTGTAACTGTGCCTTGTGCGGCTTCATTGCTAGATGAATACTTTCTGTTTGATGACAAAGACTTGGCCCAACTTAACCCAAATCACTGGTTATGGATCCCTCCCTGTTTTCTGCTCCGTTATTTTTTGTGTCTCAGCAATATGTTTTTATTGAATTTATTTTTTGGTGTGAATTTTGAATAACAAAAGGTATATTACTACCGTAGTGAGCCTCATGATTAATACTTTGTTCTCTTGATAGTTCCTTAATGATGGCTATCTTACAGGATTCATTTTCAGTAACCTCTTAGTCTGTGTATAAAAGATTGCATGTGTTATATCTTAATCAGAACTTCATACAACACCCAATCCCTATAAGTCTCTTACATCTAGACAGACCAGTGAACCCATTAAATTTTTAATCTCATATTTTCTAAGGCTACTCTGGGCTACTTTCTAAATCTTTTTGCCTAATTTCAGTTTTTAAAAAATAGTGTAAGTGGGCTTTGAAATATCTTCTCTTATCCTATGGACATTTGTGAGCTGATTATTCAGGCCTTGTGTATCAAATTGCTTACCTTACTTAAATATTGACTAACTTCATGTTGAACTGTTGAATTGTTTTTTCTTTTTTTTTCTTTTTTAATATCATTGATTTATTGCAGTTATGGTACAGAAATACTTAGAATAAATGTATTACATGAATATTCTTTTATTTTAATCCACTTTTGTAGCATATCATCTTCATGTAGTTCAATGGATTTCCTAAGATTTGTATAGTCCGTGAGGTAATTCCAGAAATACATTTAAAATGGACAACAACTTGACATTCTGGCAATCCTTACCAACTTTATCAACTCTGTATGTCATCCTTGGTATCTATGATTGGTGACATATATTTTTTACTTTCTGTCTCTCTAAAATTTATTTTTAATTGCTCTTGTCATTTTACCACTCAGTTTGGGTGAATTGTGTTACAATCTTGACAAATTATTGTTTCTTTGTATTACAGAACTTGGTTTCCATTCTCTGTTCTGTCTAATTTGGGGGTTTTAAGTCAGTGATACTTAGAGACTTTCTTAGTTTCAGGAACAAACATGCACATGAATGTCTGTGGATATTTGTAATATATATATATTTCTAAATGGAACTCTACTTTATTCTCTGACACTAAGAATCATCAAATAGTAGCTCTGAATCCCAATAACCAAGCATAAACTTTAAATCTGGCAGCAAATTATGCTATCATGGTTACCTCAGAATAACAAATATGAACAGTTTCTATGTTTACAGATTTTTTTAATTGTTCAAATAAAGCATTACAGCTACTGCTGATAACAATTTCACACTTTATTCTTTTTTTTTTTCTTGGGCAAAGTAGAGTGTAGGCTCGTTTTTTCAGACATTCATGTTCTGTTATTATTAACTTCAGCTTTCTCGCTTGCTCTCTTGATTGTAAAATAGGAATTAATTTCTGTGTGTCTGCTTCAGAACCTATTTGTTGGGTTATTCATGTAATTTGACGGAACCCACAAAGGTAACTCAAAGATAAGAGGGACAATCAGTTACATTCACTGACTCATATCTTAACTGCTGTGTGAATGAACCACAGATGGCATAATAAAGACTAGGACTGAACTATTACTGTGTATTCTCTTTCAAGATAACTGCAGAATGTTTCTGAAAATCCTTGGGATAAGGAGCTGTGTATCAACATCCGTGTTTATTTCTGTTGACTTCTTTTCTTTTTTATAGTGTAGATATGACATTTGCTTAAGAAAACAAAAAGTGACCTGTAATCTTAATGAAATTTGAGAATCTGCATTTTTTCCTGAAAGACTGCTACAAAAACAATCCTCTCCATAGATGAAGGTAAAATCAGAGTTAATGACTGGTTTCTTGTCAGTGATAAAGGATGGACCTGTAGTTTCTATTCCCAAGGGGTATCATTAGCGACTTTAAGAATTCAGGGAAGAGCAAAACAACATGAGTGTTATGGTCTCCATTATGTGCTTTGACAGTATAATATTTGTGTCACACAATTCCTTTCTGATATCTGACAGTCTGGGTTTAATAAAGGAAAATATCTGTTTCTTAAAGGTTAGATGTAGAAATAGAAGCTTGATTCTGAAGGACCAACATTTACCTCATGCAGCCAGTAGCTCTGAAACTATACTTTAATTGCAGTCAAGTTACTATTCTTAGTCTATAAAGTAGAATCATTCTTGACTATGCAATTGTGAAATACACTGCATACACTGAAGTTGACTAAAATAAGGGCGATTTCAGTTGCTGGTGTTGGCAGCAAGGCTTTTAAACAGACACCAAGCAGCAGCTCAGAACAGGATGTACAGCACTACTGAGGCGTGCGAGATACAAGAATGCAACTGCCTGAGTTCTAGTTTAATCTGCCCATAGTGATACTACACAATCGTGATGAACCTGCCAGAACCTATTTAATAGTTAAGATCTTGGATAGACATCTAATATGAAAGGTAGTTTCTGAAACAGGTCTGAGCTGCTTGACACCATGTTGGAGTATAACAATAGTTCAGAGGAAATACAGTCCCAGAGTTCCTTGTACCAGATCCAAGGACAATCTCTTGGCTCTTCTGGAAGCCGAAACCAGTTTTGCTATTGATTTCAGCTGGAGCTGGACCAGCGAAAAATATCAAAAATTAATCAAGTTTTGTGTATGATCACAGTACAAGGCTGCAATTGTTCCTGGCATGCTAGGACACAATATCTGAAAAAACAGCATGATGTTTAAAAAGAACTTTTTTTCTTAACATCCAGTTTTCAAGGGTTAAGGCAGTGAAGCAAACAATAATATATTGAATCTAATTCATTATCTCCTGTAAATTTTGTTTTGATGTTTTATCCAACACTGCTTTTCTTTTGATTCATAAGAACTGTTTTGAGTTTATAGAGTTGCAGTGGGGAGAAGATGTACATTTAATTGGATGATTTTATAAAGCTGAGGAAAACACAGCAATTAGAAATAACAAACCCATGAGAGTTCATAATTAAAAAGAAAACATAAATAAATGACCATTCTTACTTGAAGAATATTGGTTACCTGTCTGAGTATCTGAACTTTCTGACTCAGCATACTGTTGATTTAAAAAAACAAAACAAAACAATCCCAAAACTAAAACAAACAAAAAACCCAAACAAACAGCAACAAAAAAAAAAAAAGAAAAGAAAGAAAAATGTAAAAACCCTAACCTAAAAACCCCTTCAATTTCTCTGTAATGCCAAAGCACTGTACAGCTTTGGACAACAAGTGGTAATGAAAGGAAGGCCGAGTATGCAAGCCCTTTCCATATAAATTCAGCAGTCAATTTTACAAAATTTTTCATAGCAGTAAGTACTTTCTCTGCAAGAAAGGTTAAGGATGATCTTACACTTCATATTCTATACTTATCAAATGAAATTCCTGAAGAAAACTTTAAAAAATCCCTTATGGCAAATATTATTATCACAGAGATACAAACGTAGTAAATATAAGTGGTTTTCTAGTCTGGCCTATAAAGTAGAGTTCTCTCTACTTTAGGCCAGTTCTCTCTAACAGAGAACTATTCTATAGTTGAATGTTCAGAGCTACATTTCATTTTGTAATATCAGCAAACACTGATACAATTCCATAAACCACTAAGCTAAAAATAATGTCCATGTGCACTACATAAAAGTTTCTTATCAATTTTATTTTAATCATAGATGCATTAGATTCTTTTTCTAATCACTATCAATAGTGATGGTACCAAATATAAATACAGTAATGACTTCTAATGGAAACTGCATGTTACCACCAAGACAGCTGTGCTTATTAATCAGCTTCCTATAAACCCACCCCAAAAACACCCCACATAAGCAAGTTAAATTACAATCAGTCTATCTGAAAACAGTGACCATAAATAATCCCTTTCAATTAATCTCTTTTTAAACTGTAACACAACATGTCCCAACTAAAACCATTTTGATGAGTGTACCAGTATTTCTCATTTCTCAACCTTTGACACTTTAATAGGCTTACTTTGCTATGTATAAATCACAGGATTTTTTCTTTAGAAGGGATATCAAGCAAAAATAGAACTGATTACGCCTGTACAAAAGTCTCATCCCCCAGAAATGGTCAAAATAAATGCATCTGGGGAAGATGGATATGGGTAACAGAAATTTTGACTTCTGAACATATGTTAACATCAGGAGTAATTTGATTAAGGACATAAGTTTATTTTAAACTTTTGAAAATGTCTGGAGCTATTCTAAAGACAATTACTTGTATTTTTTTTCAAGTTTCCACTGTCTGCAGTGGATCACAGCTATACCTCAGGTAAGCATAAAGGTAGGTAGTACAGATACCTAAAGCAGTCCAGCTGCTGCTGAATGACACCTGGTGTAAGCTGATTTATTTTCCTTCTCATAACAATGAGATATAACCATAGAAAAGTCATTTTCTTCAGTGCTGACTATAGAACTTTACTGCCATAGGGAAGAAAATTAAGTATTTTTCCCAGTGCCACCCTGTTATGCTTTCTCCCATATTCTCCTATCTTCCAGCTGCTTACTGTAAATTACTTCTCCATTGTGAATTAAAACCAAAATGTATAATCATCCTGGACAATTTAGCAAGTTTGTTTCTTGCCCAGGCTATTTGTATTTTGCTTTTATGAGTTATTTATCCATTGCATTTATGAAGTTTTTATTAGTCTTTGGGCTCTTTTCTCAAAAAATTAGTTACAGTTATGCAGTCGGTTCTTGAAGCAATGTTGGTCTAAGACTGTACAATGAAATTCAGCTAGCCTCAGAGCTAAATCAAATAACTTGCTGTTTCTTTTGTACAAGCAAACTTTTGCTGGTATCAAGTACGTAGGCTATATATGCAGAAAAAGGCTCAGTAGCAATGTCTGTTCTCTCGTGTTTGTCATTCAGTTTTATTAGGATTTTCTCAGAGATTGAATGTGAGGAATTATCAGGCATTATTCAGACAGTTAAAGAAGAGAGTTGAGGATTACATCTGGCTAGTTGTCCTTTCAACAGCTCGGCAGTGATATTCTTCCAGCAGTTCACCTAGTCTACTGAACTGAGTTAAACTGTACATGTGTCACTAGCATGCCTCATACATAGAGTCCTTTCATCATCAATATTTCCTAGTAATTTCTTTTGGTCTCTTAGCCACTCCTTTTCATTGTGAGTGCTAGGTGTTGGAAGTAATATGTTTGAAATCATACCCCGTCACGAAAACAGACAAAGCAGCCAACTGTGACTTGCTATTATTGAATATTTCTTCTAAAACACTCAATGAAAAAGAAGACGTCTTTTAATTTTTCAATTTTTTAATGACCTCTTGACTTGTGGTTCCAAAGATAATTAAAAATTCTACAGAACTACAGAGTATTCTGAGGTAACCAACAAGGTACGTGTTTTTTTCTTTATGAAAGTCAAAGACTATTCTTTACCACTGCATTTCAAATAGTGTTGTGAGTGTATGAGGTTCTTTGGGTCACTTTTGCAGTTTATGTACTTCTGTCCTGTGTTTTCTACCCACTGCTTGCTGGGTTGCGCTCCAAGACTTTGCGTATTGCCAGTGTTTCTCCCAGTTTCAATGTGTCTTTGTGTAGGATCATAACAAGATTGTTTCATCATCTATGCCAAATCTATTTTAAGGATGGGATGAATCTGTTCTTAAGAGTCTAAACTCTCTGTAACTTTTATGTTGGGGTGAAGCTGTAACAGTATCTCATGAATAAATACTCTTGCATTTTTTTCTCATTTAACGTTAGCAGAAAAATGATTCCAATATATTTTTCTCTGATGTTAGTTTAATAAAATGATACTGGATTACAGCAATTAGTCCAAGAGCTCTTCACGCAAATATTTTGTAACAGCTTTGGGTAAATTCTGAGTGAGGTTTCCTTGATATTTTGGGATCTTCATCATCTAAAGTTTTTACAGCCAGGTTACTTGAACTAATTTATGTATGTGTTGGTCTGGAGGATGGGCTAGAGAATGTATGAAGTTTCTTCCAATCCTATGACACATACACAAGCAAATTTTAATACCAAATGCAAATGCTCCTTGACACAATTACTGTCTGTTAGTGCTTTTGGTTTTCTTTTGCCTTTGGTTTCTAATTAGCATGAAATTAAACATCTTCAAATAGCAAAGCAAGCTGTCACATGACTGTACATCTGCAAAGTATCATTTCTCCATGTTGTGGGTCCCCAGATCAAGCTGTAAACCTTGGAACAGTAATCTGTGAACTTCAGTTCATTATCACTCCACTGGAAGGAGCAGTTCGGTGAGAGTAAAACTTCTGGTAATTGCTGAAATGCCTGTGGGATTCAAAACTTCATAGCACTCTGGATGAGATGCTGAACAATTTCATCAGCCAAGCAAGGGAAATACAACTCCAAATACTAATTTTACGTCTCCTTCCTTAGGGCTTTTTATTATCCACAAGTAGTCAGAGAACAGAAGTAAATGAACTGAGAAACATTAAGCAGCATATTTCCTGGAGGTATCCTTGAAAACATTCAGGAAAGACAGAATTCACTCTTCCTACTTTGACCTGAATTCCGCTTTCTTATATTCTCAGGCAGATGGGAATGTGTAACTCTTGTCAGGTTGCTGTGCTACTGCTTTATGATATATTAACATAGAAGATAAGGGCAGAGTGGATTCTTTAGAGCTAATCATAATCTGCCAAATTCAGAGCATAAAATAGAATGCAAGTCTGTTCTGTCTGCAAAAGTGTACCGGTGAGACTGCAGCATCTTGAAGAAACTGGGAATAGAAACTGTCAGAGATGGATAAAAAATGATTCACATTCATCTCTAGTAATAATACTGGGTTTTAAGTTTTGGGTTCCATTTTAGGTGTTGGTGTTTGGTTTGGGTTTTTTTTGTTCTTTTTTAAATCAGCATATAAATTCAATTTTCTACTGTGGTGAAAAGGTCTTATAGAAAGTCATATCAGGTACTGTTTTCCTTTGTGTGCTGAACAGTTTGAATCTCAGCATGTGCCAAAATACAGCCTTGCAAGGCTTGCAAACTCAGCAAGATTGAGATAGAACACATTATCCCTGGCTTGCAAATACTCACTATTATTGTTTTTTTGGAGTTGTTATTTCTGTTATTATTGTTATTACTGTTTTTTTCCCCTCATATAGTTTCTCATTTCCCATACCTCCTGCTAAGGAGGTGATGGATCATCTGCCTCTGAAGACAACAGCAGTGCTATGCAAAACAGCTTGGCCTGTGGGAGTCTTCAAGGGTTCTATCAGGTACCTCATATCATACAGATCCTCCATTTCCAAAATGCTGTTTTCACTAACTTCTCCCATTATCCATTTCAGAAATAATTAAACATCTGAAATACATTTATATAAGATGTGAGTTCAATCTCATTACTTGCTCAGAGGAGAAAAAGCTTTTTTTGTTGTCTTTGTGAAGAAAGGCAATTTTAACTTTGTCACTATAAAACAGTTATCCAGCTAAAAGTTGAAGCAAAATTGCTAGTAACTTGAGTAACTCAGCTGAGTAACTACAGTAATTCAGTTGGTTGTATTTGTTCCCATTTTAACCTTTTTAAATTAAAAAAAAATATATATATACTGAAAGACTTTGTACTTTTTGTTTACTAGTATTGGTATCCAATGTCAGATGGGAGAAAGCAGTGTGATTCTGTTTCCAGGGTGCCACACTTACAGACAGCTACAATCTGGAGCAAGTTGGGAAATCTTTCAAGGAAATTATTAGGCTAGTTTTCCATAAACAGGAAGACAGAACTGTATAGTACCATACCATCCAAAATTTTGTAACTGCATATAAATCTGGTTTAGAAGGGTTTGCAGATTATAGGCTAAATTCACCCTTTGCAATCAACCTACGCTATGTAGTAGAAGATCAAAATTTGTAACTCTAATGCACTGTAGGAAGGAGAGATAAAATACCATGAATGTTGCCAATATCCTGAGTTCCTGCAATGATAGAACATTTGCCGAATAAAACTCCTAGATGATCTTAGAAAGTGAAAGTTCTGTGCCACAGAGTATAAAAATGTATCATGAATTTTACCTCATAGTGGTTAGAAGTTAAATTTATTCGTTATCAGTGTGTGTTTCTGTATCTTACTGCAGGATCTATCTAATTGTGTTCTTGTGCTATTGTTTAACTTTTACCTCAATAATGTCTTGTCAACTTTCATTTGGCTAAGCTAAAGAAACAAGGTCTTTCCATTTTCTCAACAGCTTCCTGAGGAGGTGAAGTAGAGAGGGAGGTGCTTATCCTTTCTCTCTGGTATCCAGTGATAGGATGTGTGGGAATGGTTCAAAGCTGCACTAGGGGAGGGTTAGACTGGGCATCAGGAAGCATTTCTTTACTGAGAGAGTGGTCAGGCACTGGAACAGGCCTCCTTTTCCATCTAGAGAGGTGGTCGATGTCCCAAGCCTGTCAGCATTTGAGGCATTTGGACAATGCCCTTAACAGCATGCTTTAGCTTTTGGTCAGCCCTGAATTAGTCAAGCAGTTGGACTAGATGATCATTGTAAGTCCGTTCCAACTGAATGAGACCTATTCTATTCTATTCTATTCTATTCTATTCTATTCTATTCTATTCTATTCTATTCTATTCTATTCTATGTGTAGAAACACGTGACATGTAACTGGTTAACACAGTGCCCCATGGAAACCATTGTACCTGTGTTTCAGACTGTCGCTTTCACTTCTTGTACTACGTAACTACAAACCTCCTTTTAGGTTTTCAGACTTTATAAAACTGGCCTTTTTTATTTAAAACCTAACTTAAATTTTTATAGAAAGCAGCTTTCGTGACTGCTTTCCATCAAAAAATGAGTTTTGATGGAAAATATGTACAACTGCAGCTGTCAGCTCAAAGTTATCCTTCTTTCCATCTTAATGCCAAAATTAACTCCTTTTCAATAAAGCAGATCTTGTATGTAGCATACCACAATTCAATCAATTTTGCATTAAGTTCATAGGCACTCTTACAAGTTCCTATCTTGAGAGAAAAAGTACTAATTAACTCTTTCTTACCAGTCTCTGAATGGGAAGCTGTAATTAATTAATCTGAAATTTTCATTATTACCCAAGCTGTAGGTAACATGTCAATAGTAATGTTATGTACAGGTATGTCAAAGATTTAAAACAAAAGGGTAAAGTGTGCTTGAGGCCAAATCTTGTATTCTAATCCTCTGCTTGAGAATATTTATTTATTTAATTAATTATGTCAAACTAAGAAATCAACTTGGCCATTGTTTAGCCAGAATAATAAATTCACGTTTACTAATTTCACGTGTTGTTTTCAAGAGGAATAAAAGACAGAAAATGTTAAAGTAAAGAAAAAATGTATTTAAAAGCCTGTTAGTCTTTGATCTGTGCTTTTGTTTTCCCAAGTCAATTGGCATAAAATTACTTCAGAAGGTGTTTCTGTAAATCTCATGATATAGGAAGAAAGTATATTGAATACCTGCACATTTCTATTTGTTAGGTGACTTACTGATGCAAAGCAACCGACTTCATGTTGTCACTCAATCATAGTGACTGCAGAAGTAATGATGAAGAATTTTGTTGTTACTATTGTTTTGTGGAGACACTGTAGCAAATTTGTAGTCAAGCTTCAGTTCTATGGCATTTATTCAGTTAAAATAAAGCTTTAATGTCATTTGTGAAATGTAAAGTAAATATTGTTCATAAAAAAAGTATTAAAGGAACCATAAGGAACCATAATCTGAATTTCTGATTTTTTAGAGTGGTTTAGGGTTTGATGCAAAATCTACTAGAACTAATAAACTAACTCCCATTGATACATTGGTCTCTAGAGTAGACTCTGATAATTAAATGTCAGCTCTTCTTAAATTCTCCAGATGTTAAATGACTTATAAGTCACATAATTTATAAATTACTTCATCTTAACTTCTTATATTTAGGTAGTTTAGGAAAATGTAAATAGTTAAGGGAAAAATCCTGGTTACAGTGATGTTCATGTCATCTCCCTGTGTGGCCACACAAGAGTCTCTGGAGGCTACCACCGTCTGACCCCTTCTTCCTGCGGTGAAGTTGCACATAGTTTTAACTGAGCTATGCCATAACCCATATACAAAAAATTTCATTACCAAAAGGTGTTTTTTTTTCCTCTTTACCCTACTGTTCCATGAAAAATGAAGGAACACAAAATGGTCATGATTCAGTCTGGAGTCTGACTGTAATGTTTCACAGAACAAATTAGTCATGGTAAGGTTTTGAGGTTTTTTGTGGAAATTACATATTATCAGTTGCATTTTTGCTAAAGCAATTTAAAAGCAAACTGTGATCAGCTTTGTACAAGAAAAAGGTAATTTTTTTTTTTGCCACAGTTAAAATTTAATTTCTTTATAGGATTGCTTTAAAAACATCAAAACATGATGTTTTTGAAATGCTTCCTCCTTTTGGTCTTGTTTAGGTTATTTACTTTAGTTGAGCATGTAGTAGAGAGAGAAGAAAGAATATTTGCTTTTTGTAAATTAAAAGAAAAAAACAGCCTATATTTCATTCTTGATAGTGACATCATTTCAGAGCAAAATCTAGACTGATTTAATAATAGCAGCAAATGATTTCAAGAAGTAAATCATGACTCAGAAATACGAAATATGATGAGATCAAAGTCTCTGAAGGACCTAGCATCTTCATGGTTCATTTAACTAGAGGGAAAGTGATTCTCAGTGTCTCACAGAAGTGCAACTAATCATAGTATGAAAACCAAAGTGTTTTCTCAGTATGTAGAATTTTAACATCATAACTTCCATCAAAATCATTGTCCTGCTGGCAATTTTGGAAGTAAGGAATAAGGACTGTATTTGTGAAAGGCACAGGTTACAAAGATGGAGAATCAATATATTAGGCTCAAAAATGAGCCTTTCTGTTTGTATAGGTTTGTCCTTTGAAACACAATTTTACTGTGAAAAGTTTACTAGGGAGGACTGAATAATTAAAGGAAGCCTGGGTGTGCCAGAGCTAAGCAAAATATTTCAAAGGGAAAACTGAGCTCAAATGGGAGTGTGGTCTCTGAGGATTATAGATCTTTAGAAGGGATCTTGATGAAGAATAGTATCTGTCTTAAGTATCAAAATCCATAAGAAGATTGGGAATTATATTTTCTGTTTAATCCTTGACTATTACCTAAGGAGCCTGCTGATGTTTGATCAGTGGCCACTGTGATATACTTCAGAGAGCTGAACACTCCTGAAGGAAGGAGGTCTATAGATTCAGCTATAATTAGCTGCTTATTTCCTTCCTCCCTTCCACCTTTTTCTCATCTTCCTATACAGAAATAAATCTGGGGGAAATGGCAGGCATCATTCTCCCCCTAATTTATAGAGAGGGGGGAAGACACAGTAAAAGGAACGGGTTTGGGTTTTTTGTTTGGTTGGTTTGCTTGGTCTGGTTGGGGTTTTTTCTTTTAGCATCCCTGGATACCTATAGGGATATAAAGAAGTTAAGAAAAAGTTACTCAGAAAAGTCTCAAGATTTCCCACCAGTAATTATAACAGACCTTTGTCTGAAATATGCTGTCAACCAGTGACCAGCTATATGTGAAATAGATGGCCTGGAGCACTCCCTGAGGAGATTCTAACATTTCTTCAACCTCCATTATTTGTGAAGACTCTTGCTTCTACCCTTTTTTGGTTCAATACTGCTCAGCAGTATGGACCAAACAGAGACTTCAAGGTATATCTTGCTGCATTTGAAAGGGGGTTGTTGTGGAACACCAGCCTGCTGGGCAATGACCTCTTTCATTCTTGCTATTTCAGCTGCCACTGCTTTCACGTAAGAAAGGTATCTCGAAGGTACTTCTCTGTCACAGCCCAGAGGCTGGAAGAATGGTGATGGCACTGGTAGCACTAGTGAAATCCAGGACTGACACTGCACTGCCCTCAAGGTAAGGGTTCTTATACAAATTTCGGGGAAAAAATAAGACCTGGTTTGGAATTTGGGATGTGACTGGCTACTGTACAGAGAGGAGTTGATTGACGCTTTATCAACAGGGAATTTTAGTTGTCATTGAGGTAGCCCATGGAAATGATTCTTGATGGATAATTTTGCTCTCTCGCATGCTCTTGTGTACCCTAGCATGAAAGTAAATCAGGTAAATCTTGAGACAGAAGTGAAAGTCCAATCCCAGGATCACAGAGCTCATCCCATAGCTAAGGAAATGAATGTGGAGAAAATAGGGTAAAAAGAAAGAAGTTATTGAATAAAAACATTCTGGATAACAAGACATAAGCTCACTCAATCTTCCAAAAAGAAGATCATCAAAAAATTGGGAACATCCTATGAAGAAAAGCCAAAATTTAAAACAAAGATCGGAATAGAGCTTTTCTCTCAGATTTTTCTAATTTCAGTATTTTGTTTATGCTTTTAAGAGTATTGAAACAAATATCTAACAAGATCTTGTTTTAAATCTGTATTTTAAAGACATCTTCATTCAACATTTGGTAAAAATTCAGGGACATTTTATAAAATAAAATTTAAGAATTATCTTGAGGAAATAAATGTTATTATTTAGCCAACCCTTTTAAGAATATGAAATAATTAGAAGGAAAACATTAGCCATGTTTCCTTTAAAGCATTAAAATGAAATCCATTTATAAATAGCTTAGCCACACAGTAGAAGGTTCCCCTAACTCTCATCCTGAACAAGTGCATACAGGCAAAAAAGGGAAAATTTTACAGAAAATATTACTTCTAATTGTGGTATAGGAATCACCAGATATGGATGAAAGAAAATCACAAGGCTTAGTCAATAGCCAGATTCAGAGATCCAGATTCTGGACACCATGTTTGTCAATAGCTTTGGGGAGATTTTTTTGTTTGTTTTTTTTTGTTAGTTGAGTCTTTTTTAAGAAAAGTTCCATATTTGTCATACTCTATAAAGAGAAATATATGAATTTTATTAAATATCTATAATCCTTTTGAAAGAAATAACGTCTCTGTGGCTACTACAAAAAGTATTTCTAATAAGTCTTTGTATTAACATTACCATATATGGACTTCAGCATAAGAGATAAAATAAACTTCCTGTAATGTCATTAATGGTTATGATTTATGTTAACATCATTTCTCTCAATGGAATATATTTTCTGCTACTGCATTTAACAGCTAATTAGTGTTTCAAATGGAACTACAAGCCTGAGGAGTGGGAATAATATTTATTTAAAGAGGAAGAAGGTTTGTTTTTTAAGTAAATGTTATCTCCCATTTATAAACTCAGGAAAAAAAAAAAAAAGTAGCTTGTCAGCTTTCCAATCCCAAAATCAAAAATACTGGAAGGTTTTAAAAGGTCATAAAGGAATTGATTTGCAAAGACAATCAACTGCTTTTTATACCAGTACACAAATAGTTCCTTAAGCAAGGAGTAAGAATTATAAGAAAGCTCCCTTTCACTTACTGGGTCTCTTTCACATTACATATATTACTGCAGCAATTTTCTGCTATTTTTTATGCCTCCAAGATTACTGTTTCTTCTGTATATAACAGAAGTAGACAGTAATGGGAAATACATGTAAATTCTCTTAAGCTCTACCAGCAAGAATACAGTGGCAGCCTTTTTACTGGCTTTACCTGGAATTGGACAGATGAGCTAATGCTGAAAAAATATAGCAAGTCAAAGATATTATTTTAATTTAAAATAAAATATATAGAAATACATCACTCGATACTCAAAGACAAGGAGAGTAGTTCAACTATTGCCTAGTGTCCAGAGTCCAGTGAGGTGAACCAGAAGAAAGAAGAAACAACCGAACAATTACAGGTGTAAGATTCTGATAAAAAAGGCAGCTGAACCCATTATTATATACTATTATTATTATTT
>JAHREE010000508.1:5152969-5170119 GCA_033628505.1 Tringa tobata
CTATTATTATTATTTTATATTATTATATATTATTAATATTTTAAGTTTGGAGCAACATTTTCAAATGTTTTATAATTTTCTTCTTCCCTGATAAGTTATATAAAGGAAACAGTAATTTTTTTTCTTAAATATGGTGCTTCAAATTAGTTGAAGCATCTGTCTTCAGAGGAGCTCAACCTGAGTATTCTCATTTGAAAGAAGACTAGTAACTTTATCTTAATACACACAGTAGTAGAAGATAAAAGAATTACATTTGATTTTTTTTAAAACTGATGACATCCTTCTGAATATTGTGCTTCATTCTCCCAGTTTAAAAATGGGAAAATATATACCTTCATCACAAATGTATTGCGAGATCAAGTGTTTGGTGAGTTAGGTACAAATACAGAACACTATAAATAATAGGCATTATTGTTCTTATTATAAATATACGTCTAGATTTTTTACAAAGCATTCACTGTATTATACGGAAAATGAGCTATATTTTATTACATATGCGATTTTAGCAGTGAGAATATATCTCATCTTCTCAAACTACACCTAAAAAACAGTATTTTCCATTTGTTCATCTCCTTGCTAATATACTTGGCTAACATCTCTTAAAACATCTGCAGATGAACATTTAACCATGCTTTAGTTTAGGTCTGATGTTAAGTTGCAAAATATCAAACTAAAACACTGAATCACCGACAATTTCAGTCCACATAAACAGTTACTAATCAGACATAGAATGATCCTTTCTCAAGAAACAAAGCAGTCCACCTATTCATTTATCTGTAAACTTCAGAAGAGACTTAACAGACCTCTGGATAACAGGTAAACTTTTCTCTGTATCCATACTTTTTCTGTGCTCTCAGCAAGTCTGGAAACAGAGACTGATCATTTATTCTATCTCTTTGAATAGACCTGAGAGTAATACATGTCATAAGATAATACAAGAAATAATATATGATAAGTATTAGATAAATTTGGGTGAGAGAAAAGGATGGGATTTTCTGCAGCTAGAAGTCAGAAGAAATAGCCTAGTTCCAAAGAAGTGAACAGACAGCATTTTTAACCTTATTTAGATCAAGATAAAATAAGATTATAAGGAGTGCAATTACAAATTTACAAATTAAAGTAATTTTTATAATAGCAACTAACACAATGAAAGAAGGGTAGGGACCTGAAACCTCCTCCAATAAATCTGTACATATAGAGGTCTCATATGGAAAGACTTCAAGCTTCTATTAAAAATATCATCTCTGAATTTACAAAAGAATTTCCATTCCAATGGGTTAATTCCCATTTGTTCTTGAATACCTACTCTTTCTTATTACATTCACTTGTGATCTTACTTAACATTCACATCATACTCAGCAGCTGTATACATTTCATGTCATTGTATAATATTAATTTTCTTTTTCATATCTATATGGCATTGTTCTGTTTCTTATTTGTTGGATTGCATCAGTGGTTCTAATCCTTTTTTAGCAGCTGAGGCTGTCTCATCTGCCTCCCACTCCAGAAAGCTACTGCTTAGGCTAGGATACTACCTACTGCAGTCTGTACCTCCTCTTCCAGTTTATACTCCATGCTTGGTGTCCCCAAGGACACCTCTTGGACTACTTATTTGAAGTAATGTTGTTTTTCTCTGTGGAAGGGCTCATGCGCAACAGATAGATTTCTTCAGCTCTGGTGGTTTCAGTTAAGATTTGGGACTCAGAAGTATTTGGGAATTAAAAGTAGATTTTGAGAAGAGTCACATTTTGATAAACTATTCACCTCCCATTTTGGACTGGCTACTCTGTGCCTGTGATTTATACCTCCTCTTTGCCTGCTCCCTGACTATGTTTCAAAGTGGATTGAAATGTTTGTGCATTCATAAGAAAGAGAAATATCACTCTTTCAAAGAAACTCTGAAAAGGTCTCTATTCAGTTTTGATTGTCGTAGAAGGAAAATCAACCTCAGTGTGTTTACATAATGTAATCAATGTGAAAACAGTGATCACCATAAAATGTTTTGTATATTCCTTTGACTTGAAATATTAAAGTTTGCCTATGCAGACCGGTTAATGAAAATTAATGAATATAAATTAGAGCATAAATTGTTGTGCTCTCAACAATCAGTACTGACTGACTGAAAAATTCTGCTACCTGCTATAAGTGTCTTTTTCATGAGGCCATTTACTCCACCTGCAAAATATTGCATAATACCCCATGGGTATGGAACACTGAGTATTTGCAGGTGAAGTTAATAAGAAGTGATGATTGTGCTATAAATTTACACCCTAGATTACTGCAAATGATCTTCTCTATGTAGGAAAATCCTTAGAGAGGCAGTATGATTGTCCATTATCCATAGTTTCAAAATGTGTTAAGGGCTGTCGTTCAAGAATTATGTATACCAAATTTAAATTAATTAGATACAAGGCAAAGAAAATGACTGCTTTGATGAAGAGACCATGTGAGTGACCTTTCTAAGTGGATACAAAAATGTTTAATTTAATGTTTCAGCAAAGGGTGGTGGAGTTTTTTCCAGCCAAATCACTGGAATTACAGAGCAGTTTCAGAAAGCTACATGGTATGTGGATGGAATGTAATTTCCTGATATTTTAAAAATCTAACTTTGTTCCTGTATTTCTGAAAACATCAGAGACAGGTGGTGTGTGTGTGGCTTATTTATTTAATGGTCTTCCTTTCTTCCTTTCTGTAACTTGGTTACATAATTTTACATTTGATTCAGAAGGGTACAAAGTATTTAAAAAAGAAACAGTATCTGAATGATTTTAAATATATGTAGAGACATGGTTTAAGATAAAAATGGTTATTTGCTTGGTGAATCTGAGGACGGGACATTTCTTGGATTTTTCTTTTGACAGTGCTTTACTTTGTGTCAGACAGACAGATGTTTGTCCTTTGCTGGCAGATAAAAGGAACAGAGACAAAACTGTTCCAGCTGCTCTGTTTGTTCTAACTTTTATGTGTCAGTGGTAGTCACAAAAATTATTTTTGACCTCTTTCCCAACACAATTTGAGTCACAAAGTTGTGGAGCATCTGCATCATACTGCTATGTATTGCGTTCTTTTGTCACACAATGGGCTTTTGAATATATCCTGAAAATGTCTCTAGGTAGACAGATGAAGCTAACTAAAGCCTTAATGGCTTCCTTGAATACTTCTCTGTGCAGTGTCATTAGGAGGCTGGAGCCTGAGGCAGAGTTATAAGCACACATACTTAGAAAACTTTCCTGTAACAGAATTTAATTCACCACCAACTCTGGGGAGTGTGTGGTGTGGGGAAAAGGGGGGAAAAAAAGGCAAAATAACAATCATTTGGTCTACATATTGTTTTGAGTTTTTAATGTAATTCAGTATTAACAATTATTATAAATTTCAGGGTTTTAACTTTAGAAAAAGTTTTCATTCAAAAGACTCTGTCACTTTCAGACACTGAAAATCTTTATTAGCATCCTCTGAATGAAAGCTTAACTTGCGTAAATACTTCAGCGTTTCATAATGAAGTTACAGGACAGAATGGTCATGCATAGCACACAGTGCTTCTGCTTTAACCTTACCCCAATTATTTTTTCTTTTCAAACAATCAATGATTTTCTTTTTCTTTCTGTAGATGTCTCAATACTATTTTAATATGACATTAGTCAGCTGGTGTACATAATCAAGTTTTCCTCCTTCTATAGTGGGAGCTGCTTACATAGCTCTTGTTTCTACTTTTTCACATGTGCAGTTCTGTGTCCTCAGCAAATTTAAGATTTTCAAAGTTGAATTGTCTGCTCAGGTGATTTATGAAGATTATAAATAAAGGCCTAAATACTCAAAGAAATCCCATCTATGATATAACTCCTCCTAACAAGATTATAGTTCTTTTATCCACCAGCATAAACTTCTATATCTGCTCTGGTGCTAAAGTATGTGTTTTTGAAGCTTATCTATAACATATTTCTCTGCACAAGGATGAAACTGTTCACTGAAATAACAGTTTATATTATAATGTGTTCCATCTGTGCAAAATATGCTTCTGTAGATCAACTGTTCTGTGTGCAGGTGAATCTCTATTGAAGTGCAGTAGTCTTCAGAGACTCCCAGAAATGAAGTCTAACCTTTTTTCACCCACTCTGTGCTGCAAAGCCTGAATGGCAGACAGAATATAAATAGTACTTGATGAAATAACTTAAAGCTACCGATCGTTACCTGACTGTTGCTGAGTGAATAAAGTGTGTGGTCAGATGCTCACCTGATATTGACAGGTAGAATTAGAATGAGAGCTCTTTAGGGATAGTATTTCTTGATGGTAATTTGGTCACAGGTAAACTTTTTTCTGCATGCAAATGACCCTCTGTCACTCTCTGCTCTGGGAGACACTTTGGTTCCAAAATGATCATATTATTGCTGTTTCCAAAAACCTTAAAAAAGGAGGTGGGCAGAGAAGAGCATGCAAACTGTGCTCACTGTTCTGTCTGCAGCAGCACACTTCTAACTGGATCTTTTCCTTCTGCTCATCTTCTGTCATGTGATGTGATGGATTGGAAAACCCAAGTGTCAGGAAAAAATCTTTGAAGGTCCAGGGGCAAGGACTTTCTATAAGTCATCAGTACAATTAATGTGATTTGCAACCTGCTTGTTGTTGGGTCTGCTGTCACTTAAAAACAGGGATCTTGGGAGCAGGCCATGGGCTCAACAGGTAACGTTGATTGTCAGAAATGTAGTTGGCATTTGATTACATTTCTAGAGTGCAGAGGAAGAAGAGGGATAGGCATGATTCAAATACCCCTCAGGTATATAAATAAAGCGTAGTAGAGTAGAGAAATCTCCACTGGATTAAAATGAATTTGTTTTGGTAATGAAAACAACATCTTATATGAAGCCCTGGATGTGCTGCTTTATCCAGTTGGTAGTGCTACTTGATTAAAGTCAGCTCAGTTATCTCCGAGCTATGCTGCAGGGCCAAAATGTTTTCTGGGGTGACTTTGTAGCAGCACAACAGCTCAGTGTTGTACCAGTCTTTAAAAACTAACTTGCAGAAATCTCAGACAAAATACATGAAATTATGCATAATTATATCACTGACATTTACTTTCCCTAACTGTGTTCTTTGACCTTCCTGCAAACCATCAGCAAGTTGAGAATTTTGGATTGTCTAAGCTGAACTGAAAAGGAAAATAAGTTATGACATTTTACCTTAGCAAAAAGGTAAAGGACTGTGAGGTAATGCTTGGTATTAGGCCGGGAGGTGATCGTGTTCCTACATATCCTACTTCAGATATGAAACCAAAGCCTTTTGATCCACTCAAGGTGTTTCAATTTAATAAAATTAAAAAAAAAATAAAAGAAGGAAAAGAAGCAGGAAAAAATATTAATTTGAGTAGATTGTGAAAAGAGTAGTACCACTGAACAGCTGTCACTTTGAGAAAGTGGTCGTTATAAATCTTGGTTGTTGGTTAGGAAATAAGACATATATATTATTGTTAAATTAGTTTGTCTCTCTTTCTTGCTAGACAGGTAGTCTGATACAAAGAAATACAGATGTAAAAACCATGGTACTATAACGATAAAATGTTAATGTAATTTTGACTGAAGTAGTTAATATCATATGTTTTCCTAAAATTTTAATTAAGGTAATTAGACCTTGTAAGTACGGATCAAAGTAGACAATTATAAATTATTAACTGTAAATTTGGTCCTGCATTATCTTAATCTAATAAATACCAGTCTTTAAAAATAAGTTCAATGCAAATTTCTCTCCATAATTCTTAAAAAAAAAAGAAATTCTAATCTTCGTCAAATATTTGTAACTTCATGTTATGCACTTCTGTGCTTCCTTATTCAAGCACACAAGAACAAGATTTGTAGCCTAATCTTTCTGAGTTAAGAGCTGAGATGTTCATCTGAACTCCACATAACTTGTGAACTCCTGCTCTTCCAATATGCTTTGCAGCAGAAGTTTTCTAAACTTTTTGCAGCTCAGTGATAAAACTCTCAATACTCCTTTGAGATAACAAAACTTCATGTATTACCTTTGTTGCAGAGTTCGGCTGTTCCTTGTTTTTTTGTGGGTTTATTTTAAAGAAAAAATTTTGAAATATGTGGGTTGGGTGTAGAAATTACTTGTGGTATTGATAAACCCTACCAGGAAATGGCCTTGGTAAAAACCTCATTTGCATGAACGACAGATTCGTGCATATGTCTGAAGTATTATATGAGAATCAATACCTTGCAGAATTTTTCTTGAGATTTCTTACATAAAAAGTTTTCTTCAGGTTGGAAAGACTATTCATTTGAAAGTAAAGAAGTGTTTTGTTAGGAAAGAATTAAAAATTAGAAACAATACTTTCTTTTCCACCTAATGGGAATTTCTGCAATTCAGATATGAGATCTCCTGTACAAACTAATGTACCCCAGGGAATATTCTGGGACTGGATTATCAGAACACAGGGTAGATCAATGAATTTGGAATATGACTGAGGAAGAGACACGTTGGTTTCTTCACTCAGCACTTCCAAAATTCATGAACTTCCCCTCCCTTTTTTTTGAATTTTGTTAAGAAGTTCCTGAATCAGTTGGGAGTCAGCAAAACATTAGCATTAATGAGTTCATTTCCACACAAATTGGCTCATTATCATGCTGACTTTCCAGTGTTTTGTGACACTCATGAACTCAGTCCTCCTGCAAGGAGCGTTCATTTGCTTGCCTCATTCAAAATGGGGTGTGGAGGAGGAGGTAAATAAAAAAATAACAAACCAACAAAACCACCACCAGAATACAAACGTACCAATACATTGATGCAGCAAAGCCTGTGTTTTCTCTGTAGTTAGAGTACAGCATAGTTTAGAGTACAGCTGAGAGTTTCTAAGTACAGCATTTGTTTGTTTCATTTGTCATAATGCATTAATTCTGCCTGGCAGTTGGTGAAAACTAATACCGAGAATCTGACTTTGCAAATTATATAAAGGAGATCTAATTTGAATTTTGTAGCAAAACATCTGACCATAATTATTATAATGTTATAGGAAGTACACTCAAATGAAAATAAATTGTGGGGAAAATACTTTTGTAGTACCCAAATAACCTTTCAATAATTCTCTTATTATCTGATGTATATTTGTTGTTTTACACAATGCCATAATACATTTGTGCCATAGCTATCAGATTAATGATACCACCGATCATTCAGGCTTTCTCAGACCAAATACTGAATGTCAAGCTATTGGTATTCAAGTGAGACATTATGATCATTTCTCTTCAGACCATTGATTTGGTCCTTAAATCCATTTGTAACTCACTGTGATTATGCTCAGCAGGTGTATGAGCTATATTGCAGTTCTACTCTTTCAGGCTTCTTTTGTCTCATAAAGCCTGCTAGGATAAAGTAGGTATGGTTTATTTCATCATTTCAGTCAGATCCTTAATGTAGATGCCAGTTAGTCAGTGTGTTTCACTATGTCCTTTCTTCATGTCAGTTCCGGAATGGTATGAATTTGTCTTGTGACCTAAGATTATAGTTGCCTCTCTATGTCCTTTACCTTCACTATAGGTCAGGCCTGTGGGTATAAGTAGTTCTTTTTTCCTAGGGACAAAACTATCATAAGACTTCTTCTGGCTAATAAGATTTGCATTAATTAACGCCAACTAGGACCATGACAGAACAACTGTGCATTAATAATTTTGAAAAATCTATGTGTCCATAATACACATCACATGCTAATATAATAGTCTTTAACAGTTCTGTCCTTCCAACGTCTTCTATGTCACATTATAATAAATTCATATTCTCTAGTACTTATATCTCCAATATGTATTTTACTCACAGTGAAGATCTGTGACCTTTGTTACACGGGATATCAAAGTGGCTAGAACACAATGGTCTTTTCTTTTCCTTAAATCATTGATAAATGTTTATCTGTCAGTTTTAGGCTCCAAATACTTATCAAGTACATATGAAAATATAAGAGGAGTTGCTGTACTCATCATTTATTGCCATATTTATTTTTGGTGAGCAATAACTTTTCTGTTCCTACAATATTATGAGAGCCCCCCAAACTGTGTATTTAGAGTCTGCTGCCCATTGCTCCAATAATTAATATATATGCATGCATAATACATGAAAAAACTTAAATGTCTTTCATACTCCACCCTGTCAATTAAATTTCAAAGAAAAAATAATCCAATGTTAAATTTTTAAGTAATGGTACAAGCTTAGGAAATGATATTTGGGTCAAGTGTTACTGAAAAGATTTTGAAATATCTATTTAAAAAGATTAACATTCTGATATTACCAAGTTCAGATTTTAAACACCTGTATTACTGTAATGTGTGCGATGAAAGGTTGTGCCATCAAACGGTTAACTTATTACATGTTTCCACGTTTTATGGCTTCAGAAATCTATCAGTTTCTCTACTCTATTGAGTTGTTGAGGATTTCTTTTCAATAATAGACCCTGTCTCAAATCTTGGCTCTAGTAATAACCCTTCTTCTGTTTATATAAACTGCTAAGGCATTTTGTCCAAGGAAATGCATTTGCTCCTGTTGTAGATTAACCTGAACAAATCTTTGTCTTTTCAGTTCTTTCCCATTACAGGCTGTAGTTCTCCAACACCTTAAAATTTTCCACTAATTCTGTGAATTTGGATAGCATCCTTGAAGACAGAGTCAATGTCTCCATATATTATGGACCTAGAGCTCTATACTCCATGAGCATTGGTGGTTTGGATGTGTTGACCTTTTGTCAGCAAGAGCTTTTTCCATTTCATTGAGTTGCACTGCAGGCCAAAATATTTTCCTGATTAAAACTCAAAGCTTCCCTATAATTGTACTGTGATGAATCCTTATGGTCTTTAGTAGGCATGGGCTCTTACAGATTCACCTATAATTTGGGACTTCCATACCTCAGCTAGAATCATAAAGCATATCTCTTAAAATTGTTAGACCATGAAGAGAGATTTTCTACAGTCTGACTGATAAACAATCCTGCAAAATTTGCATTCTTCTCTCAGCATCTATCTAACTCAGCAAATTTACAAGGGCATCCAATTGTTGACTAATAGAGAACCTTAGAACTTCCAGTAATTCTGGGGTTTGGCTCTATGTCTAAATATATATTTAAGTTCCTAAATTGAAAGTCACGATCTTAATTTTTTAAGTTGAAGATCGTGTTTTCTTTGACAATCAGTTTCAAACAGCCTTATAGGTTAAAAAACACCTTTCTTCTATTTGAAGGATGCCTATTCTTTTCTGGACACTGAGCTCCCATCCTTATTAAGAGTAAATCTCATTAGCATTCTATAATAACATCAGCCCAGGAGGCATCCTTATTTCTCTAGATAAATGACTAATTCAGAAGAATATCTTGTAAAATATAATTGTTAAATATGTTTTCTGTGAATAAAATGCATTATATGTTGGATAGATTGAAACAAGGTAGAGCAGGTAAGCATGTATATCTGCACATACATAAATTGTTCCATTCTATATCTAATTGAACATTATTGTAGTTCTCCATTGGTTTGTTTATTAGTGAAGAAAGAAACGGAAATGTTATTCTTAGTAATTAATTTGACATGTCCAAGGCACAAGACTATCAATTTTCCTTCTAAATGTTATTGTATAGTTTTAAGCAGGTGGAGTTTTATGTTTGCAAAGATTTGCAATTTGAAGGCTGAGAGTACTGTATTGATTTATTAGGTAGAGATCTCTGAAGAAGACTCCTCCAAAAATGTGAGTGCAGATGATCATGTATCAGGCCATTCAGAAAAGAAAACAGCAGTAATACACAAATCCATCCTGGAATTTTCTTTGGGTAGAATAATCAATAATTTTAAATGAGATTCTTATTGTAACAGGATGTGAAAAATGTGAAAGATGTTACTGAATGTAAAATGGCTTTTATCTGATAACAAACTGTTATAAGTTACCTTTCTGACATCGTTGCCATAATGTCAGTGTATAAGTTTGCCAAATTAACATGACTGTGCCTTGTGAATGAAAAAAAAAAAAAGAAAAAGTTGTGCGATAGCTTAATTCAAGCATAAAATTAGATTTTGCAATCAGTAATTATAGCTATATTTAACAGTCATCAAAATATCAAGAAATAAGGTTTAGTAAGTACAATTCATGTAACAGTAATAGGATCAGTCCAATTCCTTTAGAAAGCTGATGTTCTGTTTATATGCAAATTACAATGCGGTGTTTATCCATTTACAGCAGACCAAACTTTACCAAGAAATCCATTTGGAATTATCTGCAGATGTGCCAAGCTGGGAAGTGTTGACCTGCTCACACCACACTGTGGGATGTGTGTGCCACACCGCCCATACGCACTGCACCATGGGGTGCTACAGTCATAGGACGTTCCACACCAACTCTCGTCAGCAGAGAAGGTACACTTTGTAGCACACACTGCAACCGTGGCCACTTCAACATGAGACAAGGTTAGCATGCTCTGCAGACCCCTTGTGGCCAGCACTTCCAGTGTTACAGCCTATAACTGGAAAGTGGTGTATCCACTTCTTGTTTTGAAATGCATACAGCTGAACTGAGACTTGGTAAACTCTGTGTACAGTCTTGCAGTTTCAATGTAGCCTCAACTAGAAAATGTTCAGACCTCAGTTGTAAGAAAACTGTTACAGATGCTCAGGTGTGTAATATACGGACAGATAACTCCACTGAAATGGAAGATTAGATTCTGTGTGGTTTGTAGCATTTTTAGACTTCTCAGCTTCACCTGTAACCATCTATACAACAGTTTCAGTCTATAGCATCTATACAAAAATAAGTATCCAAGTATGGATATGGAGGTCGACTAAACTTAAGAAATAAACATGTATGCAAAGGAGTAATCAAGCAGTTTTAAGGGGAAAAAAAAAGGCAAAAACAACATTCTGGCAATGCATTTTACAGTGCTATTTTTTGATTGTCACCTTTCCATCTCACTTATATTACAACTGTAAAGACACAGTCCCCTGATTACTGGTTCACTATTTTTTGTGGATGGTGTTGTGTGTGGCTTGCTTTTACAATTTCACTGTTTCAGTACAAATATGCCACTTTCTGAAGACTTCAAGGCATATAGACTTACAGAGGAGTGTGGTGAAAAGAATGAAATTTCATTTGTGGTGTTAATGGGCAAAACTTTCTGAAGAGTTCAACCCCTGCATATTCAGAAAAATAAGTCACCAGATTTTCTTAAGGAGTCTTCATATATAAGCATGTGCATTTAATTTAAAATAAACCTATACAGATTCTGAACTTTTCAGGAAAAAAAAGTCTGACTCCCAACTTCCGTCAAAGAGGAGTTCTCTGGGCTTGTAAAGTCCAGGCTCCTGGCACTGTTGTTATGCTTTGAAACCAACAATAGGAGGCACATTCAGCATGCTCTGCTCTCCAGAAAGTGGTAACAGAAATTGGGCCAGTTGAGCTCTGCAATGTCATAACACAAATTGAGCCAAAGAGCCCCAAGCCTTGAAGGAAAAGTACCATAACAAATAAGCTACTTGTCCCACAGGACAAAGCAATAGTGAGAAGGTGGAAATAAGAATCTTGTAAATGTAGAACAGGAAAGCGACAAAACAGTGGGAGATCAATTAATTTTAGAAGGCATAATTTAGATGACATTTTAGAAATAATTAGAAAGAAAATTATGAGAAGGGCAGAAGAAAATTGAAAACAAGGATAGAAAATGGGCAAATAAAATTAAAAGAGAACTCAAGAATGAGGAAAAAATATAGGGAAAAAATGCTTTGAAAACTTGAGAAGGCTTTTTCCCTCCCAGATTATGTAGGATAGGATGATAGAACACATTCACTCCAGTATCACCTTATACAGACTTAAAAGTGGAAAAAAGAAAAAGCAGAACGCCCCACAGGTAATGCCAAACATAATGTATTCAAAGAAAAGCAAGTCCTGATAAGAACCGAGAAGTACTGAAGTAACTTTTATTAACTTCATAGCCACACGGCTGCATGAAGCAAGCATAAGCCATGAACTGTGAAACCGCTTAGTATGAGCAATCGGAGTGGCCAGGAGCAGTGCAGAGGAAGTGTGTATGTGTGTGAATGCACAACTGCATGGGGGGCAGAAGGGCAAATCAGAAAGTCTCAGAGTGCTCACAACTTCACAAATATTTTTGTCATGCAGAAGTCATCCTTTCCACCAACACACAGAAAGAGGCATCAAGCAAGGATTTTGGATCTCAGTTGACTCCTTTTTTCAAAGCTATTTTCTCCATAGAGCTGGCCTGTAGCCCATTCTAATAGCTATGACAATGTAACGATACCTAAGAGTACTTCAACGCACGAGCCCACCCACTTCTACTAAGGTAAGTTGGAAGATATTGATGGAAGTGTTTTTGAGAGTGGGAGATACTGTGAATGAGTCTCCAGTCAAACTTACTGCAGATCTGCCCTGCATTTTTTTTCAGCAGCGAAAAGAATGAAAAGGCCTCAGGGAGTTTCCAAGCTTCTAGGAGGCAGTTTTTCATTCATCTTTCTGATGGTGAATGAGCAACAAATTTATAACAAGTATCTGAAAACTCTGGAATATATATGTGTCTTATTCAAGGGTTAGGGTGTGATGTTGATCTCTGCACTCCTGTCACAGTAGCCCTGATTTTATGTCACAAGCTTGTGAATGTTCATCCTACTTATCCCCCTTCCTCCTCCTTCACTTCATCCAAATAATTTTCTGATTTTTTTCCAATTTGGAAACGTCATCTAACATTAGTTCTTGTCCTATGTGCTGTGGTTGTGTTGCCTCCTTAGAGTCTCATTTCTTCCTCTTAGAGTCTCATTTCTTCCTCTGAGAAGCAATGTCCTTTTAGACATGTATTGAATTGTTAGTAAAGCCAGTCTGAAATGGAATTGAATGCTTTCCCACTGAATAAATTCTAAGGAAAATATGGATGACAGCATTATGGGGGAACAGGTCCAAACAGAGAATTTAAAGGCAATTCAATGACAATTTTAGTCACTGAGTGATTTGCGTGAATATCACAATGGAGAAAGTAACATCATTTGTGAGTGTTTGTAAATGCTCCTTCTCAACCAGGCTTCCTCCCCCATCTTCCAAATCTGTGATTGACTTAAAATAAGATGACTCTCTGACATTAGCAGAGAGGCTTATTTAACTAGAGGTAATTGATTTAACTTTCATAATAGAATTTCTTTTCACAGGCTCTAGCAGTGGATAAAGTACTCGCAGTCCGTTCACAGAGAGAATGAGATTCGGAGAGAGAGAGGAGAGGAAGAATAAATAACATTCTTCAGTCCTTGGCTCACAGTGACAGAAAGAATGAAGCTCTTTGCTAAGGATCCAAGGCAGTCTTTATTGGTAACATACGTACCATTAAATCCCACCCGTTGGAGGATTCCTTTTCTGTAAAAAACTCAGAAAGAGATTTTTGTTTGTATGTTTGTTGGGATTTTTTTTCCCTTCCCACTTTAATTCACATAATTTTTTTCTCTAACACATTAAATTTTGGTCACCTATAGAACTAGGGGATACCTGAAGGTGACACAAATTTACGTTTGCTATTTTTTTAGCTTTCTTCTGAAGCATAAAGCAAATGAAACGAATATCTGGATTTATCTTAAGCATCTTCCACTGGAAGAGCAGCAGACAGCATTGGTATCTCTCCCTCTTTCCACCCTACTTTCTGTCTCTGGGTGGTAAAGAAGGCTTCTGTGAACTCTACAGTGATGAGTTTGGTTCATTTAAATGTTTTCAGGAGACAGATAAACCAATTGTGTTGTTCTTGTCAGATGCTAGGTGTCTGTAGATGCTAGGTCTGTAATGTATATTAAAAGTAACTTCAGAGAGTAAATGGGGTAACTTATAGCAAGAGGTGATGGCTCATTCAATCTTTCAGTGAATCAGAGACAGGCTTAATAAACAAGCTCACTCTGCAAGATGAAGTGGTCAAGCATGTGGCTTGCACAGTGCTGGAGGTAGGAGTCAAACATATGGTTGGTCTTCAGAGTGTTTTGGGAGTTGAGCCCTGCTGTCAAGGTGCAGCAGAAAGTAGGGAGGCGATGTGGTTTTGCAGTAAGCCCCCCTGTCAAGTGTCTCCCTAGAGAGATATTGTCTATTCCAGTGTGATGCATCTTGGTCCTGGGTTTATTTTCTGCCCTCCCTCAGGAGACAACATCCAGGGAATCATAGGTCATCAGGATCCCAGCACATCACAAGGGAGCTCCGGGGGACAGATGGATGGCAATAGCAGAGAACAGTGTCCAGTGAACCTCTACTGTGCAGAGCACCATGGACAGACTACGGACTGCAGCCATCCAAAGGTGAGAGTGGAATGAGCCAGGTGAGGTTGGAGCTTTGTGTCCCCACCCTCTGACCTGCAGAAGGACACCCAAAGAGAGTGCAGAACTGCAACAGGATGAAGGGAAGATGACCGTGATCACTGTCAGTGTCTACTAATCCAGGGTAGTCCATCTGCAGGGATGTGTTTGAGTGGGAAGGTGCTGCAGATCTGGGATGCGATCTAGGGAATGTGACTTGGATAAAGGGGCAGTCATTCCTTATCAAGAAAGTCACTGCACAGAATCCTGGTCAAAGCACATGAATGCACTCATAGTATAGTATTTTATTTTATATCTAAATTAATTTTTTTCCTAGAATTTCAAAATGGTTAAAGGACTAACTTGATCTTCTATGACAAGGTGACCTGCTTAGTAGATAAGAGAAAAGCTGTGGATGTTGTCTACCTAGATTTTAGTAAAGCCTTTAAGACTGTTTCCTGCACCATTTTCCTGGAGAACCTGGCTGCTCATGGCTTCGATGGGAGTACTCTTTCCTGGTAAAATACTGGCTGGATGGCCAGGCCCAGAGAGTTGTGATGAATGGAGTTAAATCCAGTTTGTGGCCAGTCACAAGTGGCATTCCTCAGGGCTTAGTATTGGGGCCAGTTCTCTTTAATCTTTATCAATGACCTGGATGAGGGGATTGAGTGCACCCTCAGTAAATTTGTAGATGACACCAAGTTGGATGGGAGTGTTTATCTGCTTGAGGGTAGGATCGATGGGCTGAGGCCAACTGTGTGAAGTTCAACAAAGTGAAGTTCCGGGTCCTGCACTTGGGTCACAACAACCCCATGCAGTGCTACAGGCTTAGGTAAATGTAGCTGAAAAGCTTCCTGGGGGAAAGGGACGTGGCATTATTGATCAACAGCTGGCTGAATATGAGCCAGCAGTGTGCCCATGTGGCCAAGAAGGCAAGCCAACAGTATTCTGGTGTGTATCAGAAATAGTGTGGAGAGCAGGACTAGGAAAGAGATCGTCCCCCTGTACTTGGCACTGGTGAGGTTACACCTGGAATACTGTGTTCAGTCCTGGTCCCCTCACTACAAGAAAGACATTGAGATGCTGGAGTGTGTCCAAAGAAGAGTGACAGAATTGTTGAGGCATCTACAGCACAAGTCTTAAGCCGAACAGCTGAGGGAAGTGGGATTGTTCAGCCTAGAGAAACGGAGGCTGAGGGGAGACCTTATCACTGTCTACAACTACCTGAAAGGAGCTTGTAGCAATATGGGGGTTGGTGTCTTCTCCAAGTAACAAGTGTTAGGACAAGAAGAAATGGCCTCAAGTTTTGCCAGGGGAGGTTTAGATTGGATATTAGGAAAAAAATCCTCACCAAAAGGGTTATCAAGTATTGAAACAGGCTGCCCAGGGAAGTGGTGGAATCACCATCCCTGGACGTATATAAAAGTCATGCTTAGGGACATGGTCTAGTGGTGGACTCAGCAGTGCTAGGTTAATGGTTGGACTTGATGATCTTAAAGGCCTTTTCCAGCCTAAACAATTCTATGATTCTATGGACCTTGTCCTTTTGTGGTCTCTTGCCTTTCTTAGTAAGTGATCTGGATTCAAGCCAGGGTTCATGTTGGCAACTCTCAGTAATCTCCATGAAACTCTGTCATCCTTGGTTTTCCTACTCTGCTGTCTGTCCCTCTGACTCTAATAAAAATCCTGAAATGCATAATTCAGATAATTTTGGATGTCTTCCAGATCCTGAACTTTCAAGTGCTCTGCAGTGTATCAAAGGCTTCACATTCTGTAGGAAAAATGAAAGTGCTCTGGCATCCAGCATCTTCCAAGTCAAACTCATGAGTCCAGAAATAAAAAACCTGAATTCCAAGTCACTCAGTGGAAACACTGAAATCAATTTTGGTACTCAGTTATCTGTTAAATATGTCTGCAAATAAAATGAATCTACAGCTAAAAATATCATTTAATACATTGAAATAAATTGAGTTAAAAGTAAAAAAAAGAATATTAAAAGAGGGACAGTAATTTTTCTTATTTCCTTCAATAAAGCATTCTCCAAACCTTTATCTTTCTACTGCATTATTGTTAGATAATACTGTGTTTTGTCAGAATTAAATAGAATTTGGACCTTCATATTAATAGAAAGTTTCTCTCTATGTTAATGGAGAGAAAAAAATGAAGATTTACCTGTAAGTCAGAGATGACAGCTCACATAGGTCCTTTAAATCTGATAGCTAACTTTGATTTGCTTTTGCAACAGTGGCTTCCAAGACTATCAATGGCCCTGTCAGTGGGTAGTTAATGATGTGTTCAGTATTGTGAGCATTTGTTTGATGGCTATTTCAAGACTCTCCTCTGTGTTGCCAGTTCGTAGACCTCAACCTTAAATCTGCTCTAGAAGTTTCTTCTCAATAGTTGAAGCATTTTTCTGTAATGATATCAATAACTTTACTAGCACAGTAAATATTTCTTTTATATGCGAAGCAACAGGTACTCGGACACTTTCAGAATCCCACTGTAGCAGGGTTTGCGGCTGAAGGGACCTTGAAGGGACCTGACTTTCAAAATATTCTGAGCACTAAACTTGTGAAATAAAGTATATTCTTTATTTTTTTCTCTTCACCTCTTCTTTGCTCTTCTCTGCTCCACTCTGCTCCTCAGGACTGTAAAAACTGAGGTTCTAGATTTGATATGCTAGATTTTTGTCCCTAAACTACATGATAAGAACTAAAATTTTAGTACTTATGTCTAAATCATTGCAAATGTAAAATTTATTTTTTTTACTTATAGAAGATAGAAATTATGGATGAATAAAAAGGTTGAATGCTTTTGAATCATATTTCACAATCTCATTTTAGATATAGCTGAAATTGAATAATCTTTTT
>JAHREE010000508.1:5174051-5227250 GCA_033628505.1 Tringa tobata
TGATGCACCGTGGCAGTAGCAGTTAGCACCTGCTGTTCTGCAGTCCCACCACAGAAGGGTCATCTGAAAGACTGGGTAAGGTAGACAGCTGTGTAATGTCCTCAGTCTCTACAGCTGCCATACCAAAAACACATTGATAGCCTTTTCGGTCTTTGAAATACCCTTTCTTGAGGTCGTCAGTCAAGGATGCATGAAGTGTTGGGGCCAGTCAAAATTGGGTGCTTCTTCCATTTATTCCCAGTTAGGCTCACTTCGGCCTCCAGTACAGTCAGTTCTTGAGACCCACCTGTCACACCAGAAATAATGACAGATTTTGTCCCTTTATGAATCGATGGCAATAGCATGTCTGTGCACCAGTGTCCATGAGGACTTTATGCTTTTGTGGCTCTAATGTGCCAGGCCATTGAATCAGTTCAATAAACTCCATTGTCCCTCTCTTCCTCATGGCTGGAGGCAAGGCACCTCTAATGTTGAGGACAACATCTACAATTAGCAGATTAATTCCTATCCAGACCAGAGAACTGCTTACCATGGACTGAAGCAGCCACCCTCCTGTAAAAATTCTTTCTTCCATCTGCTTTACCTTGCAACTCAAGCACTCATGCCTGTAGGACCAGGGTAGGTGTTTTATCACATTTACTAGTGTCCTCTCCATAGTTGCAGCAGCAAATTTTGGAGTAGGTTCTGTTTCTCTTGATTCAGTTTCGTAGGAGGACATTTATTCTTAATGACTGAAACATGCATCAATTCAGGGTAAGAGTAGGATTCTTTCTTCATCCTGGACAGTTTTTTCAAACAGTTTTTCAAATAGTTTATAATTTTTCTTAGCTATTTCCTCATTTTTCTTAGTCTTGGTGATTTCCTCTGTTTTCTCAGTCATTTTTTCCATGGCTGCCGCAAAAAGAGAGTATGAAGAGAAACTGGTCTTCACACTGTTGTAACCTGTTAGCCACTTCATTTATGGTTGGTGCATCAGCATTGCATCCTTCCCAAACCATTGTTGACAATGTACAGGAGTACATCAATGGTGCACATGGGAAGTTTTGTCCTTCTTAAATGTGATTTGCTTTGCTGCTTAATTCTACAGAGTATTTCCAAAACAAATTTCTTTATTGCTTCTTCTGATGTAGACAATAAAGCATTTGACATTGCATCTGGAAATTGTATATACAGTAGCAAGAAGACACGTGAATTCACTGGAATGTGCAGACTTGTACTAATGATATTAGTCTGTGTTGTATCATGAACACCAAATATACCATAATTGGATTAAGAGTTGCACTGTTTAATTCCTGATACAATTTGGTTCCAAAGAGAATAGATTCACAGAATGATGCCAAAAGGTAGTATCAATTTATTGTAAAGAGTTTGTCTGCTAAAGGCAACTATTTCCACTAATGACTAGATCTTTTACTCAGAAAGACAGCTTTCTTTCTGGAGTCTGCAGTGTTTATCAGATGATGTAGGCTGATAGAAACAAACAGTCTCTGAATTTCTCCCTGTTCATATGAGGCAGTGTTTCCTGAAAGAGCTTGAGCCTTATTGTCTTATATTTGTGTTTGATAATTCACCCTCCTCAAGCTTTATATAAAGCTCCAGTTACTCCTGCTGATATATTCCTGCATTACTGTGTTTCAAACTGGTGCTAGGAAATATTGGGCAATCAGGGCTTTCAAACAGGTGTGAAAATGGCACAAGAGAAATCCCTAGGGAGCAGTGACCCTCAGAAAGTATTTGCTGCTTCTGTTACCCAGAGTCTGTGCAGATTCTCTGTCTCCTTTATCAGTTGCTGAATTCATAGTGACAGCTACGAGTGTGAAGTCAGACAGGCTATTCACAGCTGTGACGTGCTTTGACTAAATTGTCCGTATGCCAGTTGAGAAAATACACTAAAAGACCAAATATTTCTCTGTTGGATAAATCTCGGTATCCAAAAAAGGCATTATGAAGCTGATCTTTGTCAAAAGTCTCCTCCGGCAAGAAATTGAAAGATAACTGCAACGTGGCACCCCTCTGGCCAATGGTGAGCATCCCAGTGAATTTCTGATTTCCTGCAGATCTTTCAAATTCCCCGTTTTCTTCTCTGCTTCATAAGAGCAAAAGGTTTAGGTAAGTGCTTGCAGCAGGATCACATCATACTTGATATTCTTAAAGGAAGGGCACTATAGAAATTCTTAACTATTTTTCTAGAAATGTAAAGCTTCAGGGTTCAAATCCACACATAAATTTCAGATGTCAGGCTCTGCACCTATTATGTCATTCATGTTCAAACTGTACTTGTCTAACATACTGTTATCTACAAGTGTGCTAAACTATAGTATTGTTACTGTAAAATCATAATAGAGAAAGCCAGAGGCGGAGGGAGGGGGTGGGAATCTCTTTAAGCCAGCTCATCCTTGTGGCAAACAGTGGAGATTTTACTACTGTGGAGATTTTCAGTTTTCTTTAATAGTATATACTTATTTAACCCATTTCTATTTAACAGTAGCCTTGAAACTGCACCAAAAGCAAGTCATTTCACTGTAGGCAATTGGGACATAGAATATTAAAGACAAGATTTCTTTAGAAAGGTGGGGAGATTTTCTGTCTTACTAGGAAAGCAATCCTTGAGTTTAAATGATAACAAAAAAGGGAAATGTTTTTAAAAATACACATATTACTTTGAAATGTAAGCAGGGAAAAATCAGTCTTTCATTAGGAATCACAAAATATTACTAAAATTATGAATCACTTTGTTACCATAAATTGAAAATCTTCCATTCATAATGAAAAAAAGAATATTGGATTGCCCATTCTCTCTTAACCTAGTTCAAAACTTTAACTAAGCATCACATTAAGGCAATACTTCTCATTAGTGGATTTCATTTTGCTGAAAAAAAAAATTGATGACAATTTTTCTTAAATTTTTTTCAATCAGTTCAGATTTTCTTGGGTTGGCCCATTGCTGTGTCTTCTGAAGATAAGACTTATTTCATCTGGTTGAGCTCTTCAGTGATTCAACAAAAACTGCAGAGATTTGTGCTGTTATTGTAAGTGCATGAACTATCATAAAGCTTTCAGTCATACAGTCAGACATAAGAATCTGTGTAGAAAAGCTGCAAAGAATAATCTTCAAATTTGAGCTACTTCACTGCAAGCTTTGGAAAACTGTTAGTCTTTCTTTATTAAATGTTGTTTACCTGTTTTGAAGCAGTTGTTGATTTCTAGACCTCCGTGATCTGGGTTTGTATTGGGACTCCTCACATCACTGAGTGTGAAATGAGGCCTTGATGAACGGAGGCCTGAATGCCTGGCTGCTCCGTTGATTATAGTGGCTGATGCCACAGTTCCTCCAGCTGTAAATACCTCATCTGATGATACTTCTTATACTTTGCTTTAAGAACTTCGTCAGTGTCCATGAAAATTCACTTTATTCAATTATTTCTTGCTGCAGGTTTAGTAGCTGAAAGCTTTAACTTTTGCCCATTGAGAATACGTATTGGTACCTGTAACCACTAATGTTGACTACAATTGGTGGATCTGGGGAGAACAAAATACTGCTGTAGCTGCCCTTTCTGTTTAGCCCTCACCAGCAATTAAGCACCACACAGCTGCTCACTTACTTCCCCCCTTTTCCCCTACTTCCGGTGAGATGGGGGAGAGAATTGGAAGAGTAAAAGTGAGAAAACTTATGGGTTGAAATAAAGGTGGTCTAATAGGTAGAGCAAAAGCCATGTGCACAAGCAAAGCAAAACAAGGAATTAATTCACTATTTCCCATTGGCAGACAGATGTTCAGCCATATCCAAGAAAGTACAGCTCCATCAGGTGTGACAATTACTTGGGAAGACAAACGCCATCACTGCAAATGGCCCTCCCTTCCTTCTTCTTCCCCCAGCTTTATATGTTGAGCATGACATCATATGGCATGGACTATCCTTTTGATCAGTTGGAGTCAACTGTCCTGGCTGTGTCCCCTCCCAACTTCTTGTGCACCCCCAACCTACTCACTGGTGGGGCAGTGTGAGAAGCAGAAAAGCCCTTGACTCTGTGTAAGTATTGCTTAGCAATAACTATAATATGTCTCTATTATCAACACTGTTTCCAGCACAAATCCAAAACATATCTCCGTAGTAGCTACTATGAAGAAGTTTAACTCTATCCCAGCCAAAACCAGCACACTGTTTAAACCTGACATTACCAAAACCTGCAGAAATGCCTACAGATACAAAGCAAATACAGGATATGGAATTCAGCTCACCTGAATTCATCAGTTTTTGCTAGATGTCTAAATTGAAGCTGGTTGTTTAGAATCCTAGAAACAGAGATGGGTGCCTCCAGAGGAGAACTCCTAACATCTAGTTGAGAATATAAAGAATGACTCTTTGGTTGCATCAGTTTTTCCTTCATTGACTACCTAGGAAGACTATCTTAGACAATATCTAACTTTTAAATGATAAAGTTAAATGAACTTCATCCTGCCCTGGGAGATACAATTGAACTCAATAGGTCGGTTGGCTTTCGGTTGGTTTTGGTTTGGTTTTTTGTTTTGTTCCCCCCCCAGTATTTCATTAATATAAATGAATATTGACCCTTTTTAAAAAAAAAACTTGAGAAATGTGGTATTTTCAGTTATTTTTTAACCAATATTTTAAGAAGGGAAACATAGAATAGAAAACAAAAGCATGGCTTGTATAGAACAGCAATTTACTTTGGTAAATGGCTATAAAATTCTCACTACCGCCTCTATAATACAAAATTTTGCATTCTCAGCTAAAACTAAGGGAATACTAATAATGACAATGCTAGAAAGGTAGAAATGCATCTGGTAAAGATGTATCAAATATGCAGTTAGGAAGAGGATGTATAATTTCTTTAATAATATTTTCTAAGCCAAGTGCAACCTTTGAAGAAGTGATGAATATTTCATAATCTGCAATAACATCTAAAATCTGTCGCTTGGTTACGTAGCTATAATTTTGACTGAAATAAAATAAATTCTTTATTTTAGATTTAATTCTACTTCAGGTTTCTCTGAAAGCAGCACAGAGGAACATCAATAACAAATCAAGTTATGGTTAAAAATATATGTACTTTCTCCATATCTACAAATAGTGCATCAGTAATTTTAAAGGTCACCCTCACCAATGTTTTTATTATCTCCAACTGTGAAGAAATTTTGCAGTAGACCTACATATGGAACGCTATTTACATATATTGCTGAACTCAGCCACATCTATGAGGGTGAGGAAACTGTAGTGCTGGATTTCCATCCATATCTTTAATAATAATGTTCCAGTACTCAGTTATGTTAGGAACAGAGGTGAGTTTGGCACAAGTGAGGGTGAAAACTTAGTTTCACAAAAATCTGTGGCAAATATTCTGTAAATTCCACCAGTGAAAAACTTCACCTGTGGTTTTCAATACACTGGGACTCTCATTTTCAGTGGAGAGAAATATCCATACCTTAGTGAAATTTTGTCCCAGCTGGGAAACTATCCTAATCACACCATATTACGCCTAGCTTTTCTAAAGGACAGCACTTGCAAACTCTGACATTACTTTGTTGATATGTAAATTATATTGGCTCATATCCAGGAAGAGTTCTGAAATGCTGATGAGCACTACTCATCCAAGTGGGAAAACTGAAAGTGTCCTGCTCTGCTCCCCCATACACATGATCAACAACTGAAGACTCTAGGTTTGAGATTTTAACTCACTGGGAACACAGAGACTAATTCTAAGGCAGTCACATGCTAGAAACATTTGTATTTAGATTCCAGTTCTGAGTTTGAGACTATTTAACACAGTACATTAAATACATATTCATCTAAATACAAATTCACAAAACAGAATTCACAATGTGGAGCTTCATTTTTTTTATTTCTAATGGCAATGATGGTAAAAAAGCTGGCATACATGCAAAAGTTGAATGGAATAAAAAAGAAAGTTTGTTTCAGTGAAGAAGACAAGTAACTGGATCAAAAATACATGTTTCACAACAACTTATTACAATCTGTCAAATATATAAAGCAAGTGAGGATAGAAGTTTTTGTAAAAAGGTCTGAAAAATAGTCCTGTTCTTATTTGGCTTGAAATCAGAATTAAACCATCATATTGAAATAAGCCATTTTTAAGTGGAATAATTTTCATTGGGTAAATATGTAATTTCCTACAGAGGAGAGTGTGCAGGCAATATGTGCCTGACTGCACATAGGATGCTGACAAACGCACAGATTAAACAACTTGTATAGTAAATAATGAAAATAGAGTAAACTTTCTGTCACTTTTGACAGTGATACATAGGGGGAAAAAATTCAGAGATAAACTGATTTTGGTTGTTAATGTTTTCCTTTCCACTTCAGTGGGAACTGCAGAATAATTTTCTCACTGAATTTATCTCACCTGTGTTGAATTTAAGCAAATTCAGATTATTATCTTCCACATTCTCCAACATCCTATCCAGTTAATGTGACAGAGTTTGCAAGTAATAATCATAATATCTGACTTAAGTTGTTGTTACTGCTTCTTATTCCATGAGACACAGTAAACATAATTAAACAGAATTGTGAAATAAGAGTAAGTTGCACTTATTGGGGAGAAAGGCTAGATAATATGGAAAAATTGGGAGGTTTTGTTGCCTCCAACTATCTGCAATATGTTCCTTACTCTGCGTAAGACAATTATAATTTCTCTTACTAGAGTATTCCATGGAACCATCTAAACCAGGAAACTGGATCCTCCACCAAATCAGAAAAGATCCAAGTTGGAACACTGAAGTCACAGACATCCTATGTATTTATTTAGTTTATGAGAATTTCTGAACTGGCTATCAGAAAATCGGTTTTGTTATACAATTGATTAGATGGGTAAATAAACACATACAGCAGGAAAGGTAGATATTTTTCAAAAACAGTGTTCCTTTATTATTCCTGTAACTGAAAAGGGATTCTATTCTGATAGATAGTCTGACATAGGAATTGACTCATGTCTCATTTGAAGTGGTTCACAGCCACTACTGTTACGATATGAGATGAGAGACAGAACATGCTATGCTTGGCAGTGTTAACTGGGAAGCTGCAATATAATTAGTCCCCCCTTTCTGCACACACTCCATTGTAGCATCTTTCCTAATTACTGGTACTACTCTTTACGTGGTAAGAAAATGCAAAACAGTCTGTCATGTAATATCTACTTGGCTAATGAAAAAAATGGAAATTTCATTAATAAGATATGTTTGCAATTTCTGCTTCTTTATTGACAGCATAAGGCAGATATCTCAAAGAGCAACAGGGAACCTGTGCATAAACCTTGTGTTGCCCACGTTTTGCTTTGAGGTTTAAGTGGATTCTTTTAAGAGCTAGAATATGCTTATCAGAGGGATGGATTGAGGAAGAAAAAACTAGGAGGGCACTGAGTGAAAAGATCTGATAAATGACATGCTGTGCCAGCAAGAATCAGTAATAGAGCACGGTACTTACAAAAGAGGAAATGGGTACAAGTGGAATTCTGAAAAGAAAATATCACTTTAAAAACAAAATTAGTGTTAGCAGTTAAAATTAAAGTTTCTCTTTGTCATGAATTCTGCACTATGCAACATACATTCCTATAGTATAAGGACTTGACAGTGAATGAACTGTATTTCTTGCCAGCTTACTTGCAGACCTGTGAGTTGCTGATATTGACTATCTGAAATTGAGGTGTTGCAGATGGCTGCATGCAGACAAAATACAGGTGCCTTTGCACTGAAAAATATACAATCTAAATAGCACCCTCTCAATAAAGAAATCATGGTTATGCTCTTCCAGTATAATTTCCACAAAAAATATTCAACCTTGAATATTTCTTGTGGCACTTTTTCATTTCAGGATTATGTGCTACTAGAATGGACAGGTATGTGATATAATACAATCAAAGTAGCTGCAGAACTCTGTACACTTTCCTGATATCCTTGTAAGAAATACTTGCTGCTTGTTGAGATGCAGATTTGCATGTTCCCCTAGCATGTGCTGAGCACAGATAGCTGATAGTTACTTAGTCACCCAGGTATTGCTCTTAACATTTTTGCCTGGGTTTTTCTTTACCCATTCAAATGATAAAGCGAATCATCTGAGGGGGTAGAAACTCAGTTAAAATCAGTCTGGCTTTGGAGAAAGCAGGGTCAATTCTGTGAGAGACTCTGGACATAACAAGAGTGGGTAAATGTAGAAGTAAATTTCACAAAAGGCCTGACTTCTTTCTCAAATACCAGGGGACAGCTTAGATAGCAGCTGCTGTTATAGCATTACCTTTGCTTAAGAAAAGGTAAGTGGCCTCTGGACACATTACAGTCAGGATGTTCAACGCTAGAAAGTAAAAATCCAAACTCTTGCACTTATAAAGTTCAGAATAATCTTTCTAAATTTAAACATCGAAAGAAAACAAGAAATTAATTAATTGCCAAAATTTTGAATCTGATTTAGCTGTGAAGTTTCAGTGGAAGAGAGATCTCAGCCCTTACTCCATATGCACATTCCTACCCTATCGGTGGCAGTTAGTCTGGGGTTTATAAACCTATTGAGTGAACTGAATTAGCAAGGAGATCTAATAAAAATCTGGTCCTTTCATTCCATGGGTTAGTATTCTATTGTGTAATTTGAAATAACTTTCGTTGAACCAACTTATTCTTGTCGTATAAACATTTAATGGAATGTAAGAAAGAAGATCTGTCCTGGTTAAACAACACAAGATCATTTCGGTGTGCTTATACTGTTTTAATTGAATTAAATTAAATTAAAAGGATCCTCTCTCGGGACTAGAGGACCCTGTCCCACATGTTTATAAAAATCTTTTAAATTATTTGTTTCGCACTCTTCTAAGTGCACTTCTAAGTCACTCAACTGTGTTGTGTACCTTTCCCTTTCTAGTAGTAGATTCTTACCTGAGAGTGATTGACTCCGCCCTATACTGCCTTCCAGTATCTGAACCTCTGAGACATCACCTGCTAACCCCTATCATGCCTTTTGGCACATCTGGTGCCTACATCTGGTAGGTGTGAGCTCATGTAGTCTCTTAGCACAATTTCCTATACTGTGCTATCAGGATTGCAAGCCACAATCCTCTCAAACTCACAGTTAGCTTTCCATTAACGACAGTGGAGTTTTGATAAAAGAATTGCCACACAATTTGCTTTTCAGAGTATTTTCTCTGTCTAGTGAGTATTCTGGGTATACCTGAATGAAATTCTAAGGTACAGCTTACTTTGCCATAAAATCCCAGACTAATCCCAAAAATGTGTTGAGTGTCACAGAAATCTTTTGCAGTTTCACTTTCAACAGATTTTGTGCCTTTCATCCTGTTTTAACCTTCGGGTTGAAAGAGCTAATTTTTTTGTTTAAATTATGTTTTTCCTATTCCCATTGTTTTCTGATTTCTTTCACTTTTTCAAGAAAAAAATCAAACCAAATTAACAGAAAAAGTTAAACAAAACGTTCTTTGCCTATCACTAAAATAAATGTTTTCTCAATTTGAAAATAAAAAAAAAAAAACCAAAACCCAAACTTTTTCAATACTTTCTCTTTTTTCCCTGTTAGAATTGATAGTAAACTGAGATTTTAATGAGTCACACAGCTTAAGGTTTAAGTCATTTCTTGCGAAGCTTTTATGTTCATTAGGAGACATTAATTCCCTACTGTATGCTAATCCTTCTCCTGTCACTTCTGTGAAAGAAAATCTCTCATCTTCAGTCTTCCTAGGACAGTATGCTAATTCGTCTATCATCAGCCTTACATACCACATGCTGTACACTCTACAAATACATTTTGGAGCTAGTTACAGCTGTACTTAAGACAAAAGGATTCCGTAAATAGAGGAAAGGCTTTCTTCACAAAATACAGCTTTTCTGTTCAGTTGGAACCTTTTTTGACCTATTTTACTTTGCTTTGAAGATTTTTTAATTTTTAACAGTGAAGTAAGTTTAAAAGGCATATGCATTTACTTCATTTCAGATAAATCTTTAAAATGATGAATGTGTTTGGATGTTCAGTTACCTTGATGGTGGGTGCTTTTAAAATACTAAAAGGAACCAGCAGAGTTTGTTGGCAGAGTTCTGTTAATATCTTTATGCAGTTTGGCCATAAGTTAAGCAAAAATACCCACTTGATAGCAGACTTCAATTTTCCTAGTTCAATGAATCTCCTCAGGTGTTTTGGAGAAACAAAAATCCAAATAAATGCAAGTCAAGAGATTGGACACAACAGAATAAGGGAGCTTGCAAAGTGTATGAGTGACAGATAGAAGATGCAGATAACAGAAAACTGGGAGCAAATCACAAAAAGAAGACAAGAGGATAGGGCATCTAATTGTGGTTTTTCAAAACTAAAAGGAAGAGTGGAGTGAACTGTTTGGTTTTTTATTTGTTTGTTTTGCCAAGTGGAGGTAAGGCAGGGAAAAGGTTCATGGTTTTTATAAGCCTTTCCATCGATCTCTTGACATCATGCCTTCAACATTTTGATGTTTTCCTCAGATTTTTGAAAACTCTGCAATCACTTTCCATTATGAGGGAAAATGAAATAATTCTGGGTGTTCGAAGTCTTGACTGAATTCCAGTTTATAAGCACAACATACTAGAAATTTATTTGACCTATAAAAATAGAAATGAATTCATAGAGGCTTCCTGCCTATACTGGTCATTCCGTGAAATCCATCCGGCTATGATTCCTTGTCTAGTGGATATTCTGAGATATTTTATTTCATTGATTTCAGAGTTGTGATCGAGTTTTAAAACAGCACTGTTTAAACACTGTATTTCTCTTCCCACTCCACCACTCAAACGCCTGAAAAAAAAAATCAGAAAAAAATCTGAAGGAGGGGAAATTCTCTCAGAAACTCAATGTGGGTGTCTGTTCAAAGGTAGGTTGCTCATTTAAGTGAAGTATCTTCCCTCAACTGCCACGCTGATATTAATGGGTTTTTTTCTTGTCCAACTTTCTTAATGTTTTACCAGAAGATGCATTTTTTTTTTTCAGAAATTCACAGAATTTTTCGATTCTGGCTGCCAAGACAAACCTCCAATTCTATTGTAAAGATTAGATGGAAGGCCACACTATTCTCTCTGCTTCAACACAAATGAATTTTAGTGAGATGTGGTGAGAAAAAAAGTTTTTATTTTTTCTAATCAGCTTAGCTATGGAATGTTTTTTAAGAAAACCAAATGTCAATATGAGAAGCAAGGGCTGAGTTCAGTGGTTAATTTAAATATTAAAATAGGCAGAAATTGCCAGGACATAATCAGTGAATTTTGTTCATATGGAAAGGTATGAACTAGCAGCCTCTTCTTTCCTCTGTGTCTTACCGCTGTATTTATGCCATTTCTCTTTACAAAAATTATCTTTACAAGGACTTTAGGTCAAGATCCTTCCTTGTGTAATATTCTCCGCAGTGGCAGTTCTTCAGCTGAAATATGGGTTGGACTGGGTGCTCTGTATTTAATAGGCATCTTCGTGGCACAGTTTGCAAAGTGATTTACTGCTTGAGATGATTGCAGTAATGTGAGTTTTATTCACCAATGACTCAGTTGTGTTTTAACCCCGCTTAGTCTTATAAAGGACGAAAGCTCAACCTGAAGGCAGAACTGAGATGCATGTTAGAGAGCTGCTACAGTTACATGAGTGTAAGGGACTTCTTCCCAACACTGTTTTAGAAGAGACTTAGGGAAGGTCTGGTCCCTTTTTCAATACAGAGCAGGTGAACACAGATGGATGGGTCTGGCACACACCAGGAAGTTTGAACCGGCCATTTATCCATGGTTTATTTTATAGACCTTTGGATAGCAAATAGCATGGTGTTATAAAAACACAGGTCCACTTCTGATCTCCTCTCCTTGAAGTCAACAGGGATTGTTCTATTAACTTCAACTAGGCCAAGATTACACCAGTGTTATTTTGTGTTTTGGCGTTGAAGTGAAAAAAGTGTTCTTTCGGAAGGGCTTTGTGCTTTCTCCAATAAGAAAAAGTAAAATGCTCTAGAGAATTGGAACTCTTGAGCACAAACAAGAAACAAGCAAGAATGAACAAAAGAAAAGGAAATGGCAATTTTCAATGTCCTTGGCTTTTCTAAGAAGTAAAATTATCTTCATACAGTGCTGTCCTTGCTCACTGAAGATAGCTCATTAGCTTTAGTAGCTGGGTATCTTAGACCTTCTTCATGGTGTATTTTATTTCATGTTCTTTGTTAGAAAAGCAAGAAATTTTTTTCAAGCTTAGAATACTAGAGATAAACATATTTTGTAATTAATTTATATACTAACAGTCTGCAAATGAGTGACAATTGCAGATCTAATGTGTATAATATTTTACTTTAGGTGTCAACCCATCACTTCTCTCTTCTGTTTCTTTTGTACTATTTTTCCCTTCAAAATGATTGCTGGAGTGTCATCACTCAGAAGCAAAGAATTTTTCAGTATCCTGTGTCTTGCAAAAACACTTTTTCTTTGAAATTTCTTTGTATTATATGGGGTAAAGAGTATAATTCTTTTAAGTTTTTGGATGTGATTTCCCTACCTTGCAGAATATCTTTATATGTTAGTCTGTGTCTATACCTCTTTCCTCTCTGCTTTCATTTATCATGACTTTAGAGTCATTAGAACCCTGCCTTTCCTTCTCATACTTTCTTGAAAATTATATCTATCTTAGTAGCATAGTACAAATGTGTGTCTGTAGTGCAAGAAACACCACTAATTTGTAATACAGGTAGTAACAGCATCATAAAAAGCCACTTGGAAGAATGAACTTTCTGCATTGTATCAGAATGATTTATTAGTAATTATTTCGTATATGGAATTGGGCTTTATATTCTTTAGATAGAAAGCATTATTAAAAAATAGGTACCTAAAATTGTGTAATTTGAACTTTCCTACTGCACATACAGTATGTTACCCTCTCTTAGATCCCAAAGTAATGTTCAAACTCTATATATGTAACTCCAGTATTTACTCTCAACTCAAAAATTATTTGATTTGAGCATTAATTAATAGAACATTTTTTCCCCCAGTTGGAGAGAGACCAACAAAGCTTTTAAGTCATGTCCATTCAACTTCCCCTCCTCTACATTGGGAAAATGAGAAGGGGAGGCTGGGTTGACAATGACAGCTGACAATCAGGGGGCTGATAAGTCTATACTGACCTTAACAGGTATCTCTGGATATCAGTGGCTATAAGGTACTGTTAAGTGGCATAAGAAGCCCTATAGGTATAGAACTGGAACACCTTTTCTACAAGCTAACATTAGAGGATTACCTGTCTTCTGTGTGATCCTTCAGTGATCCTTCACAGTCAGTCACTTAGTTGCTGCTTCTTTTCATCCTATCCAATTATCTTTCCCAATGGCTGAAGTGGCAAATCAAATGGATGTTCACAGGCTGTGGTTTAACACAGGTAACACAGAATTAGTCCTAGAAGTGGTTTACTATTATCAAAGGATGTATGAGCACATACCAAGTAAATGTTTCATGCCTCAGTAATTATATGAAAAAGAATATATGGATATATATCACAGATTTCATTAAACACGAAAGTAATTTCTCCTTTCCGCTTCTTGAGTCCAAACCAGATTCTGAACAGGTGCACTATGTTATGTTTTCTACACATAAGTGTTTAAATAATTTATATTCCATTTTGTAATACTAGTGAGGTCTTCCAGGAGCTGCTTAAATATAAAGATACATTGTGATGTTCCTCTTCCTCCCTCCTTTTATAATAAAAGCAGTAACCAAGCCTGGGGCAACATAGCAGCAATTAAAGCTTACCTTCCTGGGATAAATCTAAATGCACATGGAAATGAGGTGTGGCCCTTAGGTTATGACAGTTTAATAATACAGCCCATTATTGTGCTTAAGGGTGGTCTATTTACAACACTCATTATTTGTCTCTTGTAACCTGACCGTATTTATGTAACTTACTCTTTCTCTGTTGCATGGTTCCATGCATTCTCATGCTGATTCCATTTTCTTGCCTACGACAACTAATCTTTTAATTGCTCTATACCAATTTTCAGTAAATTTTCATAGTACTGTGCATTCATTTCCCCACAGATACTGGAGATCATTAACAGTTTTGCTGATGGCTGAATTCTGAATAGTAGGTATAGCACACCAGTAAGTCCATACAGGTAAGTATTGTATCCTATCACTACTATTTGCATATATATTTACTGAAATCATATATGCTTTTTATACTATGTGTAACTTGTAAATGAGCTATATGCATCTCCTCATTGTGGTACATTCTATGCTGAGCTTAAAAGTTTTAACTGACTTGCCTAAACAGACTGCGAGAACTCTGAGTGTCAGTTTTCCCTCCTTGTCATACGAGATTCAAAGTGCTTTCCCACAACACAAATATATCTTACTAATGAGTCCAGAATTACCTCAGAAGAGATTTACTCCCAAGGTCACTAAACTTTATTTATGCCGCCACTTGTCTCTAGGAATGCTACTGCAGTTCTTAAAAAACAACCTAAATTTATTCTCAGTACTGAACTGGGACATCAGCAGTAGCAACTGATGTAACCATCTGTCTATTTCAGGGTCACTTTTTTTGGACCCCTTTTTACTGTGTAATGAAAGAGTCTGAAAATTGCCATATAAAACTTCAAAGTATAAAGCTGTCATTTATCAGGTATCACACACAAATGATAGCTATCATTAACAAGCCACTAGGCTAAATACTAACGTACTTGTCATCATAGACATCCAATGTCTTTGCTAGCAGGCAGTAGTTAATCTGATAGGAAAGAGCTGGTGTCTGCTGCTCCCTGACATGGGGTTTCAGAGTTGGGGAGTTGTCTTATACTACTGTTATTTCCTGTAGCATTTTGTGCCATTCCATATTGTTTTGGATTGTGGGGTTTTTTTCTGTTGAATCCTTATATTGGCACCTATTTGGTTACGCAACAGGGTTACTTGTGTTTACCATATATTTCATGATGTTACTCAAATTTACTTTCTCACAATTTCCTTAGTCACAAAACAGTTGCCACAGAAATCTTAGCCATGGCTACACAGTTGTGCTGTACTAAAGTTAGGCCTTAGGTCACAGACAGCTAAACTGCAAGATAGACAATGGGGTTACATTAACCGTAACTCATCTGACCAGCTGAATGAGTCCCTTCACCAGGGTTACCCATATACGGTATCAGCACCTATGTGTTGCAATCTTTCTCTAAAGTAGGGCATTATAGACTAATTTCTCTCCACCTAACTTTTGGGCAGGTTTTTTTCTTTCTGTTTAGACCCCTATATCCACAGCACAATGCATGACTGAATCCTCTGAAGAAACTTAAAACAATTTTAAAATATTCTTGAGAATAATTATCACTTTTTTTTGTTTTCTTTATACCTACACATTTTGTAATAGCATTGAACCCTCTTAAATATGTATTTTGGGTTTAAATTTGCTTTTCTGCAAAGGCTAAACACAATTTGTGGAAACATGGATTTTTATGCAAATCGCAACAAGAAAGTGTTTGAAACCTAACTGGACTTTCTGGTCACTTTCAGACATAAGGAGAATGATTAAAAAGTCCAGAAAATTTAATCACTTCGAAACAAAAATGTACCTGAAAATTTCAGTGTGGAAGAATGACATATTTTGCCACCTCAAATTTTCTCACAGAATTAAATTGTCATTCTCCAGCCAGCTCTAGCCCATAATACTTCACTAGAATAAAAAAATGTTTAATATTCCAAAGATTTATGTTTTCCTCTGGAAAAACTATATAATATTACAAAGATTTATGTTTTCCTCTGGAAAACCTATACAAACCTTACCATAAATCCCCTGCATTTCCTTCCATCTTTCTTCCTTTAAAAGTTCATTTGAAAGAATATCTGTTCCAGATAATTTATTCTTTCTCATTTTATAGTGTTTAGGCACCTCCAAATCTAGCATATTTATCCACGCAGCCCCTCCACAAAGAGGAAAAGGGAGCTTGAAAGCAGGTGCATGAAACATCTAGAAAGAACTTGCTGGTCCTGTTACAATTTCACAACTGTCTGTTATGCAAACCATTGTTAATTCATTATTTCTTTTACATGCTCATCAGTCTATCTTCACACTGCTGTGATGTCTCTCTTTACATAAGTTAGAAGAGATTCAGAAAAGGACTGTCTTCCTGTTTTTACTTCTACATTGGGGATCATCTTTGTCAAATATGTTAAGCATATTTAACTAACTAAACTAACTAAACCATTTAACTAACTAACTAACTAACTAAAAATGATCATATTTAACTAACTCCACATTTCTGTGGATTCCTGTTCTCTCAGATTCTACTCTGAAGCAGTATTCACAGATGGGTTCAGAGATTTGTTTGTCAGGACATCAAGAAGCCGAAGGAAGTGGACCAAAGGGATTTCATGAACTTCAACAAACACAAATGTAAAGACCTGTACCTTAGACAGAACATCTCTGTGAAGTCTGAGGACCCAGACAATAGGTAGCAGCTGTGCAAAAGTTAATCTGAGAGTTTTGGGGGATGAATGAAACCCGGATAAACAATGTTTCCTTGCAGGAGTGCAAAAGGAAAGAGGTCAAAAAGCCAGAAGTTACAAAGGGGAAATTTCAACTGGACACAAGGAAAGAAATTTTCACAATTACAAGCACTAGAAGAGAGGCCCAGAGAGTGTGTGGAACTTTTACCCTTAGAGATTTTCAAAATTCATCTAAGTTTTAATTTAATGCTCTTAATGTAAGGGATTCAACTATACAACATCCAGAGGTATTTTCCAACCTAAATTATGCTACGATCCTTAAGAGGACTTGGTGGCCTGTTATCCCTACCGATATGTATTCCTTCAGCACAAGAGTTAGCATCATGCATGACCTTCAGTAAAATTGTCTAATTCTCAGCCATGACACCCATAAAAGCATATGAAAAGAAGACTTGCTAGTCAACTTGTGGATTTCAGGAAAACCACCGTTTCCTGGGGAAAAGTTTTGTGTAGGGCACAAAGTTTCAGGGCCAGCCATAGAGGAACAAGGATATACAATGACAAGACAGAAGGATAAAAAGAGAAAACTACAGCTGGAATAAGGATGGTATGGACAGTGACCTATGGACTACTGGGAGTTTGAATGTCCTTAGAAAATAATTCTTAGAAGCCCAGACACAGAAGTGTAAGCTCGTGCTTCCAGTTGGATAAGATTAGAGAGAAAAATAATTCAGTTGTCAGTCTTTACTATTAGACCTGATCTTACAAATATTTCTGTATATTCTTAGCTCTTTTATGCCTAGCAAACAGTTGCTATTGACATCAGCAAAGTTAAGCCATGCACAAGATTTTGCAATGACTCTGGGATAATGTTTCTGTAGTAAAGACTCATGTGATACACAGTGCTCTCAGCTATATGTTATGTTCCTTTTGGGAGAGCCTGTGTGTGAGCTGGTGCCTTCTGGAGGGAAGAGAGCTTGTCAGAGATGGAAGGTCCTGAAAAGAGTCCAGGAGCTAGCAGCCCACCCTGCTCCTGGTCTATCGTGGCCAACTTGGCTGTAAGGTTAGAGTGATTTTTTGTTTGATCTAGTTTTTGTCCTGATTGATCTAGTCACCCTGTGTGTCTCTGCATAAAACGCTAAGTATTGTTTCTACTCTAATAAATCATAGGTTTGGGGATGGGGAGAGTTGGGTTTTTTTTAAGTTTAAGGAAATTTTAGCCTTTGGGGAATTCACTCCAGAGGAAAAGTCTGAGGCATGGCCATCTCAAAATGCCACCTACTTCATGGTCCTACTGCAGGAGCCTACAGGAGCAGTTTCAGAGTTTGTTTTTTCTACTGGTGCAATAAGAAATAAGCTGTTGTCTGTTCTCTGTTCTCCTAAACATAGCAGTTGCTTTTTTTTTCAGAGCCATCCTGAAAAACGTTACTAGCTCTTTTAGAAGAACACTAAGATCCACAGCTCTAGTTTTGTTTTGTCCTTATTTTTTTACGTTGCTGAAAGTGATTACAGGGATTTTGAAAGCTCTTTGGGCTGCTAGCCTGTTCTGCCCTTGATCCAATTCATTTATGTTCTTTTTAAAGAAAACAATTTTGTTTGCTGCTTACCCTTTCCTGAAGGGTCAAGAGTCCTGAGTGTATAGCCTGGACAGCACGCATAGTGTAATGATACGCACAGTATCTATTTGACATTCAATGGTATTTGGCTTTTGTCTGTCTTATAAGTCTGTATTTTCAAAAGTAAGCCTGAAATACTTTAGCTATTTTATACATGCTTTGTATTACCTTTTCTTGCTCTGTCTGTTCCCACTCATTAGCCCAAATTATAAAAAGCCACCTATGTTCTGTGTTATTTTATATACCAGGGTAAGAGGGAGCTGTGGAAATCCTCTGGGGATTTTTACTTCATAGGGAAATTGGAAGTGTTATTTAGGGTCTTAACCTTCAGTTTCCAGCAGATCTGTGATTTTTACTGTGATAGATGAGATCTGAGATAGAGTGATTTTTTTTATTTATGAGCTGGCAATACTTTATCACCATAAAAAGAAGAGAGGGTCTTACAGGCTCCTGTACAGCCTGTTCCTTGTGGAAGGAGTAACTGAAATTTTGGAGATTCTAAAAGCAGAAGTGAAAGTTTGTATCCATTTTCTGGATGCATTAATTTCTTCCAAGATGTACAGGGCTTTAGAGGTGGTCGGTTATGTTTTACCATCCCTGTTGTTATAGAAAGTTTTCTCTTAAGTGATCAATTTTTCTTGCTTGTCTTCTAGTCTTATTTGTTGATCTTGAGTCAACAAAGGCCTTAAGCTTGTAAATGGCTGTCAGTGGCTTGTGAAGGACTGAGCAGTGCTTTCTGAGAGGGGCTTACTTGACCACTTGCTTAAATGTCTTTCTAAACTTAAATGCTCCTAAAATTAAAATAACCTGATTCGGAGAGTGGAAGGGAAAACAGATGGAAAGTACTTCTAGCTTTTGGGCAACACTGGAGCTGGAAAGCTGATCCTACATAACCACATCATGCTTTGTAACTTACAGCTTTTGGGAGTCTGTTGTTAATTTACATTTCTGAAAGTCTGATTGTAAAGCCAATTCTTATTTCCCCCCTAGGCTTAGACACGACCACATTACATTAACTCAAGGTTTTTTCTTCTAACACTGAAAACCAAAAATGTACATTTACAGATTTCCAAGTAATCCTGTCTTTTGAAAGCATATGGAAAAATGATTAACTGTAGTTAAGGTCATTGTGCTGAAAGACCATGCTGAGTAATAGAGGTGATTACAAGCATCACCAGAAAGACATAAATAGCATTTCATGGGAGATGAGGGGGACAGGAAAGCCGGTGTTCTGCTTTACCATCTGTGGAAGTGGCCTAATGAGGACTGATTGTTGCTTGAGTGATACACTGGTATTTCTCCTCTCTGTTCAGCTGTACTGGCTGGTGACATTATGAACCAAATAGCATGGAGAAATTCTGTGCACCAGATGGTAAGCTCAGTTCCTGCAACTGGTATTTTAAAACAAAGCTGGAAAAGAACGCAAATTCTTTCCTAGTGCTAGCCTGAAAACTCAAATACTTTGAAAGTGATTATGATAATGTTTGGATGCTGCTAATGAGGAGCAAGAGTTGACACCACTATCCTGTAGGAATCTTGCCAATAATACATGGGATACAAGACAGTTTGAGTAGTTAGGAGTTTAAGGGAATTAGGTTTGGAGGTTGACTCCAAATGAACTTTTCCTAAGGATATCATCCCTTAGGAAAATACAGGGATGACATGAACAGCTAGTTCAATAATAGTGTGTTATTTAACACATACTCTAAATGTGCATTGGCCTAGAAAGTGCATTGGCCTAGATAATGAACTAGCTGTTCATGTCATGACTGTGATTTCCTAAATAAAACATAATTGGCACCCATATTTAACATATACTGTATGGAAAGTTGATGTCTCTTGCTTCATTATACTCTTTTCTGCAGTTTTATCAAGCAACCCAACAGCTGATACTGTGGATTTTTCTCTACTAACTGAACTTCCTATTATCATATATGTAGATCCTAATACCTGTATGTTCTTACCCCATTTTTCTTGCTTTTGAAATGCTCCTAGGGACTGTGACTCCTTTGGGGTTGATAGTTGCTGTTAAGAGCTCTTCCAAAATTTAGGCAGAAAAATTAATCTTTTCCTACTGTAACACTAATTCTGGCTAACATTATGCAATTAGAGTAATTAATAATAATTTAAAATAAATGAAGGCCAAAATATTTAAAATCAAGCCTCAGTGTTTTGAAATGTTTATGTGCATTGATTTTTAGACTGAATGCAGTACATTTTCTTAAGGAAGAGACATATCTGTTCCGGAATGTGAAGATCTAAAAATAAAGATATTCCACATCCCACCCTGCTAGTGGATAAGGGGAACTACAACAGACTACCAGTAATTCAGCCTTTACCACATGCACAAAGCAATCAGACTTCCAGTTTTGTGGCATATGGTCACATATCCATATCTGAAAATGCACACAAAAATCTGTATATATCATTACACCCAGTGAAATTGCACTTAATAATTATAACTTGCCATCTTGCTCCAAGGTGTGCTGCTTTCAGCTTACATATGAAGCAAAGGAATCATAAAAAAGACAACTTACATATTTTATTATGGGTCTTCTTTCTATTTAAAAGCTTTTGCTTCAACAGCACTCCCACCATTTCTTCTTTGTGCAAGCTGTCGTTTGTGCAAGCTGAACTTCACAACTGACTTTGATAGTTAATGTAGTTAAGCAGTGAGTGGCTGATTGCAATGTAGGTCAAGTATTATTAACTTCTTCACTATATTTTCACTTTAATCAGTTTTCTAAGATTAATTATCAGAGGTGGTTATTAGCTAGTTTATTAAAAAAAATCCCAAACCTCTGCAGAGAGTTAATAGCCTTATATTTAGACAGCAGGGTTGCAGATCAAGGAACTCTAAGTCAGTTGTCAGCTCTACCACAGTTTTATGCTAATGTGAAGTAGTTAACAAAACAAAATACACTGTATATACAAGCTTAGGCAACTTATGTTCTTTCTGGAAGGAATGGTTGACTTACTGTAGTAAACCCTTTCTTCTGCCTTTTTATCTTGCATAGGGATTTACTAACTTAATATAGTGAATTCCATCCTTGGCAGCGGTGAATACTACCAACTGTGCAGATAACTGGTGACTTCAGAAGGGCTGAGCTATCTATCATTCTTAATGCTTACTGATGCATAGTGTACATTTCTATCCCCTAGCCTCCACCTCTGATCTCATGCTTTCATCTGCTCCTATTTCCTTCCCACACATTTCCTAAAAAGTAGCTCTGTGTAGTTCCAGTACCTGCCCACTCACTTTTGGTCTGATTAGCCTCCAGAAAGTTATAATAAATCTATTTGTGGAAGATCTGTGTTTCTGAGTCATACTGGCAACATCACACAACTAGGTTGGTTTTTATGCTGCTGGTTGCAGACAGTTTAGAAAGTTTAGATTAATTCTGCTTCGGCCATTCTTCAGGAAAGGAACTTCTATTATGTGTTCAGCATTGTCATAAATTAAAAAGTGAAATTAGGTCTTGCTTTAAGTCACCACTGCTATAAAACCATGCTCACACAAGTATATTTTGAATCCATAATTTTTTTTTTACAATTTATAGTAGTGATGATCCTGTTACATGTGCAAAATTTAGCACAGATTTTAAATATTGTACATTTTTCTTATTGGAAGGACTCAATTTTCAAAAGGCAGAAGGCAACAATTGATGGTTGGTTATCCAGAACTTCTAATAAGTTTTAGCAATAGAAAATAAGATAAAATGAAAATTTAAGTAACTCTTCAGAAAGTATAATGCACTGTACATCACCTAAGCAATCTAATAAATATGTTGGCAAACTAGTCTGTTCCTCTTCACTCTCCTCCCCACACCACTCTTAGTTTATCGCTTTTAGATGTGCCATGTTCCACAAAAAATTGTCAAAACATTGTCCTTTTTTTGATCCACAGTCCTTCTAGAGAAGTCAATAGACAAAAGGAATATAGAACCATTTGTTACTCTCAAGGTTGTTTTGTTTGCTAGTGTTATCTTATATGTTTAATGAACTTCTTGATCTCTTATTATAACACTTTTCAGTTCAGAATAAAGGCAAGTTTGGTTCCTGCATACGGTAAAAATAAGTGATTTTTTTTAAAACTGTTTCCTTATAGGAAGTGTTAGGGCTTGGAAATAATTCAGTCAGGCATCATATACACCTTCTAGTTTATAGCAGAGTGTTACTATCTGAGATTTAGATAGATACAGTAGATAATGCTGCAATATTCAAACATTTACTCAACAGCTGAAATCAGGTTATGCTGCATTTCATATAAAAGGGAGAAAGCCTAAAAGACTTGGAAACAAAATCTAAATACCTTTTCAGTAAGAGCTGCCTTGTTTTTTCTCTATACAACTGAGCCAAATATATGCAATAAGTCAACTCTCTTAGTATTTAAAAACAGAGCAGGTGACAAAGTATATTGTTGATAGTATTGGTTGATTAATTTCAATTAACAAATGGTCACCAGGTGTCCTGAGTTAATTAAAAGGGAAAGTGTAGGTTAGTACACTCCTTATTCTGTAAGTTTAAAAAGGGATGGTTCAAGTTTCTGTTCACTCCATATAAAAATTCAAAGGAGGAGGTTGTTGGTTTTGTTGTTGTGGAAACTCTGCTTTCTGTTTGAAATGCAGTATGAGAGGAAGGCCTTGCCTTCATGAGGTGAGTGAACTGTAGTTGGGAACCAAAAAAACCACGAGAAGTTTCCTGCTAAGAATATGTGGGAAAAGGTTAGTTCAGGCTGCACTGGGACTTAATTTTTTATTTGGAGTATAGTGTGTTGTATCTGGTGTGGTGGAACTGGTATTTATGAGGTGAGAAAGTAGCAGCTGAAATTCTGAAGTAGGACTGAGAAATTTCAGGAGTGAATCAAAAAGGCTTTCTTGAAGGTAGCAGTACTTAAGAAAGTATGCAGTAGAATGGGTTTTGATTTGTAAAGATGTCTTCTAATATTAGTTTAGTTTTGGCTGGTGTTCTGCTAGGCTGTTAACTAAATTTTTACTTCTTTTTTTTCTGTTTGAATGATTCTAGGCCGAGGAAAAAAATCATCTTTCTCAGTAAGAATTATCTTTGAATTTGAGGAAGAAATCTGAAGTCAATGGTTTAAAACTTTTAATTGCTGTTGTATTCCTAAGGTAGAATGCAAGCAAGTTTCATGGGTTTGTGCTTTTAGTTGTATACTTGCATAAGAGCTACATTTGTTGATGTCTCTGTGAGTATAAAACACTGGTGAAAGTATTCAGTGTTGCTAACTGACTACTTGTAGGTCTTCATACAGAAATTCTGTCCAGCGCATGCTGTGTTTTGTCTGCTCCTTTTTTCTATATTAATGTAGCTTGATATCTCAACTTTATTTAAAATAATTCCTAACTAGTTGTATCTGCTATGCTATGTGATTTTAAACAGTAATTGAAGAATTAATCTCTCTTAAATGGCTCTATGGCTCAGAACAAAGAGCTTGGATCTAGATCTAGAAAAAGACTTGTGCAACTATGTGCTCCCTTGTTGCTCTCACAGAGGCTAAAGACATAGTGCTTAACTGGATGAGTTTGGATGTATTTACTAGTGTTCGAAACCTGTTGGTTGTGAGGTAACTTTTCACATCTGGCAATCATAGAGCCGCTGTGCTGAATCCCTTATGTCCTACCTCAGCAGGATAGTTCCCAGAGCTCTGTGCTCAACCCAGAATATAGCAGTCTGTCTCAAATGCTGATAGATGCATCCCTAAGAGAACGTGTTTTTAGGGAAATATGCATTGATAGATTATTTGTTGTAAAGTAAGGGAATTTCTTAATTCCCTGTCAGTTTCTCACACCCCCTTGACTTAAGTTCCTCCTATATCCATACATACTTGATGAAAAATTATTTAAATCAAAGAAGGCAATGACTTATTTTAACTAGGCTACAAATAATAAATGTAATAAAATAATACACTTTTCAAAAAAGTGTGTGAATATGTTCTTGACCATAAAAATACGGGCAGCCCTACTGCAGAGCTGATGGGGTTTGTAGAGGTAGATGAGTAGCTCTCTGGGTTATCACCAGCCACAGCTGATGTTTCTTCTCTTCCTAGCCTACCCCACTGCTGTTTCTATAAGTGAAACAGCATGCCTCCTCTTGAAAAAAAAGAAACACTAGCTGTGTGGGAGGATTAAGCTGTGTGGGAGATAAGAGCAGCAGTCCCCTCAAAATGGCTGTTTTACAGTCCCTTCTCTTACTTTAATCACAAATTTAACTTTGGTTCATGTTGCGATATATATCCATTGCAAACTGATCTACCCTCTTTACTGAGAAGAAATTTCAACCATTCTTGTTACCCATTCTTATAATACGTTCTTATTTTCTGCAAGCTCATTTTCCCTTTGCTGTTCTTCAGCAAGTTGGTTTAATTCACCTTCCTTTAACTCTAGGTAAATCCAAGTTCTAGAGTATCTGTCTCTAATTTATCAAACACAACTTCTTGTCAAAGAGCTACTGCCTGGGCTTTGTTTATCAAGGCTTTAAAAGTCATGAATTCATTCATTCAAACACCATTTTGTTGTATTATTAGTTCTCAAGTCTCGTGCCACAAGAATGTATTCAAGGGCACATTGCAAAATTCCTGCATTGATGATTTGTGTGATTTGTCAATCACTTTAAGTAAACACATCAATGTTTGTTGTAAATAAATCATCCTGAAATTAGCAATTACTCCTTGGTCTAGCAGTTGCGAAAGTGAGGTAGCGTTTGGCAAAAAAAACAAGTAGAACATTTGGATGCAAATCACGAAGATGAGATTGATGCCTTTGTGCATTAACTAGAATCAGCAAGGCTTTAAACATCAGGCTATTCACATAGCAACACTGCGTAGTACTGTAGCTAAAGCAGTCCATTACATGGTCTTGTAACTTGGTAATTAAGCCAGGCCTTTGTGTTCGATTGCTAGTGAACAGGCAAGTGTGTAAGCTTAAGCCAGTATCCGCTCCTCAGTTTTACAAATGGTAAACTAATACAGGACTATACTCAAAGCTACCAGCAGTATTGCTGCACAACATTCAAGGCTGTAAAGACCATCCAGCTTTAGTTTTGAAATTTACATTTATCAGTGACATAGATTCTGCATGGCACATGTATCCAGGAGTCCTGTCTCATTCATAATATCTGTTGCTGTCTGAAGCCTTTAACCCTATCTTTAAAATAATCAGCAAAAGCAGATGGAGCCTTGTGATTGGCACTCTTTGACTGCACTGTATAAGCTGTTATGAAAAGACAATCTCTCCTAAAGTTTCTTTAATCATCTTTTACTGACTTGAAAATCCTTATTCATTGAAGTGCTATTGTATTGTTAATGCAGTTAAGGAAAGAGGGTGGCTTCTACTTCCATCCTAGCTTTAAATTTTTTTGCACATATTACAACACATAGATACACATAGAGTGCAAAATTCATCTTCGTAAATCTTATGCCATTGGCCACAGAGTTTAGAACATCACTTGCTAAGTTCCCACATATGTTTTTAGCCTGTCTAAAAGTGCTTGCTCTTTTTAGCAACAGATTGCGGGAGTACTGGAATCACTTTAGTGTGTAAAAGTTAGGAATACATTACCTGAAGAACCAGATCTGATGGGGCCTTAACCATAGCAATATTTTTGAACAAAGGAGTAGAAAAACCCTAAGAATTCCTGGAAAATACAGCATAATGGCCAACCTAGTGACATGGAACTTCTCTTGTTGCTCTGTTTTTTAGCACTATTGTGCTTCTGTTTCCTATCTTTAAATAGAGATGATGATGACGATGATAATCTTGGTGTGAGACATGTTGTAAAGCGAAGAAATGCATTACACAAAATGAGTAAATCCATCTGGGGCACCAAGATATTGTTGTGAGGACTGTAGGGGAATTGAGGCTAAGAGATTTGAATCGTAGAGGTAATGAGGCAGTTGAGATGACTTCTCTATCTACAGTTCCATACTACAGTTAAGTAAGAAAATCCACAATCAGCTAATATCATACCGTCTGAGGATAACACTACAGTTTTCTCTTTCATTGAAAATATGTTCTTCAGCTACCCTTATTCAAGGAATTTCCCCCCCCTTCGAGTCTATGAATACGGAAAATATGAGTCTTTTCTAATAAAATGTTTAATATAAGCAGTTTTAATAGGACACATCTGTCTTGTACATTTGATCTTTGTGTCAAATTTTGGAAAATACTGTGAGGGTTCTCAGTGAAATATATATTAATAGTTACATTTTTTCACCTCACTTAGAATAGCATCTTGCTCATAATTGTATTTTCACTTCACCCAGTGTCTGCACGATGTCTGTCTGCTATGATCCTGTTACTTAATAGTGGTCACAGTAAAAAGGAAAGCTTACAGAGTTCTGAAATTCACATTATACTTCTAATATGATATCCACGTGCATGGCTTTGCTGACTGGTGCCACCAAAAGTGCTTCTGTTAATAGAAATGTGAGTAAAAAGGTGCTGGTCTGGCATCAACAGTAGGGGATGGGGCCGGACACCTTCTTACAAAACATAATTCTTTAGGAGGGCTCTAGAGGTGTAAATGAGTGTAAGACTCAGTACTGCTTGTACACTTATAAGTGTTTGTAGAGTATATACTTTTAACAATTGATGAGATAATTGTTAGGAGACAGGGCAGCTGATGTATTAGCTTTGCTTTGCCAGAAGGCTTGAATTGTGGTAGGAGGCAGTGTTGTTCTGTTTTGTTTTTCTCCTCAGGTCCTACAGACTAATGGAGTGTTGGGAGGTGGTAGGGAGCATCTGATGAGAACCACTGCTTCTTTCCTCAGATTCATTCCCAACAGCTAGCAAAAATTGCTTAGGAAGAATTAGGATGAGAAAGGATAACTTATCTGAGGACTAGATGATGATAAGCAGTTAAATAGGAAAGGGGAGGAAGTTACTTATTATGAGAAAGAAATAGCTATACCATTCTTAGCCACAACCTCCCTCCTCCACCCCTTGCCCCCACTGCTTTAAGTGTATAAAGATGGGATCTTATCCAAAGTTCAGTAAAGTTAATAGAAGATGTTGAAGGAGGGTGGTGGTGTGTAGTATATGCGGCTTGTGTGTTGTTTGTTTTGTTTTGTTTTAAACTTCAGTGAGCTTTTAAAGAAATCCAGAAGTATTTTACAACTTTGAAACAAATAGGATTGGGTATGGGTAGAAATAAATTATCTGACTTCAGAAAAACATATAGGTTCCAGACTTTCAGCTGTGAATCTGGACAATTGACATAATAAAGGATAATGCTCTCTAGTCAGAGAAGCCTACCCCAAGTAACTTTCTGGATAGCAACCATACCAAAGGGAGGAGAAGTTGGAAGTAACTTGAATCCCAAGGAGTAAATACTAGGTTCACTCCTGTTCAATGTCTTCATTAAAAATGATGAGACTGAGTGCGCCCTCAGACAGAATTAACAGTCTTACCCAGGGTTATGGCCAAAGATCAATGAAAGTTTTCTGATTCTTGTCTCATCCTATCTTTTTTCATTGCTTCCTAAATAAAGATTTCATTCTGAATACAAGAAATCTTAGTGTTATCTGTTTCCAAAATGGAAAATGGAAATCCCTAGTTTCTAATTTTTATAATTAAGAAATGCTGCATAGTTATGCCATGGGACCTAATCTCTGGTGGATTATTAATAATTTGATAGACCATTTTAGAGGTGCTGATGGCCCATGACACTTAAATAATCCTACTTCAAAGTAAACTGCTTTCATAATAGTATGCTTAATTCCAATTAACTAAATTGAAAGAGGCACAGGATTCCTTAGAGCACACTGGATTTAATGTACCTTTGTGTCTTAGGACTGCATTTTATATCCATTTTATGTTCTTCTGGCAATATACTATGGGCTTTCATAATTATGATCTTTCTTGACATTGTTTTCACAAAAGCTTCTTTCTTTTCCTATCTAAAGAAAAGAAGCATTTTCTGATAATACTTCTCAAAACAGATAATGTTCTAAACTAGCTAAGCTTACCTGGCATTTGTACAAAAATTGAACTTAAATTATATCGCATAAATCAGTATTGGCAGAAATATACTTCTGATATTGATTTCAGTAGAGTCTGAATATATAGATTAGGACTTGATTTTTAAAGAGTTGCATGAAATCTTCCAAAATACGCTGATCTCACATGCAGAATATAGCTAACAAAAGCCCCTTTATTCTCTAAGTGCACTGCAGATGGAGGGAGGCTTTAAACATTTCTAACAAGCCTTTGGATGAGCTTTATGACTTTTTCATGTGAAAATCCTTAGGAAACTGATGTTAAGCCCACTGAAATTTTAATTTCCATGTTTTTGTCTAGTTTGACTTAGACATACCTTCAGCAACATACCTTGTACTTAAATCAATGCTGATGAGTTCATCTGAAAATAGATAAAACAAGATACTGTATGCTGGTGTCTGGTTTATATTGCAATTAGTCGCTTGTCACAATTGTCACTTGATTTTGGAACTGCTTAGGCTATGTTAATTTTATAAGATCTTCTTAGATTGAATTGTTCAACATAGAGATTGATGACATGTTCTTGTGTACTGATGTCCTCAATGGTAACCACATTCTGTAGAAGCAGGAAAAAATGGAACATCTCTTGCACTTCTGAGCATACAAGAGGCTATCTTGGGGTGTTATCCAATCTTCATTCCAACTTGTATGGAACTCGAAAGGCAACTGAATATGTATGATGTGGTAGAAGGGCTGGCTTTTTAACTGTTGATGTAAGAGGGAATGGTGTCCTCCCTTTGTTCCATATATGCTTGCAAAGAATGCATAAAATGAATTCCAAAATAATGTTCATATTTTACTGCTATCAGCAAATCATTACATCACAAGCATTTTTAATGACCTTTCTGTGTATTTATGAAGAGGTATGTCTTGCTGTGAAACTTAGCTGAAATATTAATGGAAACATGTTCACTGAATCTACTTCTAGTTGTCACTTTTTAATTATAGAAAACATTGAACTATAAAAGCTGTAACATTTTCTTGGGGTTGGAGGGAGGGAGGGAATATCCTAGACCTTAAAAGAAATACATAAAAGTAGTGCTTTTAGTACAAGAAAGATAAATCATAACTGTTTTTAACCTTAAAATTACCAAAAAAATGTTTTTCCTTCAGTCACTGTTCCCTTAAGAATTGGTCTTTTGAAGACTTTCAAAACTCCCTAATGCAAGCAATATCATGACATTGTGCCAAAAAAACTCATTCCAACTTCCTTCCTCCTATCTAAGCTGGTGCTTAATCTTATTCACCAACAGAATTTCTCTTTATTTTCTTTGGCTGTTTTACACTAGCTTAAGTGTTATAAACTGTTCAACAGCAAAGATAGGTAAAGATACATACCTGTAGGAGGGTGGGCTTGGTCCTGGGCTGCATGTGTATGCCTGTAGATTTCCTGAGTTGTGTATGGGATAGTATAGATGAAATCACAACCCGCTGCCTATTAGGCAGAAGCCCAATAAAGACTGCAAGGTGTTTGGAAAGAGATGCAGTGCAAGAATTAATGGTGAGCACTGTTCATATTTAATAGGCATGTAGGAAACCCAGAAGATGGGATGTCTGAGCACACTTTGCATGTTCTGTGTGAAGTAGGGCATATCTGATAAGACAGGCTTGAGAGGATGAGGCAGTGAGTGCACGCAGAACTTGAAGTCAAATTTGTGGAGCTGGGATCATTTAGTAGGATGGTCAGGGCGTTGCTTTAGAGAGATCAACAATGTGCACTATGAAGGTGGGCAGTTATCATAAGAAAACTTCAAAATACTGTTTTCAGGACCAGAAACTTTGGACGATCCTTGCTTAGCACTATAGGTTGGTTAGGTTTAACATGGTGAAAAAAGTATTCACCGCTGTGGTCAAAAAGCAAGAACACCTTAACTATTTTCTACTATCAAAACTTTATCTCCCACATTACAATGATGACCAGTATTTGAATGTAAAGTCTCTTTAAAACAAATACCCACTTTGCAGGCTGATGAAAATTACTGCATTATGATATACTTGTTTTCATGACATTTTTTCAAGACTTGCTATTAGAGCTGGTTTTAACTAATCAATCACTCTTCCTCAGGTCCTCTGGAAGAGGAAAAAAATTCATATTTTAGGGAAAAAGTAAGAATATTCCTTTTTCTAGACTAGAAATTGGTGAACAAGAAGACTGATTTGGAGATGCTGAGACATTTTGTTTCCACTTGAATACATGCAGATTAGTCTGAAGATTGAATACAGGTTAGCCTGAAGCTAATTTCTGCCTTCTGAGTTTCAGTGATGTCTCATGGGAATTGTAATTCCTAGTGATCCATTTCCTTTTGTGAGCTGTGGTATCTTACAGAAGACCCCAGTTTTGTCCAAATCCAGTCTGCATTTTCTTAACAGACCACAGAGTTGTTGATAGCTGTGGGTTTTCCAGTTGCAAGAATGTGTCTCATTCCTCATCATCCAATGCCTGTACAAGAGGTTTGCCTACACTTCATCCTGTCCCCACTGGATGTCCCCCCCTCTTCTGCCATACCAGGCCTCTTTTCTCTATGCCATATTGTCATGTTAGTTGTAGAATGAGATATCTGCAGAGAATAAATGTTTATTGCTACTATCTATATAAAGCTGTGATTGTACAATATAAGGTAAAATAGAAGCAAAAAAATCAGCAGTAGACACCTGATTAATTGGAAAAAAAGTCACAGCTAATCCAAGTGAAAGAATGCTGCAGGCACGTCAAGAAAAAGTCAAACAGCAGTTTTGACAAAGCTCAAGACCTTTGAGGCCTTGCAAAGTCAGTACACAGTATGTGGCCAGTTGCTGGCAATGGTAGTACTGCATTACAGGGCTACCCAATTGTGAGATCTAAGAGCTGAATAAACATCCTACCCTTATCACCTTAATTATGCTACAGAAACGTGCACTTGAGAAGTTGGACTCTTCCCAGTGACAAAGAGATGGCCTAAATGGTGTACCCTCTCTGGCACAGCTGTTCAAGCTGCAGGCATGGCCTCCTTTTTATATACCTGCACTGGTCGAAAGACAAGGTACCAACCAGGGAAACCAGGCATTTTAAACTTATTTCTTGTTCTTGAGCTTTCCTAGAAAATAGCTCAGAAACAGTTGCTTCATTTTTTTTTTTTTTAATCCTCAGCTTAAGTCTAAAATTTAAATGGCAACCATGGTAATAGGAGAATAGACTGACCAGACCTCCCTTTAGGAAACATGGACACCAGATCTGTCTCTGATTTAGCTCTCTCTGGATTCAGAGCATCTGCATTATCTTAAGTGGGTCTTAAATACAGGTTTGTAAAGTTTTAAGTTTGGTGGTTTGCTTCATGTAAAAGGACATTAATAGAGAAACTTGCTGTTACTTGACCAAATTTTCATTATCTTTAAAAGCAGGAAGTGACCAGAACTCCACCAGAGTCTGTACTTTGAGGATTACATTAGTGCACGCTCCTCATTGTTTTAAAAGTTTATATTAGTTGAGAGAAGGGATAAGAATCTTTGGTTGAAATGTCACGGACACAGCTCCATGGCAGAATGCCCTCCGTTGCAGATAGATGTCTATCAGTCCTTACCATACTGAGCTATTTGGATAAACTGCTAGGTTGCCAAAACCAGGGCTAATGTTGATTTTATATCAAAATAGAGGGAATTTTTTTTTTTTAAATTAAGAAACCTTGCTGCTAAAAAAGTCTTCCAAATATATATTACCATATACTTTTTATCATCTCAATCATTCTTCTGTGAAATATCTGACTAGAAACAATTTCAGAACAATACACTCATTAGCACAAAATGTATTAAATAAGTGATTCTAATTGCAGCTATGGAGATTAGACTGTATGCATATTTAATTCAAAATGTAAGGGTTTGAAAATGCTAATTAGAGATTAGTGAATACTCATGCAGTAATATCTAAGAAGCTAATCTAAGAAATCTATTCAAATCAGATCAACATACAAGAAAAAAAAGAATAAACACGAGGAAAAAAATAAAACTATTTTTTACCACAAAGTGAGTTAGCAATCCAGACTCCATTAGATAGCTATAATGTTATTAGATTACTTGAAGTGATATTTGTACTTTACCTAGCTCTTAGTGTCCATGTACAACTTTTAAAAAGGTGATTTATATTTACAGAAAATGATTTTACATTTAAGTATTCTTAAAGTGTACTAGGGAGTTAATGGCTAGTAACTCATTTTACTTCAAGCATTCTGTATATAAGTATAACTTATAACAGTTTGTAGATGAAAACTCCTTATATACAGGGTGTCTTTTTTTGAAGACAACTCCTCACAGGAAACAGCATCTACCAGTGAAAATGGTGCTCATGTAGGAGTACTCTCTTTGAGATTTTTTTAGCTGTAAGAAAATGGTTTAAGTATTTGGTACTTCCTCCTTAGGAAAAAAAGTGGACAAAATTGTTGATACTTTTAATGTATCAATCGTTAGTCCAGTAACTTGTTTGAAACTTGCTAGGTGTGTTTGTGCTTTTGTTCATCCTTGCTTCTTTGAAACAACAGGAACTTTGCTATGGCCGCAGTGTGAGCAGACACGTCCCTTAAGACACATAACTTTAATGCAAATACAACGAACATTAAGAGCTGTACAGGTGAGTGTATCTAAATACTACCATATCTGACATAACCAGAACTCTTAGTATGGAAGTTTCTACTTGTGTCTCCTCTGTGCTGAACCTGTTGGATTTTTTTCTGAGTAGACAACTGGGTCTTCACACATGCCTTCCTCCCACGTTGCATAGTAGCTCGGTCCAAAACTGTCTTTCTTGCTGTGTTTCTTGATACTTACACTATGTTTTTGTTGTAGACACCAGAAAGTGTACCTCATAGGGGAATTCAGAAGGTCATCTTGTGTTATGAAAAACAGAAATATGAAGACATACTGCATTATTTTAGCAGGCTTTTATCTGTACCATGACCAAATTTTATGTGCTGTTTAAGCTTGCTGAAAGGTAATCTTCTGCAACTACAAGTTAATCTAAATGTAAGTTAATTAATTTGCTCAGAGAGTACCCTAAACAGATTTAATGCTACCCGTAATCTTAGATCATAATTGGCTAAAGACAGCTTCAAGCCTAGTTACAAAGGAAAATAATAACACTACTTAAACTTTGAGAGTTTAAGGTGACTGAAGTTAATCTCTTACCTTTCATTAATAGTCTGTTATGACATGGTGTCAGATGGTTCTTATGAGGTAGTAGGACTGTTGGATGGACTAGATGGGTGTTTGCTGTGATACTTAGTTTTTCATATGGGAGTTCATGTAGCATGATTCTGTTGGATCCCACGCTATGGGCTGGAACCCTAAACACTTGTAGTCTTTGTTATGAAAAAAATCTAACCTTGCTCATTCAATCATGCTCCCAAAAGAAAAAAAAAATCTATTAACATCTTCTACATCATTCATATTCTGACCTTAGATTCTGTTTCCGTAATTTCAAGCAGTCACTGAAACAAAACTTTTTTTTTTTTTAACTCCTGCAGTGTCATACTGAAGGATTGAAGTATTATAACTGCTTGTAGTGCAGAAATGCATTATCATAATTTGTATAGCTCTGTTAAAGTAAAGTTTAATATACAAGCACAGTACATGCTAAGTAAAGAAGTATCAATGTAGTAAATAGTCATAATAGTATTTTGAAAATACTTTTTCTAATGCAAGTTCAAGGTAGTTTATTTAGAGTTCAAATGCAGAATACAAGTAATGTTTGAAACAGTAGTTGACTGCGATTCATTTTTGCACTAGTGCTTTCTCAACAGGAAGGAGCCTGGGATTTACGGGTGTAATATCAGTTGGGAATACTGATGTATGATTAGCATAACCATTCACTCAGTAACCGTTGCTCCACACGAGTTCAGTAAAAAATGCTACTTAATGCCAGCTGAGTGAATAAGAATACTTTATTAAGAACATATGCAGATAGCAAAAGGTCAGGCCAAGTGTTTCTTCCTTCAACTACTTTAAATTTAAACTTTGTCCTTGATATTCCTCTCTTGTTCTCTCAGGGTGTAGCTCATATGTGAGAAACATGGTGAAGTGAGCTGTTGCAAAATAAGATCCTCATTCACCAGTGGTTCTAAGTGCGACACAAAGCCTTGTGTAAAGAACCTAATTGCATTACTCAGGGTAATGCTTCTTTCTACACATTCTAACAATATTTCTAATGGAAGTTTTATGTGACCAGGTCTCTACATATTTTAAAATTAACTCATTTGGATAACTTCCTAACTAGCAAGTGTTTTCAGTTACAAGTATCTAAATGCCAAAAAAGCCTGAGGAGACTTAAGTGATTGCTCCCAAATATAGGCTTCTCCGCACTCAGAAGGAGATCTGTCTCCTTTTTAAACTTCCCTACTGTAATAAGTGACACCTGTTATAACTACCTCACCATAAAAGGATATATTTTGGGGGTTTTTTTTCCTGCTTTGAAAGAAAAGTAAAAAACTTGAAACAGGTCTCTAAAGGTCGGTGTCATTTTTCTTGTGTTTTGCAAGGTTTTTATTTTTTTTAAATTGGTGATGGCTTTGAATTCAGGATCTGAGCAGCTGGGAATCTGTTATGGTTAACAACATAAAAATCTGGGCTGGAGGTGGTCAGATGAAAATGACAGTAGCAAACTGCCTTTCTGTCCCTCAGATTTTACATATACCCCTTGTATGCTCTCTCTGTACCCCCACAACTTAATGCTTTGTAACTTTGGTGACCTGACTTTTTGCAGTGGTGTTATATGGTTGCTCTTTCTTCTTTTCTCTCTTTAATGGGCTTGAGCAGTGGTCCTGTGGCCCCTTGGCAGCGATGTGCACTCTGCTGGCTCTTTCCTTCAGAGGGTGGGGCTGTTGTAAATAAGCAACTGACTGGAAAAACCCTTTTGAGGGTAAGAGCAGTAGTTGAATAATAGACTTAACAGGAAGGTTTTTTTCTAGCTAAAGCAGTCACTAGAGTGTTACAGAAATTACCTAGGGGCTATGGCCTTATGGGACCCTAAAGAGAATGGTACCTGTGTGAGAGCTTTCTCGTGGGATAGAAATACAGTTCTGAGGGGGTTTTTGGTCTGTGGGGTGTTTTGTGGTGTTTTGGGTTTGGTGGGGTTTTTTTATTATTATTCATATATGTATTAAGAAACTTCTTAATCATTGGGCAAATTTGAAACTGTCAGGATCCTTACCACCCTGCTAATGGCCTCTGCTAGAGCGTTACCCTGGCAGAGGTTTTGTAACCATATAGGTTGTTGACTAAGGATTATTCAAGTGAAAATGTGTACTTTAATTGCAATGTCAGCTCTGGATTTTCTAACAGTTCTCAGTGTCCCTTTATTCATTCTTAGCTTCTCTACCAATTCTTTTTGACTTCTGAAAAGAAGTCTTTATTCCCAATTTGATGATAACATAATTCAATGAAGAAAATCTAAATGATATTTTTTTTCTGTCATGAAATGCTAACAAAGTAGTGGGGGACCATAGCTTGGTCAGAGCTTTACACAATACCTGTATAGACCTCTTCACTATAAACTCCCTAAAGGATACTGAAAGTTTTTCAAGATTTATAGTTCTTTTAAGCTGAATTATATTATAGTTCTTAAATGGAGGCAAATCAGCGATTGAGTCAGAACAGAAACTCAGAAGTCAAATAATCATTTTCATCTGCTTATTGTGCCTTTACAGGAGAGTTGCTATTTTCAGGCTTGGTTTCAGGCTATGCATTCACTTCTTGATCTGCAGTGAGATGAAGAATTTCCTTTTAGTCCCCAGAAAATTATCAGTTTCCTCTGAGACATGAGTGTGGATTTTCTAAATTTTTCTATCTCTCTAGGTCCTTATGGGTAACACATCCTGCCACCTAAATATCTCTCCCTGTGTATACTCATAAGTTCCCCAGGAACAGCCCTTCCCTCTTTACAAGGGCTCCATTGGGACTCATGTACCTCCTTAAAGGAATGTAATAGAAATTAGGATAAAATAAAACAGGCAATACCCATAGCACCAACCTGAATGTTACAAGTGAATAGATTTATTATGTTGAAGGCATCTGTTTACAGCATCAGATGAATACATTACAGTTCCTGTTGTCCTTAGTGTGCTGAAGAGAACTACAGGTATTTACTGAACATTTTACAAAAGGCTGTTCTTAATGTTAAATACTTGCCATTCACCATAAAAACTGCTCTAGTGTTGAACAGAATGGAAGGTAATGAGTTAATATGGCAAGTATATAAGCATTAAGATGTAAACTACATTTCTTATTACATACAGTTGCAGTCATCCAGGCAAGTTATGTGAATAGTAGAATCTGTGATCATCAAGGCTGAGTCTGGTTAGGACTTCTCATTGCTTACAGAAAAATGAAGCTTGATTTAAGCTAAATTGTTCTTTTTAGAATAATGAAAGTTACCTTTTATCAAACTGTGTTAATATTGCATGACTTGTAAGAAAACGTTGTTCACAGCTGATTATTTTGTAGACTTGAGCAGGGGAGGAAAAACAGCCCATCAATCTTTAAAGTGAAAAAATATATTAATTATTATAAAGAACAATTTATTAGATTGAATTGTATATGATCTCTCTATAAACTGCTTTCAACCTCTATTAATTAGTTTTACAGGACACAAGGACTATAATATTAAAGTTCCATAGTCAGTGCACTTAACATTTTCCAGCAGCAGCAGGACCTTCAAATTGTTTTCCTTGAAGTGTAGGTAACCATGTTTGACTTGACAATCCCTGGGTCTGTTCTTCAGTAAGAAATTTTTGGCAATGATATTAATTGCTATTCTACTGAAAGAGTACCTAAAAACAGAATTTCAAATTGCTGTGTACAATTTAAGCTTTCATACTATGTTTTAGTGGAGTTGCATAATGTCAATTGTCATAGAACTTTAGCATGTGACAACTGGTAAATCTTAGGATCACAAGTAAATTGAGACTTCTTGCAGAGGTAGAGGTTGGCTCTGTAAGTAAGGACTGCAGCATCGGAATAAAATAATCCTTGGTTTTTCTCCTGTAAAACTTTAAACAACAAGAAACGTGTTTGTCTTGTGAGTATCAAGTTAGAGTTCCTCAGTGTTTTGCAGTAACTTTTACAGCCTTCATTCCTGCTGTCAATCCTATAGTATGCTAACCAAGTTAACATTTTGAAATGGAAGTGAGAAAGGTAACGTGGCTTGCTGGATTGCAATGGGGAATGCTCTCCATAAAGAGTTACTGATGGAGAAAGGAAGACATGAGCCACAGGACAAGGTAGGACTGTATGAGGCACACAGTTGAGTATATCAGAGTATGCTCTGTTCTGACACTAGACATTCTCAAGAGCATAAGTATAAAGATAAGAATAAGAATTTGATACTTGGAAATATGTTCTGAGAGTTTGAGTAACGAGCTGCGTAAGTGTTTTGCCTGAGTCCATGGTTGTATTGATAAGAACAGTTCTTTCAGTAAAATAAACCAGGAGTAGGCTTCTGAGATAAAGTAATATATTTAACTGTCTTGGAGTATGTAACATCAGAACGAAAGAATATTCTGCTAGAGTGCTGCAAATATTTGCTTGGCTGCTTATGGTAACACCAATTCATTTGGAAGAATTTTTCCTGTTTTCAGGGTTCCTTATTTCTGTTACTTATGTCACTTTTAGAACAGTGTTAAACCATTAAACTGTAAATCTTCATAGAACTGCAATCTCTTCTGCTTCAATTTAGAAACTAACAGTAGTAAGAGCTGTGAAAATATGGGAAATGCAAATTGCATTCCCAGTGTTGGAGGGGAAAAAAGTGGAGTGTTTGACTTAAGCTAACATACATCAATAAGGACTCAGGAGGCTCTATTACTAATGCTGTGTTAATTTAATGTCAAAGTAGGAATGGGAATAATTAAGTGACTGTTAAGTGACTGTTGTCCTTTTGCCCTCTATTTGCTACTTCCAGAATCCTATTTTTGCTGGACATCTGCAATGATTAAATATTACTTCAAATAAAATACTGGACTCGTACAGGATCCAAGTTGGTCTTCAGTTCAATTCTTGTAAAAATTGATTTATTTTTTTGTTGTCTATTATTACAGGTTTAAACATGTATTAAGCTAAATATAAACTCAATCCTATGCATTTGATGCAAAATTTGTGGTTTCATGTTAGTAGAAAAGTTGGTTGGTAGAACTGTAATGCAAGGAAAATGCTAAGATGAAGTACTTCTTTCTGCACTTAGGTCACAACAACGCCATGCAACAAGCTACAGGCTTGAGGAAGAGTGGCTGGAAAGCTGCCCAGCAGAAAAAGGACCTAGGGGTGTTGGTAGACAGATGGCTGAATATGAGCCAACAGTGTGCCCAGGTGGTCAAGAAGACCAACAGCATCCTGGCCTGTATTGGGAACAGTGTGGTAGTAGGACTAAAGAAGTGATTGTTCCCCTGGACTTGGCACTGGACACCCCACCTTGAGTACTGTGTCCAGTTCTGGGACCCTCACTACAGGAAGGACTTTGAGGTGCTGGAGCGTGGCCACAGAAGGGCTATGAAGCTGATGAAAGTTCTTATGAGGAGCAGCTGAGGGAACTGGAGTTGTTTAGTTTGGAGAAAACAAGGCTGAAGGGAGACCTTACTGATCTCCAACTATCTGAAAGGAGGCTGTAGCAAGGTAGGCACTGGTCTCTTTTCTGAAGTAACAAGTGATAGGACAAGAGGAAATGTTCTCAAATTGCACCAGGAGAGGTTTAGATTGGATATTGGTATGAAAAGGTTATCAAATATTGGAATATGCTGCCAAGGGCGGTGGTTGACTCTCCATGCCTGGAGACATGTAGATGTGGTCTTTGGGCATATGGTTTAGTGGTGCAGTTGGTAGGTGAAGGGTTGGACTCAATGAGTCTTTTCCAACCTAAATGATTCTGTTGTATTCAAATGTGTATGTTCATCTCACAAACTAATTCATAATTCAACATAAACTGGAAATGTCATGCCAGCAAAAAGCGGTCTACTTGGTAGACCCTAATACTGTTATTCATATATGTAAAGTGGTTTCTCATTAAAAAGATACATGCATACCTGATGGAACTTACTGTATGCAATATTAATGCGACCAGGTGATGTGAGGATAAATCTGTTTCGTCATTATGTGTTTTATTTTTTAAAAAAGTCCTTTTTGAACAGGGATTTTTTTATTGGCATTGACCTTTTATGGCTCTCGCTGTCATAGTAAGTTAAAACATCTTGCATTTTTTAATAAGAAGTTATGATACACCACTCTGGATGCAGTTACATCTTATGCTCTTGGATTTAGACCCCATTGTTTACAAAGTAACCCATTTAAGTTAGAGAAGGTCTGTTGTAGCAGATGATGGCCCCCAAGATAGTTTGAAGCTAAAAATCTGAGTATGAAAGTTTGGCTGTATTCAAAGGAAAATACTCTGTTTACTTGACTACTCAACAGTCTTCAACAATAAAATATCAGGTCTTTTTAAACATGAATCTTACCGAAGGTAAATATTGCAATTATCTAACGTCGAAATGCAGATGACTTTACTTTTCAAGGGTTTGATGTTTAACATTTTTGTGGATGCTTCATATTGAGAATCACAGAATGATATGGGGTTGTAAGGAAACTTTGGAGATCATCTCGTCCAACCCCCCTGCCAGAGCAGGTCCACCTAGAGCAGGTTGCACAGGAACTTGTCCAGGCAGGTTTTGAATGTCTCAAGAGACGGAGACTCCACCTCCTCTTCTGGGTAGCCTGTTCCAGTACTCTGCCACTCTCACAGAAAGAAGTTCCTCCGCATGTTTAGGTGGAACATCCTACATTCAGGTTTGTGCCCTTTACCTCTCACCTGGAGCGATAACAGTGTGACCTTTGGTTTGTAAGTCAATATTTGCAATTAAAGTATTTTCTTTTTTACTGCCTTCATTCTAAACCTAATCTAGAACATTCAGATCAAGAACAGAACATGATATTGATTTTTTTTTTTTTTTTTTTGGTTTGATTTCTCTTGTTTAAGTCTTGGAGTTTGGTCACTTATGATACAGGATGATAAGGATGATAAGTTCAAAAGAATATAGCTTGAAGTCCCTTAATGTATCTATCTCTTACATGTATAATGTGTTTAAAACCTCCTGTAAACTGTTCTTTCATGTTCCTCTAAATTGCTGCTTCTGTATGAAATTCATTAGCAGCCCCGTTAAAATAAGAGCAATTAAAAAAACATTAACTGTATGAGATTTCCTAACTGAAATCCTTGTGAATTATCAGTGGTTTTGTGATCCTGAATCCCAAAATATCCATTGCAGGGGCTCACTGCCTTCTCATTGTTATGAAATGGCAGAAAAAGTGAAGTGGTCTGAAAATTTTTCTGAGTTCACAGGAAGGATATTTGCAGAAATGGTTCTTTTACATTCCAATATAATCTTTTTTCCTTTTTTTTGTCCAGCTTTTTCCCTATTATGGTAGGATAATTTTTGATATGCATCTGGTACCTCTATCTTTTCTTGGGAAGTTATAATGCTTCATTTTCTAACCTTCAATTTACATTCCATTGTGTCCTACAGAAATTATTTTCTATTGACGCATTCTGCAGTTCAGATAGTTCTATTATTGTGTCCTTTTCAATTCAGTAAGAACGCCTTTGCATTCTGGCAGAAACATAGTTCTTCAAAACATAGATGACCCAAATCTTAAGGAGAAATGTAGTATCATTTCCCATGAAGATTTCTGTTTCATTCTGTGATCCTGGAAGATCATTCTTAAGTATCACAGATAGGAAATTGCTATGAAATGAATTTCCCATGAAAGTGACCTCTCACCCAGAAGAGATTAAACACTTGCTTTGTATGTATCATCCCTTCTGAGTGAGACTTAGACCACAGTGCACTGAAAAAATATATTGGGACATATTATATTACATCATGCTGGGTTGGAGAAAGAACATTTACACGTACTTTAAAATAGATGAAATAATTTCTACTTGTGTTAGTATTTATGAATGTAACATGTTCTTTAAAAATAACACAAGGAACACTTGCAAATCATTTGACTTAAAAATATCCAAGATTACCAAGACTTTGCAACACTAGTACAGACAAAAAAATTAATAATAAACTTAATTTTCCTTCTTTGGTTATTCATTGTAATACAGTTCAGTGTTGTGATCGTGGAATTTTATTTAACTAGTGCATTTCTGTTTTGGTCTGCAGAACAGAGTCCTTTCTCAAACCAGTCTATGTTCAAGTATGACCCCAAACTGCTTTCTGAACACCACTTGCACCCTGTGTGAAAATTGAGTTAATTTTTTTATATTTTTTTGTGATTGCAATGTCTGGTTCCAAATTAACTTGTTTGCAATACCATTCCGAAAGGAAAGTCTTGCTACCGCTATGGCATAGGTTGGGATACAAGAGGAAACTTTGCTTAGAAATACCCCATAATTGTAGGCATCTTGATTCAGTCATGGGGTTTTTTTTTTAGTGTTTTTGGTGATTACACAGGTTCAGAACACAGCTTTCCCTCGAACTTGGCTGAAACAGGGAATGTTTGAAGTCTAATGTATAAAAGTGCTGAAGATCAAATCTCACCCCAAGAAGGAACACACAAAACAGGCTGTCCTTGCTGCCCTTTGAACCCAGTCACTGAGATCAGTTTCAGAGCTGGGTAGCCTTAATGACTTGCTTTTTGTCTGTGGGAACAGAGGTTGATTATGAGTTGATTAAGTTACTTGATCTATTTTGCAGGTAATCTGATTGATCTACTGCAATACTTTCTTCTTTCAAGAATGAACTAGTTCTTGTGCACTAAAGTATAAAAGTTGTGTTCTGGATTCACTTCCTTGCTCCCCATCTAAACTTGTTCCCTTTCAGACTTCATTCCAAGGTTTTCTTTTCTTGCTTTATTGCCTGCTCTTCTTCTAACCTGACTTTCTGTAATGACAAAAATTTACTGACAGTGGAAAATATTTATATTCACAATGGCATGCATTTCCACTTCTGCTAGGAGATTTAAAGCCAAAATAAGGATGCTAGAATTGGTCCTGATCTTCAGGTAGATTGTGGAAGTTTCTCATACACCTGTGTTTGTTCCTACTTCTTCCGTCCCTTAACAGTTCTGCTGCGGTCATGTAATGATCAAGGTGAAACACTTCATCAATGTTGTAATTAGGGTATCAGAGGGCATGTAAGAGCACAAGAATTAAGGCAACCCTGCAAATAAAAAGAAACTTTCATTGGCCAAAGGTTTAGACAAATTTTTAATCAGATCTTCATTTAACCGCTATAGGAGAAGGCAACACACTTAATACTGGTGGAGTGAAAAGTTTTAAAAAAATAATAGAGGACTAGGTCACTGTCACAATTTTCCCAGATCAATACTCTTCAATTAGCAAGCTATGAAATGAAAACCTCTGTGTACTCAAATGAGAATTGACAAAAATGGAAGAAAGGAACATAAAGAAAATACTTAGTCATAAATGAAAAATGTTAAATCAATACCACTGAGTTGGTGCATGTATATTTTTTTTTTAAAGGAAAAATTCAGTTACCATACTTCAATGTTTCTTGAACCTCTGCTTTCTCAGAAACAGAAGCTCAATCCTGACCAATGGTGGAGGCCTGGAAAAGTCTCTTTTACATAACTGACAGCTTAGAAATCCTACACTTATGGAATATTTACTCCAACAGATGTTTTTGCTGTCCCTGTTATTTTTCACTTTATTTTGCATAGCCACCATAATTGCATCACAACTATGTGTATAAATAACACTTCAAAGTTTAATGTTTTTCCAAATTAACTTCAGGAAGATTTTTGCACCTGTGCCGATATCTCTTTTTAGTCATAAATACTTCTTTTTGAGCTGGAAAATAATGAAATCATATTCTGCTGTTACATGGAAAACTATTAACAAATCTGTCTCTCTTGCTGATCAGAGCACTTTGCTTCTAATTCTTCCATCACATGGGAAAGCACTCAAAATGGATGGATGGCCTTTAGACTGTTTTTTTTCTGGAATCACATTGTCCCGGTATGATTCCCCTCCCTTCCCACCCTGTCACTGATGTAAAAGAAGAAAACTGAACTCATTGTAATTACACTGGTGTTAAAACTGAATAAAAGGTGCTCTCAAATACATGATAGAACTTGATCTAGATCCCCTAAGCTTGAAGATTTAGGGCAAGTGCTGAATTCTTCAAAATAAGAAGTTACAGCAAGACTCTCCTTGAAAACAATTTAATATGACAGAAAATACTATTTAAAATTATACCATATCTCTGTACTTCCAATATTGTGAACAATATTTTGTCCCCTATAGTCTGTCCTTCAGAAAAGTAATTATTGCTCACTGTCTGAATAATTTAAAATATCTTTATAAAGGTGACAAATGTTTTCTTCCTTTGTTTATGAGTATAGCAATCTCTTCTACTCTGAGAGAGCAAATAAGATCAGAGGTGAGGTGTTTTCTGGCAGAGTTTTTTCCATTCAATGCACAGATCACAAAAACATTCAGACTTACTTTTCCATGTAGGAAAATGTTACCTCTTCTCAGATGTATCCAGCTTCCTTATTTTGCTTCTGTTCTTGGTGATATGCCATTCTATGACTATCATGTATGGCCACTCCTTCTTTGTCTGCAGAGAGCACCTAAATTTTCAAGTCTCCTTTTGCCTTGCTCAGCCTTGAAAGTTGGCAGAATATTCAAATTCAGGGAGGAAAGGAACAGGTAATGTTTATGTCAGTATACGTTTCCTATATATATTAAAAAATAAACCAAACCAAACCCAACCCTTCAACAAGGCTAAGGGCCAGGTCCTGCACTTGGGTCACAACAACCTTTTGCAATGCTACAGGCTTCAGAAAGAGTGGCTGGAGAGCTGCCCAGCAGAAAAGCACCTAGGATCATTGCTTAATAGCCAGCTGAATATGAGCTAGCAGAGTGCCCAGGTGGCCAAGAAGGGTAACAGCATCCTGGCTTGTATTGGAAACTGTGTCCAGCAGGACTAGGAAAGTGATTGTCTCCCTGTACTTGGCACTGGTGAGGTTGTGCCTGGAATACTGTGTTCAGTTTTGGTCTCCTCACTACAAGAAAGACACTGAGGTGCTGAAGTGTGCCCAAAGAAGGGCAACAAAGCTGATGAGAGGTCTGGAGAACAAGTCTTATGAGGAGTGGCTGAAGGAATTGGGATTGTTTAGTCTGGAGAAAAGTAGGGTGAGGGGAAACCTTATCACTCTCTACAATTACCCAAAAGGAGATTGTAGCAAGGCAGCCATTGTTCTTTTTTCTGAAGTAACAAGTGATAGGACAAGAGGAGATGTTCTCAAATTGTGCCAGAGGAGGTTTAGATTGAATATTGGGAAAATTTTATTCACTTAAAGGGTTATCAAGCATTGGAACAGGTTGCCCAGCAAGGTGGTTGAGTCGCTATGTGTGGAAGTATTTAAAAGGCATGTAGATGTGGCACTTGGGGGCATGGTTTAGTGGTGGAGTTGGCAGTGTTAGGTTTATGGTTGGACTCAATGATCTTAATGGTCTTTTCCAACCTAAATGATTCTAGAATTCTCTGAAATCAGTAGTGAAGTTTAGCCCCAGAAGAAGGAAAGGATGGGAGAAAGGTGTGGGTTTTTTTTGTTTGTTTCATTTTTGTTTGTTTTTTAAGATCTGTTTTTTATCTCATTGCCTTACTCTGGTTTTTTGATCAGCAATAAATTAAATTAACTTCTCTGAATTGAGTCTGTTTTTTCCTGATGGTAATTGCTGAGTGAGCTCCCTGTCCTTATCTAGACTCACAAGCTTTTCCATCTTATATTCTCCCCCTGTCCAGTTGAAGAGGTGGAGTGATAGAGCAGCTTGTTGGGTACCTGGCATCCAGCCAAGGTCAACCACCACGCAGCATCACTGCTGTTTATCTGTGCCTTAATTCTCCTTCCCTATGCTGTTCCTAGTGGAAGCCAGCCCTAAAAGTCAGAGGCATTAGTAACTCTAAATCTCTTATCAGTGGGCACATATTTGTTTGGTCAGTGAAAGTGGGCGCTCTTATTTGTGGTACAAGAAGCTCTTATTTTGGTACAGGAAGAAAAGCTCTTACAGTTTACCTGAAGTTACTTTAAAACTAAGAATGGGTGGAATAACCAGTGTGTATAGTGAGTTAAAGTATGTTGGAAAACTTCTAGGGCAGCTTTGCACATAATATTAAACATATTATTAAGCACACTGCTTGGAGCCTGCTGAGCCTCTGTCACTGAAAACTATGAAATTAGAGGTTTTCGACCTGTGTTTTGAGAGAAACTCTTCAGCTAGACAGGTTCTCTACCTTCTTGGCGTCTGGATATACCCAGCACTACCAAATCCTAGCGTAGTACAAGCTGTGTGTAACAGTGGGCTGCTGTGGTGCCTAGTGAGGGCACAAACTGCCCTGTGCTGATAGAAACTACTTTTGGCTGACTGGTGATAATGGAATGCCAGGAGGTGGGGGAGAAACCCCACCAGGCACCAAAACTATACTCAGCTCATCAAAGTACATGCACATGCCCTGGCCCTGTGCCCCAGCCCTCAGCAGTCACTGTGTCTCACTCTCCTGCCCTCTTCATATCCTCACCAGAGCAAGTTTAATGGCTTGTGTGTGCACACTAAGTTGAAAACAAGGGAAGCTGGGAGTAGGGATGGTGGAGATTGGCTGCTCATGTAATGGTGTGCTGGGGAGTCCTGGAGCATCTGCTTCTGTGCCTGACTTCTGGCCAAAGCTTTGTGTGAGTTGGCAGTAAATTAACCAAAGTAAAATTTGAGAGTGTCCTCCTAGTAACGCTTGGCTGTACCTGTGCTCTGTTGAAGCACAGAGAAATAAGAGACCACTTGTAGAAAATGTCCATGCTGTGGAAATCTTTGAGAAATCCAGAAAAGAGCCTTCTGGATTTCTTTATTTCTTTTTTTTTGTTTTGTTTTGTTTTGTTTTGTTTTTTCTTCATGCTGTTTGAATTCTGGTGTATTAAAACCTGTGTTCTCAATGTCCAAAAATGAAATGATGAAAAATTGGTATAAGAACTCCTTTGCGAGGAGTTTTTACTGAACTTGACTTGCTTTTAAGTACCCTTAGCCATGTAGTCAAAGCAAAGTGGGGAAGAAAAAAGTGTGTCAAGAATTGTCTGTTGTTTTGTGTTGAGATTAACTTGTTTGAATTTTAAAATTATTATTTTGTTCTTAAGGCTAGTATTGACATTGAACTTAAAACAAGGAGACTGGCTAATGGAAGAGGCTATGGAAGTGGAATTGACAGCAGCTGATGTGGAAGGAAAAAAATGAAAATATAAAGTGCTGAAAATCACGTGGGTGACAGACCAGGTAATTTCCCATTTAGAATGCTATGAAAACTGATGTACACCTAGCTTGATTGTGGAGACTTAGTAATACCTGTAATTTGATACTTTACACAAGGATAGAAACTGAGTGAGTTTTGAAAGAGTATTGCTTACAAATTGACTAGTCTTCAAAAATAAGCAAAGCTGTAGAACACCTGCCTGAAAGTACTGAGCAAATAGAAAATGGATAATAAATGCTAAATAGGTTTGCTAGTGATAGCTAAGGTTATTCTGACATTTATTTTTGGGGGAAAAATGGTGTTTGAGAAAAGCCCCAATGTATGAATGGTTTGTATGTTAGCATTAGCATTTTTATTGCTGTTAGACACCTGTCCTGATTCTGCAGTTGTAATAACTGTTGTAAATTACAGCAACCTAAAACATTATTGAGGTATTTAAACAAGAAGTTGGTGTTTGAGTTGGAAATCAGGAATTTGAAGAACTTTTTGTCAAAGATAATTTGGAGATTCCAGATCATAATTATGGAAGTGCTTATTTTGGTTCTACTCACTTTGAGAACTTATTTATATATTTTTAATTACTTTATGCTAATATTGATGAATTCAGTTCTATACGTACTGAAATTGTGATCTGAAGGCAGATCACAGTATTGTGCTGGTTTTTCCCCCAAGTACAGAATGCTGTTTCAGTAAAACCGGGAAGAAAAGTTGGTTACATTAGAAAAAGACTCCTGCTTCTTCTTGATATATTAATTTAACAATCTGATCACCTTTTGATAGTTTGATGACTAGTTTAAGCTAAAAGGGTCCACTAGAAATAAGTGCAATTTAACAAAATTTAGAGATAGACTATATTTACCTGAAACTTGTTGGTTTTCCTCCTATTTGCTTTTTGTTGCTTTTCCTATTCTTGTTCTGTTCTCTAAGATCACCAGTGGCAATCACTCTACTGGTATATCCACTATGAAGGGGAAAATTTGTACTGTTCACCAAAATGTGAGACTTGATTTGTCAATTTAGGTTGTTTCTTAAAAAAATTCTTCACATTATAAGAAGTTGAATGAATGAGATAGGGAAGTGAAGTTTAGGTGTATAAACTTGCATGGTTAATGCTGTCTGGCATTTGCTCATTAAATATATGCAAAGCATACAGATTTTATTACCAAGTAAAATTCCATATAGAATAAAGATAATGAATGCCATTGTTGCCATTTATTTGATTGAGGTGTGAGAAGCAGACGTTATAAGAGTATAATTTGGTGCATCCTCACTATTCCAAAATGTGGGTAGATTATGAATAGACTTAAACAGCAATGTAATTATATTTATTCAAATGAAGCAGTTCACATTTTCTGACTGCTTTTAATTTCGTAACATACATGTAAGTCTCTATAACAGAATTCAGAACTATACAATTTTGGACACAATGAATGCTGTACCAAGAATTTAATGGTATTCAGTAGAAATAAACCAGAATTGTTTTCCTCTGAGGTGCACCCTGTTTTTGTGAATTTTTTTAAGTGGACACAATTGCTGAAGTAGAATTTAAAAACAGACTAAATTCATTAGCTGCATAGACAGATACGATTTCTGAGAAAAAAATTCTCCTCCTTTGTTTTGGGCAAACTTCAGGACTGTTAAAAAGAACATGGAAACAGGTGAAAGAGAAATAGAGCTAATAACTGATACCTATTTTTATGATAAGCAATTGTATAAGACTCTGCATCTGCTGGTCTGTTATTTGCTGAAGGAGGGTTTGTTTGTGTGTTTGTTTTTTTTTTTTTAAAAAAAGCAAAAAACCCCTAGCACTTACACATGTTTAATTTTTCTGGACAAAATCTCAATAATTTTACATCTTTTTTACTCTGCCTTTAAACATTGTTTTACTGTGTAGCAAGTTAAATATTGGTTTTAAAAAGAACTCTGTACCTTTCCACCAAGTTAGCTGAATTCCCTGACCATCTTTGCCCTTCTCTGGACTCTTTCCAAATAGTCAACATTTTCTTTGTACTTTGGGCACGTTATTGAACAGTTTTCTAGATACAACTTTGTAAGTGCCAAAGAACAAAGGAGATTCATGTCTGTGCTCTTGCTGCTCTTTACATGGCTAGTGTTCACTGCTGGTAGGATGGGTTTGAGTTGCATTTGGCTGTCAGCCTGACTGTATCTTCAGAGTTCCTGGCTAGCTGGTTTGTACCCATGCAGAGGGATAGACTGTTACCAGGAAGAGGACTTTGTCTTTCTTCATGAGGTTCCTGTTCCCTCACTTTTACAGCACAAGTTTCCTGTGAATTGCAGCTTTGCCCTCTGGCATAGCAGTTGCTCACCCCATTTTGCTGGCACCTGCAAACTTTATCAGGGTGTAATGAGGTAATTCATCCTGTCATCTGGGTTGTAGATGGTGGTGATGAAGAGCACTGGTCCCTTGTTGGGGCAAGCATTGAAGCTTGAGAAACACCAGTCAAAGTTGACTGCTAGACAGACATTGAAATTTTGACTGCCACTCTCTGAACCTGATGATTTGTTTCCTCCCCACCTTGTAGTCTGCCTCCAATGCCTATCTCCTCAGTTTGGCTACAAGGACACTGTAAGAGATAATTTTGAAATCAATTTTTAAAGTCAAAGTAAGTAATACAAACTAACTAGGTGCTTTCCCCTCACCCAGTTAGTCATCTTATAACAGATAGTGATGAGGTTAGTCATGTACATGACTTGGTAAATCTGTGCTGTCTGCTTTCATGTCCTTCATGTGCCTAGAAATGGAGGCTTTCTGTGATCTTGAACATGGAAGTGTGGCGAGATGGCTGTAGTTTCCCATCTCCTACTCCATGCCCCTTTTGGGGACATAAGATTAGTTTTTTTCAAGTTGCTTTTTCTAGATCACCACAGATCATGGAACAGCCACATGATTACTTTAACGAGGTTACTCTGCATCACTGGATGTTTGCTTAGCTGCTTTCGACCTGTACATGTTCACCAACTCATTTTTCTTCTCATCACACCTTTTCTCTCCAAACTCTGTTACCAATCACATGGACGTAGCTACTTGGTGCCAGAGCTTGCCACAGAAGCAAGGAGGGACCAAGTGCATCACTCTTTCCTTCATTAGTAGATTACCCATCCCACTGAGCACCAAGCCAAAGCTTTTCTTGGCTTTCCTTTTGCTGCAACATACACTGGTACCTTCCCATCATTCCTCACTTATCTTTCCAGTTTTAACTCCAGTAAAGCACTGGCCTTTCAAATGTTCCTAGAGTTCCTCTTTGTAATAAATATATCACTACCTCCACTTCTTGTATCCTGTCTTCTTGTATTTGTGCTTAGTTGGGTTCTTTGTCCAGCCTGGGCACTTTCTGGTATGTCTGCTCACTTTCTTGCTCTTGGATCATTTAATCCAAAACTTGACTCTCTTTGATCATCTTTGTGCTTCAAGGAGGCTAACCTTGAAGATCAATCAGACCTCATGAGATTCTCTGGGCAATATTCTATGAAATCCTGACAGAAGCTCCCTGAATAGACTGAAATCTGTTCTTCTGAAGTCCAGGGTCTTTGTCCTGCTGCTGGAATCTGTGTTTTTCCCCAAGATCTTAACTTCTTCCATCTGCCCATTACCACAGCATAGATTCTCAGTGACTATCATATCCCTAACCAGTTTTTTTTCTGTAGTAGAACACCTTCCTAGTTGCCCTGTACCATACTTTCTTGGGAAAAAAGGAAGAAAAACAAGTCTCCAATGTGCTATTAAAAACTTTTAGATTGCTTGTGCTATGCAGAACTGATTTATTACTAGATATCAGAGTTGTTAAAGTTCTCTGTGAAAACCAAGACATGTGACTCAAACATCTTCAAACTGTCTGAAAAATGCTGAGGCCCCTGTCCTCTTCACATGAGTCCTCAGAGCCATATAATCACCCTTGGTCTCAGTCTTCCTGAGCAGTGTTTTTCATGCCCGTGTGGTTGTGACAATGGGAAACAAGGAACAGCAATTTGAGAGCTAGTTGAGTTCCAGCAGTATCTGCAAGGTTGAGGATCTAGGCCTTGAAGAAGCACTTAAGCCTTCTTGAAGCAGCAAGTTTGACTGGAAGATGGGCTTGTGTGAGTCCGTACCACTTTCTGCATACTGACAAATACAGCCATTTTTAAAAATATGTGCATATTCTAATCAAACTAAACCAATTACTTCACTACTCTCAGTGAAAATAAACCCATTTACAAAATCTAATTTCCTCTTGCCACCCCACCCCCAAGTAGAAACTTTATTTTCTCCAACCATTTCCCTTAAGGAACTTGAATGCCCCCTTTCACATGCCTGGAGACTTCTCTGATTGGAAATACTTTTATGAAAGGTAATTTTGAGGAAAGATGAGTTAGTTCTTAATATACATTGTTTATATGCCAGTCTTGCAGACAAAATAACATCTTTGATATTTCAGATATTGTTGCTTCAATTCAAGGCTCCTAAAATGTAATGACTGTTCTTCCTTGGAGTCTTTTACTTTACTGCAGCTTGTATAACAGTATAAAAGGCATAGCTTATTTCCTGACACTTCAGTAAATGGCCTAGAAGTTTGGATTAAAAGGTAACTGAGTTTCAGGCCTAATGAATGTGAGGGGCCAGTTTCTGTGAATTCATATTGGCCCAGACTTCTGTTTGATGTTGGTGGAAGCTTAGGGAGATAAAGGACTGAAATTTTAGGCCTGGTGCTGCTTAGCCATCTGCATTTGAATATTTTCCTTTAAATAAGAGGCCTTTCAATCTGTTTAGGTAGCAGAATAGCTGGACTGAAATTCTCTGCCTATGGAGCTTTGAATTCTCTGCATTTAGGAAAATGTCTGGTTCTTTAGCAGCTGAAGTAAAGACTTGGTTTCCTATAATTAGGAATCAGCTTCAGAGTTTTAGCTTTTCATCCTAAGTGGATGGCTTAAAAGACGATAAAAGGAAAGAAAGTAGGAAGTCTTTAAAACTAAATTTTTAATGGGAAAGGGTAGTATATTCAACCACTCCGTCCTCATTCTGCAGTCACTGAATCTTGCTCAGGCTTTTGTGAGCTGACTTAGAAAAGGGAATGCTTCTGGAAATTGATTAAAAAATCAGAAAATAAGATATCAGAATAATTATTTCAAGAACTGTTTTTTTTTTTCCATTAGGGAAAATGAGGAATAACTATGCTCTGCTCTGAAATTGTAGTTCTGTGTCTGGGACTAGGATTTGTCTCACTGTCTTTAAGCAGAAAATGTCCACTTCTTCATTTAACCAGCTACACAGGACCATTCTGATAGTCTCCAAACATTGGTTTATATTCCACCTACACAAGATCCCCTCTACAAGCTTTGAAAGAAAACTACTGTTGTAACAACTTTTTTTCCTGTTCTGATATTCAGCTACCTCTGTGAGCTGAAACAGATGCCCTGTAAAAAAGCCAGATCATTTCTGCAATAACGCTACAATAACCAGCCAGGCTTCCCTGTTGTTCACTTGCAAATACTGTGAGAAAGACTAATCTATAAAAAGGAACCTGAAATCCACAGTTTTACAAGTGGGACGTGAGTGCCAGGACTAATGTACGTGGAAAAGGTAACTGTCTTATAAGTCCTGTTTGCTGTAGGAGTTGAGGCATGAGCCTACTGCTCAGGAGACTGCCAGAAATTTGTTCTGTCTATCCAAAATATCAGTCATTGGCAATTTCTTACAGTGTGCAATGGCTGTATTTTTAATTCTGGATGATTAAGGACTGCAGACTAGCAAATTGCTTACTTAATATCTGTAATGTTTTTCTTCCTAGATGACTTAGCTTTTCCCAGAAATATGGGAAGGTTGATCCTGCTTTTTAGAGGACTGGTCTGTTACAAACTCTATCCAGAACATCCTTGCAGTCAGTCACAAAAGTGAGATCTATAGGACCTGATATCCATTAGTGTAAAAATAATAAATGGTCTTTAGCAAATAGGTGTCAAAGTAACTAATTGCTAAAATCTGCGTTTGTTTTTATGGGCTAGGTAGATTGCGGAGTTTGTTCTTTGCCCTGAGAAACTACTTCATATATAATTCTACTGTTTATTTTTGGGGGATAACATCAGTGTTTTGCTTGTTTGCGAAGCTTTCTTGTTATGTATGCAAAGTTAAACTTTGATTAGAGATCGGGGTTTATAGAAAACCTCACTGTCAAGAAGTCCATTACATACAGTATAGCTAGTGGGACTGTACATTTTACAAGGTAGTCTTAAGATGCTATAGGTCAGTTCTATGACAGAAAAATATTAAAAAAAAAATAAAATACTTTTTTCAAGTAGACATTATGGTGAAAGTGGGAAGGAAGTAGGCTTCTGTGTTACATGTATGGTTGGAAGTAATTTTCAGGTATCCAGGAAGTGGGGAAAAAATGTGCCTTTAGTACTGAAAAATGCCTTTATATGTTAGTTTTATTGGATTGGAGTGTTTCCAGAAGCTCATGGTGATATCTTACTTCTCTATAATGGTAAAGTTTTGATACCTCATTTGTGAGGTTTGGTTATTTTGATATGAAGTTATTGTCAGCCTATGGAATTTTAATGTGGCTAAGATTATGTGATCATAATGCTACTAGCAGAAATTATTTGTTTATGAGTGAATTGATAATTCAATGTTGAAAAACACAATGTGTTGTAAAGTTTATGAATATGTAAGTTAGATAATATCGCTTATAAGAGGTAGATTTAAGAAATGGGGTTTTGGACTTTTTTTCCCCAGAATGGTAAGCTTCCACTTTTTTTTCTGCTATTGTGAGGAGCTGTGTGCTTGTTACAGAGAATACTGTCTTAATTTTCAACATTTTTATTATAACATCTCTTAGTCTGTGATTTGACATT
>JAHREE010000508.1:5231295-5275934 GCA_033628505.1 Tringa tobata
GGTGGGGGGTTGTTAGATCCCCAAAAGCAACCTTAGTTACGTACACCTCTGTAGCAGGACACAGTCTCTTATAATTGTAAGTCCTGTTTCTTAAATTTTCAGAAGACTTTCTATTATATCTGAAAGAATCTGCTGCCAACCTATAGTATCCAGATGCCTTTCAAGTTACAAGAGAAACAAACATGCAAAAGGAACCTACAGATTGTTTTTCATGAGAAAACAGTGCTTTTAATTATGTTCTTAAGCTATCATTCATATATCTGTTTTGTACAACTATCGCAGAATTTGTTGATAGTATTTGAATTGCTTTCAAAGGATGAACTTCTCAAACTGCAGATCAGAAACTCCAGTTCTGTTCAGTGTAGTGTTGTTGAAAGTTCTCTGAATTGCTATGAAAATATTTTCGTTCTGTGGCTTCTAAAGAACCCAAAATTCAAGGAAGCTAGTGAGGATTTCATGCTAATTTTGTCATGTCTTTATTGTCAAGCTCTAGGGGTTGATCCAGCTGTCATTATGCCTTCAAAATCTCACTTAACAGGACAAGAAGACATAAAAGCAACCTATGAACTTTGACTTGCAGAATAAAAATCACTTACAAGGTCAACTACCAATGTCCATCCTAATCTGTAGAGGAAGAGCATGGTCAAACGTCTCTGCCATTTGGTTTTGAGTGTTATGTGGTTTTAGTTCATGTTGATCTGTCACTGATCACCTGCATGTGCATGCCTCCTTGGGGGGGATAGATGTTCAGCTGCACAAATTGTTATTGCTATGACCTTTCCACTCATAAAACAGACAGTAATGGCAATTATTAGTAGTAAAGAGTAACTAGAAATATAGAGGGGGGAAAAAACCACAAGAAATATGAATTAACACAGTTTATTGAATGTAGGCAAATTAAATAGATAGTGAATATATGGTGTTGAATGACAGTAAACCTTCTGGTATTTACTTGTTTTCAGAGATAGTGATACAAAACTATCCACTGTAGAAGGGCTTCAGTTCAATTTTAATGTTCACAAAAAGACGGGAAGCTCTTTTTTTCTACTAATGCTTTCTTATTTCTCATGCTTCTAGAAAATTCTCAATTATTTCAGTCCGTTTAGAAAAGGGAATTTGTCAGTGTAAAACTTTATTCTCCAGGTGAATTTGGCCAGGTGGATTGTGTGTGAGGTCAGTGATTTTAATTTTTTTTTATTTCGTTGCTTAGTTTCAGCTTCTGCTTCAGGAAAGTTTATGTGCTCAACCTGACTTACGGGAGAACAGAATCAGTCCTATGTTCTAGCTCCTTTCAAGTGCTAGAAAACCTCTGGATGCATAGTAGTTTTGTGCCATGGCAAGGACACAAGTGGAATGGTAAATCTGTTTCCAAATCACCTCAAACTTGTTTGTGGTTAGTGAAAGAAACAGACATTGAAATTCCTGGACCATGAAACTGAGCAAGTAGATATGTGTTATCTTCAGATGTCCAAAAAACTGATATAACATTAACCTAATTTTTTGCAATTTTTTTGTTTTCATAGTTTTAGTTATATCTTCATTCAAAGTCTGTATCAACTGAACTGCAGTCCAGAGAGTGTACCTGTACTGTGAAGTAAAACTTGAGTTCAGTGAAATTTCCTACTAACAGATGACAACAGAAGTTAGTAGCTGAAGAAACTGTTCAGTGTGGCCAACTGAATTTAAAGCAATGTCTCACTTGAACTTAGTTTTATTTCTGAGTGAATGAAGTTCGAATGGAAGACAATTGGGTTGAATCAGCAGTGAGTAGATTAGAAAGACAAAACAAGTTTATTTCCTTGTTCTATAACCTTTAAAGTTTCTGACTTACTGTGAGCTAGTGTTCTGTTGCGCAGGAACTCTGAAGAACAAGGTGTTGAAGCCCCAGAACTGAATGGCCACTGCCACGATTTCTCCTCAAACAAATAGCAAATACTGTTTTGAAGTGTTCAGAACTGTATCCACAGCCCTGCACAAAAAGCAATGCAGAAATGCTTTCTGATTTGCTACAGATAACAGATGGTGTGAAAGAAGTCTGTCATACATAATATTCAGCTGCCAAATCTCTTCTTATAAAAGGATTGAATAAATATCCAGTGCAGATGATATTTTATGAAACAGATAATCTCCCTAAAATAGATATATTTTTTTAGAGCTTTGCCTTTCCTGTAAGTATATAAATGTAAACAAACTAAGAAAAAAGATTTTTCACTCTGTTTTAGGGAGAGGTGTTAGCTCTTTTTTTTTAAGCATTTTTATATTTTTCTTTAAATTGAGGGGAAAACATGATGTGGACTTAGATGCAGCATGGAATCCCATGAATTCCATATAGTTCCTTTTGAATACTGACCACTTTGCTTTTTGATTGTATCTCACAGAACATTGTTTGGGGTTTTTCTGTCCTTACTAGATCCTTATTAGATTCAATACTTTTTAATGGGGGTTAAGAAGCTCATGAGGACAAGTTGATTTCTGCAACTGGGGAACCATGGTGCTGCCATGGCTCATAGCATACAGCGTTTGTTCAGGCTTAAGTTGGTTTTAGAGTGGTTTCTTTTGTTGCTTTTTGTTTAGCGTTTTTGGTTTTTTTTTATTTTATGTTTTTTTTCGGGTTTTTTTGTTCAAATAGAAGGAGAGTAATTTTGGCAGATTGTTAATAGTAATTAGTCACCTAATTCTCTTTTGGTTTATTGGCTCAGAATTGTCATTCTGATTGCTGTGGGCAATATATACTGTGGTGAGAATTGTAGATCTATACTCCCAGAAAACTCTTTCTTTGGAAGAGAGCCTGAACTCTTAGCAGTTATCTGGTGTATCACCCTCCATTGCTTCCACCATATCTGTCTCTTGAATGATAGTTAGGAGGTTCCCCAAATAGTATAAACAAAACTTCCAGCCTCTGGTTTTCTGTTTTTTTTGTTGTTTGTTTGTTTAAAAAAAAAACACAACAACTGGGTAGATGGACTTTGTTCAAGTTTACAAACTTAGTATCAGGATTTTTTTTTTTATTATTTAATATTAAAAGATAGGGATGAAGAGAATCCCAGACTCTGTCTCAGGAAATAAAATTCAGATCTTCAGATGTTTTCTTACCTGAGTCTGTGACCAGAGTGAGTGCTGAATACAGTTATAACAAATATTTAATATTTGACAATTAAAATGCTCTTTACCAACTGTTTTATGCTCATTGAGAAAACTATGGTTCTATTGTGGAAAAAAAAAAAGTTTCAGTACTATTTAAGCCCTCAATTAGCTTTAAGATTAACAAGTTTTATTTTCTCCCTTTTTTCTCCATGAGTTTTCTGGCATAGAATTATCTGAAGCCAAAGGATGGCTCTTTCAGTACTGTCTTAATACTTCTACTCTTCTCTGAGGTGAAGATTGCAAGTCTTTGAGACTGAATTTAATACTTGCTGCTATTACCAGGTTGCAGTGATTTGTCTGTATCACCTGTTCTTACTCCTATCCAGATCACCAGGCTTATTCCGTATATTATAGAATGGTGTACTTTTGTGCTTGTTTCTTGGCTAACTTCAGCTTTAGGTCCATCTGTCTATATGGCTGAGCTTTGTGAAGGTAAAACTCCTAATGCTGCAGCTAGCACTTTAGTCTCATAGATACAAAAAGAAACAGTATTTTTGTGTCAGGTTCTCAGTCAGTAAGCTGAAAGACTTAATCACACTGGAGAAGAAGCAGGAATACTCCTTTGATTTTTAAATGAGGAACTGTTTGGTGACATTTGGGGACTGCTCTTTAATTATTCTACATCCACAGCTAATCTGAAGTCAGATGGAACCTCAACTGTCTGAAAATTAACATTTCTCTTGTCTAGAAGTTAACTGTAATGTTTTGGAAAATAAGAAAATCTTAAATACAGTGCTTTCTCACATCTTGATGGAATATTTGTCACTGATATAAGCTTGTTTATTAAATCTACCTCGTGAATCATTGTGTGTCATTGGCAGTCCCTACAGGGCATAATTGGCACTAAGGAAATAAACAAATACTTACAGATAATAATAGCACTGCCAAAATCTGATCCTGCTTAACTGAGGATATCCAATGTGAGCACAGCTGGTTGCCGTAGATAGTACCGCATACATTCCAAAAAGCTACAGAAGCAAAAGGTGTGAAAAGCTTTTTACAGTTCTGGCTTGCAAATTGTACAGAGAATAAGTGCAGGATGTGATTAGTGAAAAGGAACTGCCCATTCTTAAAAGAGCAGTCATTCTCCCACAAGAATCGGAAAGCTGTATCACGGCATGTGATGCATTATCAGTTTTTCAAAATTCTTGAAGTGAAATTATCTTAATGTTCTTATTCTGTGGGGGTTTTTATACTTCTTGCTATGGTGTGTGCATTCAAATGTACTGTCTTGTGAGCTGGATGACAAAATATATCTTTTTAATTCTGGACTAAATTATAATGCTCTTGAAGGTTAAAATCACATCTTTGTGCCTAGAGAAGCCACATCTTAGACTGTCCCTTTAACTGAAGCCTCCTATAATTTTTCACTGCAAGATTTTGCTTTAGGTAGATACAAGTAGTGAACAGGCAGACTGTGCTGCTCCATGTTTGTCCCTTGAGTGTCTTCCCTCACAGTTTCATAGAGTTCTATACACTTTGTTTTCCTTTTCCAGATTTAAGAGGCAGGACTTGGTATTTTCAATAAGCTCCATTGTAGTTCCATTGGCTCTTCTTTAATGAAAGAGATTAGAATTTGACTCAGTGGGAGCAAAATCAAACAGCAGTACCCTCAAATGCGGTAGGGGTTTTTTTGTGTGTTTGGGGTTTTTTTAGAAAATGGCAATGAAGCTTATGCTTATGTTAAAGGGAATATAGAATATTCCCTGATACACTGATTTTTAACTTCTTTTTGAAATAGTTCGAGTCACTTTTTTATATTTATATATTTTATATTTTATTGATTAATTTGAGGAAGCCAGGGCTGAGGTGCAAAATTCTTTTTGTGGATGGAGTAGGGAGGATGTACAGAGCTATTTAAATTATTCAAACTTCTAAATAAGATACCAGCAATAATTCAGTCATAACTTCTTGATCAATAACTGCAAAGAAGAGAGAAAGTCTCTGTCTTTCATTTAATATTTTGCATTTCATCTGCATAGATATTGGTAAAATAAAGTCGAAATAATAAAGGCATAGAAACCTCCATCTAATCAAAGTATGTTGCTGTCATTTTTTATTAAGATCAAAACTTCCAAAGTGCTAGTGAAATATGTAAACTGGTCGAAAAACTCCTATGCCTTAATCATTTAGTGGGTTTTTTTTAAGCATTAAGAAAATACTGTGGATTCAAGGAAAGTGTGAATAAAAAAAATTACTTATGTGGACACATATGAGAGAGCAGGAAAATGTGCAGTGTCCTGTTACTTAACAGAGCACATACATTATTCAATCAACATACAGAGGAAAAATGACTTTTAGAGCCTTTACTCACAATTGCAGTAAAGTCATGCCTTTAGAAAGGCTTTGGTATGGGCAGTTTGGACTATGTAGGAACCTGTGAGGTATTGACTAGTTAGAATAATGCAAACCTTATTCATACTCCTCAAGGCCTATCTTGGAATTTTCATTTTAGCCTGCCTTCATTTACTCTATTTCCTTGCTTTTAATGTTTTCTAGAGAAATAAAAACATGCCTGTGTTGTAGCTCTCCAGAAATGCAATGTTGAGCGTTGGGGTTTTTTTAAGCTCAGCAGGACTGCTCTAGATTTGCATGAGTGAAGTATTCTTACAAAAAGAGAAAGTAGCTGACAGTAATTTGAAGTTTTGGGACTTGCCCTCACTACATGTGGTGCTTGGAGATTTGTCCCACTGATCTCCTCAATTAGATGCCCCAATAGAGGGGATCCTCCAGAGAATGGTTTGCCTGGCTGTGGTGGGTTGACCCGGGCAGCACCGAGACCTCACTCAGTCCAGTCACTTGCCTGTCAGTGGGATGGGGAAGGGAATTGGAAAGGCAAAAACAAGAAAACTCAGGAGTTGAGATAATGACAGTTTAATAAGTGAAGTAAAGTTATATGTAACAACAAAGCAAAACAAAGAGTTTATTCAATACTTCCCATTAGCAGGCAGATGTCCAGCCACTCAGCATGAATAATAGTTATATGGGTAAACAAATATCGTAACCATATACCTTCCTGCCAATGTCACTCCAGTCTTCGAAAAAGGCAAGGAGGACCTGGGAAACTACAAGCCAGTCAGCCTTATCTCCATGCCTGAAAAGCTGTTACAACAGCTCATTCCGGATGTCATCTCTAAGCATGTAGAAGAAAAAAGGTCATCAGGAGCGGTCAGCCTGGATTCACCACGGGGAAATCATATTTGACCAATCTGATAGCCTTCTGTGAAGGCATGACTGGCTCAGTATATGAGGGGAGAGCAGTGCATGTTGTCTACCTGACTTCAGCAAGGCGTTTATCTCGTAATATCCTCAAAGGTAACCTTAGGAAGTTTAATAATGAGTGGACGGTGAGGTGAATTGAGAGCTGGACACATTGCAGAGCTCAGAGGGTTTTGATCAGCAGCATAGAGTTTAGCTGGAGGTCTGAAACGAGGGTTGTTCCCCAGAGGTCAGTACTGGGTCTGGTCTTGTTCAACATATTCATCAATGACCTGGATGAGGGGACAGAGTGTACCCTCAGCAAGTTTGCTGATGACACAAAACTGGGAGGAGTGGCTGACAGACTAGAAGACTGTGCTGCCTTTCAGCGAGACCTGGGTGGGCTAGAGAGCTGGATGGAAAGCAACTTAATGGAGTTCAATAAGGTCAAGTGTAGGGTCCTGCACCTAGGAAGGAATAACCCCATACACCAGTACAGGTTAGGGGCTGACGTGCTGGAAAGTCCTGGACCTGGGAGTCCTTGTGGACAACAGGATGACCATGGTGCCAGCAATGTGCTCTTGTGGCCAAGAAGGCAAATAGCATCTTGGCATGCATTAAAAAGAGCACGGTCAGCAGGTCCAGGGAGGTTATTCTCCCCCTCTGCCTTGGCGAAGCCCCATCTGGAGTATTGTGTCCAGTTCTGGGCTCCCCCGTTCAAGGAAGACAAGGAACTACTGGAGAGAGTCCAGCAGAGTGCTACGAAGGTGATCAGGGGACAGGATCCTCATAAGGGTCTCTCTTATGAGAAAAGGCTAAGAGACTTGAGTCTGTTTATCCCAGAGAAGAGAAGACTGAGAGGCGATCTCATCAATGCTTATAAATATTTAAAGGATGGGTTTCAAGAGCATGGGACCAGACTCTTCAGTGGTACCTAGCCATATGACAAGTGGGACACAGGAATTTCCATCTCAACGTGAGGAAAACCTTCTTTACTTTGAGGGTGACAGAGCACTGGAACAGGCTGCCCAGAGAGATTGTGTGGGGTCTCCTTCTCTGGAGAGATTCAAAACCCTCCTGGATTTTTTCCTGTCTGACCTGCTCTACGTGAGCCTGCTTTAGCAGAGGGATGGGGATAGATGATCTCCAGAGGTCCCTTCAAACCCCTACCATTCCTCTGTTCCCTGAGATTTAATTGGTGAGCATGATGTCATGTGGTATGGAAGTCATATAGTACTGTGCAGGTTGGGTCAGCTGTCCCAGTTGTGTTCCCTGCAAACTTCTTCAGCACTTCCAGGCTACCTTCTGGGGAGGCATAGTGGGCAGGGGAGGGGGAAATATCCCTTGACACTGTGCATGCACTGCTCAGCAGTAACCAAAACATGGATGTGTTTATCAATGCTGGTTTCCTCACAAATCCAAAACACACCATAGGCTGCTATGAAGAAAGCTATCTCCATCCCCAGCTAGACCCAGTACACTGACCTGAGATCAGAATGCTCTACAACTGCTAATTCATTCATTATTTCTTGATCAATGAATGCAGAGGGAGAGAAACTTCACTCAGATTATGTGAAGTTCAGTAGCGTCTGAGAGGTAGGGTCTTCTCTGATATGTCATTGACATCAATATTTGGTGTCAAGACGAATTTCCTGCCTGTTTACTTCCTTTGTTAAGTTTGTATTACTGATGCTTTGTATGTACAATAACTATTTTGAATCCATGTTTTCACATTTGATAAGCAGGAAAAGCGTTCTCATTCAGTGGACTCATTAATATACTCTTCCTGTAGGTGCACCGTGCTGTAAAATCAGTGTATCTAGGGGAGATTTGTTATGTTGTTACATGCTATTGAGCCATGGAGAAAATATTCATATTCCATTTGAAGTAGCACTTTTGGTTTGTTTTTTTTACTGAACTATTAATTGGTATTTTAGCATGTTTTTATTACAGATTTTGGAACAAAGGATTTGACACAGGCAATTCTTTCCATATTATGTTCTTCTGATGAAAATGTATTGAATCAGATGCAAGTCAATCATCAGTTCTTTAGTCTTATTTTGAACTTCCACAGACAGCCTGAATATACAAAAATGCATTTCAGATTTCTAAATCTCATTAAAGGAAAACAAATCAAATAGTCATAAGTTTCCTGACAGCACCTGTCCCATTAACTTAATCTCCACACAGAAATGAAGATTTAAACAAGACACTTTTATAAGTGTATCCACACTGCAGCCTGTGGAGGACCCCATGCTGGAGCCTGTGTATGTTCCCTGAAGGAGCTGTGGCCTGTGGAGAGCCCATGCTGGAGTTGGTTTATCCTGAAAGACTGCAGCCCTTAGGAAGGCCCCACACTGGAGCAGGGGAAAGATAAAAGGAGACACACAGAGGAGCTGTTATGTAGTGACTGCAGCCCCCCATCCCCTGCGCCACTCGGAGACAAGGTATAGGAGTTGGGAATGAAGGACTGAAGTTGAGTTTGGGAAGAAGGGGGAGGTGGGGCTGGTGTTTTAGCTCTTCTCTTTGTTCCTCGACATCCAAACCTATTTCAATTGGCAATACGTTAAATTAACTTTCCCCAGGTCAAGTCTATTTTGCCTGTGATGGTAACTGGCAAGTGATTTCCCTGTCTTTATCTTGACCATGAGCTTCTTCATCTTATTCCTTTCCTTCACACCTTCCACAACACTCCCTGCCCTGCTGTTCTGTTGAGACGAGGGACAGAGAAATTTGTCTGGTGCTTCATTCAAAACACATAGGATTTAAATCCTCATGTACATCATCTAATGTGTTATGATAAATGGGAGTTCAAAAATTGGTTCCTTGTCAGAGGGCTTCATGTCAAACTTACGGCGTGTACAACTCTGTAGACTCAGCAGCTCTCTTAAGTTAACAGACACCGTATTTTTGAGTCAATGCTGTACTTTGTGTCCAATTGGAATGCTGCTTGTTGCTGCTTGTGACCCTTGTTATTTTCTCCTGCCTTCTGCAACCTTACCTTTTCTGCAATTCTGTTGAAGAATGTTGAGGTAGGCAGGCACAAGGCTTTTGTTTGGTAAGTCTATGCTGGCTGTTTCCCATCTCCTCCTTATACTTTGTGTGCCTGAAACTGGCTTGCCAGCAGGCTTTGCTTCATTTTTCTCCTGGGGATTGAGATACATCTCACTGACCTGTAGTCTGCTGGTGATTCTTCCTTCTCCTTTCTGAAGATGGGCAAGGCACTTGTTTCTGCTCATTGAAGATGTTGCTGTTGTGAATGAAGCAGCCTTTCAAACAAGACATCAGGCAGCTGTGTTGGCATCCTCAGGTCTATCCTGGACAGTACGTACATGTCAGAGTTCTCCTCTGCTGTGGGGTTAACCTGCCTCCCTGAAGCTCTTCACTCCACTATGTGTGGAGGTGACAGAGCAAAGCTGGACCATGATGACTGAGGCAAGGAAGGCTCTGAGTACCCACCTCCACCTTTGTGTCCTTCACCATTGAGCTACCTACCCTTTTCTGCCATAGGCCTGTGTTTTCTCTAGTCTCCTTGGTGGTTCACATGCCTGAGGAAGCCCCTTTTGTTGCCAGCTCCGTTGTTGGCCATTTTCAAGTTGAGTTGGGCTGTGGCCTTGATTTCACCTTTGTGAGTCAGAGCAGTGGTTCTGTGCTTCTTCCTTGGAGAACACCTCCATGGCTTCTGTTTTGTGCTCGAACACTGTTGCTAATTCCTGTATGGCCTGTGAATTCATGCTGTGGTTTCTTGTTTTCTTGCACCCTGGGGTAGATCAGTTGGTGTGCTTTGAAAAGGTTGCTCTTGAAGATTGACCAGCTCCTCAGGACCTCTTTGTCCTTCGAGACAGCCCTGCACAGAATCCAACCTTCCAGTCCCTGAGCAAGCTGAAGCGTGCTTTCTTGAAGCCCAGAATCTGTCTTCTGCTACTGCCCTTCCTTGCTCCTCTCTGGATCTTAACCTGTACCAACTCTTGCTCCCTGCAGCCAGGTGGTGAGTAACTCCTGGCTGTGGGGCACTTCCTATCTGCCAAGAAGGTGCAGAACAGAGCATGTGGGTAGCACAATGGGTAGCAGTGGCTAACTGGAGCCATCTTCTTATTGACTCCAGTCAACAAGTTCTGTAACCATAAAGATCAGTCATTTGATGCTTTTTATTTTTTGGCTAGTACGTTCCTTTGTAAATGGCCCAGGGTGTCACTGATTGTAAAAACATACAACAACAGAAACTGTGTGTGTGTAGAAGTTAAAACACTTAGGTACTTCAGACAAAGAAGTAACATGAATTACTTTTGCTTGTTTGACTGTTATGTGACTAACAGGGCAATGATGAGATTTATTTCTTTCATTTTTTTCCCCCTCTTCAGTTGTGGATGCTATCTTTCCCACGATCTTCTGGGGAAGATGGCTGTGGCACTGTAGTTAAAATAAGCACAGATGGGGGGGAGAAATCTTGTTTCTTTCATGTGTCTTGACAGTTTCAACTGCATCTGAGTATCGACCTTTCAGAAAATTTCTACAGTTCTGGACTCTATTTTTTGTGTTCATCTTTGATAGTCTTACACATTTTTTTATAAAATCAGTTTTCCTAAAATTGTTTTTGGTATAAGGAGTTAGAGTAGGTATGGGGTTTGGTTTGGTGTTCGTTTGGGGGGTTTTTTTTTTGGTGTTTTTTTTTTTTTCTCATTTGTTTTGTTTTTAAGCTTAAATGAAAGAGAATGTCTTCGCCTTCAGGGAAAATAAAAATCATAAAACTAGGCATGGTTAGAAGATTCAGTTATCTGGCTAGGAGAAGAACAGACCTTAACAGTGTCAGATAAGTATAACCGATGTAGTTTATGTAGAGGGATTATGTGTGCCATCCCTCCAGGTGTTTTGCCTAATATTTGATAGTGTTCTCAGACAAAAATTGCTAGTGCTCTTACAAAGAGAGAAAACAGGAGCTAGACAAAGCTAAAATCTTGTTTAGTAGCTATGCTGTTCATTGAGAGACACCCTGGAGCTAGAAAAAAAGAAATGTTGAACATATTTAGCAAAATAGAAACTCATACTAAAAATAAAATGAAACTGGCTTATGCTATGTCTTACTGATACAATTCAGTTAAGACATATTTTTGATGATACAACCTTTAATATAATCTGTCTAAGGTATGCTAATCTTTTAGTACTTTCTACTAGAATTTTGTCAAATGGGACTCAAACTGCTTCCTGCTTCTCCTTGTGTTAGCCATTGTGTATATATTAAACCACCGAAAAAATATGAGGTACACTGTTACTTTTCTGATACCAAGATTGGCTGTGAGAGATCGATAGGGTCTTCACATTTTCTGAAATGGAGTATAAAACGTGTGGTTTCTTTTTGAGAAGGGAACTTTGTGGCACACAAGAGAAATCAGATTGGTGACAACAAACATGCTCTGGTGACAGTGTTGTAGTATGGTCACCATTGGCTGTGGACAGGGTTGTAAACTGGGACACATTTNAGTGTTGTAGTATGGTCACCATTGGCTGTGGACAGGGTTGTAAACTGTCTAGCTAGTGTCAGTCTCAAACCTTGCTTTTTCTTGTTACTGTGTTACCAGCTATGGGTTGTCAGGTACAAATGAGAATACTCTGACTGTATAATAAGTAACTGTTATGGTTCTGTACAGTATCACCCTTGCAACACCATTGTTGCTGTGAAGAGTTAGTGTTGCCTATGTTTCCTTTCACTGCCTTGTAACTCTACTGTGCCTCTGGGGAAGAGGAAGATGCTGTCCTCTTCCTGCAGCCAATGAGTTGAGGATCAAACAAGTGACAATATCGGCAGAGTGTCAGAAACTTTAATTACATTTAGAATCTGAGCTCACCATCTTATTTGACAGGAAAAAATAACCAAACAAAAAAAATCAAGCAATACTGATCTGTAGGAAACAAAGTTTTTCATTTCTCATATAGTAGGAAACAAAATGTTAAATATTGCAGATTAGTATAAGAATTCTCAGGAAGAAAAGTAGCCCATGTAAATTGACATTTGATCTAGTGTCAGAGGAAGCTGTTTAATAAATTGGCGGATACGGTTAGCACCATTACCTAAAGTTTTTGCATGTGTAAAAGTCAAGAAACATTTGTTTCAGTGATCACAAGACTGAGGCCCAGAGCTGGTTTTAAAATCTATTTGATACATAGTGAAAATTAAATAAAAGTTATTATTTCTTATTGTGATATGAAAACCTCTTTGTAGGAGCAATGAAGGGGAACAGTGAAAGAGAGGCAGACTTACTGTATGGGGGAAGGAATATTTTTTGAACTACTGCATCAGCAGTAAATCACCCAGCAAGATTTGGGATTCCAGACCATCTAAGGTGGACTCCAAATCTGAAAAATGGTCATGTGCAACCCAAGTGATTCTGGTGTAAATTGACTGAGAGTTTGGCAGGGCACCATTCTGCAGGAATTTACAGTCTCAGTTGGATCTGCCTTGGTGTTCTTGTTACAGTGCTAGCAAGATATACTGCAAGGATAGGTTTTCAAAACAAAAATACTATTCAAATCATGTCTACCACTGTGATTTAATTACTGATTCTAATAATGGCTAACCTTCACTGATTTCTTACCTTCTGTTTTAATTCTAGAAAAAAAAAAATAGTCCAATTCACCCCACTTCTCCAATTGATTTATATTCTTAGTATTTGAAAGTACATTCATCCGCCTTTTCTTGACCTCAAGAAATCTGACTGGCTTTAAGAAGAGGTAACACCTGCTTAAGAAAATATAAAAAGCTTCATTGGGAAAGTGAAAACTTTGTCAGTTCATGAAGTGTAATTAGAGTGAAAAAGGGTTAAACAGATAAGATGATTATATTTAATTGGTTAATTTTTTAATGTATCTGTCTATATTGTGTCTAGTAAGTAAGCTTTAAGTGGTCAGAGTAGAATTTAATTCAGAAAAATAAAATGGAATTATTTCTGAATCATAGGGAAAATCAGATTATAGCAGCATTTGCTGCTGCTGTAGTAGAGGTTGCTTGGCATTTTCATTATAACTTTTGGGTTCTGGGGTTTATAGCTTTGGTTATTTTAAAACTTCTTTCAGTTTGACATACAAAGTTAGATTCAAAGCCCCAAAATAATTTTGTTATTAACTAGTTTTTTTCCTCATTAATGTTCTAAATGGGTGTATGAGTATCATGTGTATCCATACCTCATCCCTATTTCACCCTTAATGGCTTTCAGAAAAGCTTTTACAGGAGAAGCTCTGTAAAAACATCTAGTTGTAGACTTGTGTGGGTATTTTTTTTTTTCTTTCCTTGCAGGAAATGTCTGTATCTGTAAAATCATACATGATTCACGGGAAGCTATTTCTCCTGATGAAGATCTGCACAATATTTTTGACGCTCTGAAACTGTTCTGAACTGCTAGTAGCTTGGTTTTAACAAAGCCTTACAAGGAGTCCATTGGTCCTGTCTGTCCTTAGATTTTAGTGGACCAGTTCTCAGACCTTTATCCACCTGGGAATGGATTAATATTCTCAGTAGATATTAGGATAATGGGCCTATCTGCAACCAGGCATGATCTACCCCAATTTATGCTGCTTTCTGGTGGATTAGTTCATCAAGAGTCTGTGGTTTAACTAAGTGAGTTATGATTTCATTTGGATGGATTGAAATTGAGTTCCTCTTGTGGGTTTCAGTTTCATGTAAAGATTCCAGAGGCATAGTCAATAGATATTCAGTCATTTTGGCTGTCTTGCACTTTATGTAGCTGGACTCCAGGCCAAACTAATAAATTCTATATACTGTGTAAGGTGACCTCAGCAAGCTTTAATGGAGACACAGTTTACTAATCTATTATTGGATATTTCCTTTCAGAGAAGACAACAGATGTCATGTTTTATAGAACATAATGTAGGCCATGCTCAGCAACAGTAGCTCTTTGCAAGCCCTTGCATGGTAGACTTTGTTGTCTTTTTGAGTCCTAAGTCTCATTCTACTTTTCCTAATTAAGCTGCTTCTAGTTGTGGTTTTTCCTGTCTACTAAACTTAATTTAATTTTAGGAGACAAATACACTGATTGCTGTATTTCTGTGCCAGATCAGAGACTTGTGGTTTTGGCAGCAATATTAATCAAAAAGTAATGTGACTTTCACTTGCATTAAAGTCTCCATATGCTGTTTTGGCAATATAAAAGGATCTTCAAACATATTAATTGTCTTGAGGCTTCAGCCTATTGTTAGCCTACTGGAGCATGACCTTACCAAAAACACAAAGCTTTTCCGCTGTGGCTTGTTGCTGGGATCAGATTTTTAATTCTATAACAAAGCGGCAACTTGTAGGAGAACTCTCAAGTCCAGAAGAGCAGTACCCTGGCAACTGTTCCTGTTTGCAGGCAACACTGTATTTCATTTTTATGTTTCTCTGAGCTAAACTAACAAAGCTTTCCCAACCTCTTGTCCATCATGACTATGAAAAAATTTTAGCACAGTCCTAGATCTTCAGCAGTGGTGAAGGATTTGTAGGAGTGAAAGAAAGCCTGCTTGCTAATTCACCAGGTGGCTGTGTTCAAAGCTCCTCCCTTGGAGGCTGATTAAAAGCAGCTTACAGAGGTGAAATATAGACAGAGCAACGGAATGTCCAATTCAATATTCCATACCATAGAAGTCAGGCTCAATATGTAAATGGGGTTAGTCAGCGGGTGGGCACTCATGATCACTACTTGGGATAGTGCCAATTCACTGGGTAGTGAGAGTGACTTGTGTCATTATTATTATTTTTATTTTCCACCATTATTTTCTAATACTGTTTTATTAAACTGTCTTTATCTCAACCCATGATTTAGTTTTTTTTCCTTTTCCCTTCTTTTCACCTTCTTCTCCCTATCCTTCTCCACAGGGGGGAAGAAAGGGAAGTGAGCAAGCAGCTGTATGGTCCTAGTTGCTGGCTGGGTTAATCCACAGCATGTATTAATGCTGGTAAGCAACTGAGCCCCACAGAGCTGCTTGCTCACTCCCCTCCAGTGGGATGGGAAAGAAAATTGAAAGGGTAAAAGTGAGAAAACTCACGGGCTGAGATAAAGACAGTTTAATAATGAAAGCAAAATAAGGAATTAATTTCCTTCTTATTAGCAGGTAGATGTTTGGCCATCTCCAGGAAAGCAGGGTTCCATCATAAGTAGCAGTTATGGGAAGACAAATGCCATAATGCTGCATGTTGTCCCCCCTCCTCCTTTCCTGCAGCTTTTATTGCTGAGTGTGACATCAGATGGTGTGGAGTATCTCTTTAGTTGGCTGGCATCAGGTATCCCAGCTGTGTCCCCTCCCAACTGCTTGTGCCCCCCACCATGTTCCGAATAACTGAAGTGGTTTGCCTTGGTTATTCTTTGCAGTTTGTGTGGTTCCAGCCATTCTTCTAGATACCTTACAAACTCAGCTCTTGAGGTTTCTTTCCCTTCTTACGTTGACGTGCCTTGAGGGCTTATAGTAAAGGTGATGTTTCATAGCAAAAGATGTAATATGCTTTCAGAAATGAGTTAATTCAAGTTAGCAAACTGTGTTTGGCTCAGATTTTGAGAATCCTCTATTGTTCTTGTGACTCTCTGCCCTTTCTACAAAGTGTGATCTTTATCTACTCATGTAATGGAATTACGCAATTTTTTTTACTGTGTGTTCTGGACTAACTAATGTTTTTTTTCTGATCTTTTCAGCTTACAACTGCAGTACATTAAAGAACTGTTGTCTCTGGAAATTAAGACATGGCTTTTTGGAGGTGGGTTAAATAGATAAATGTTAAATTAATGAGAATTAGTGTATTAGCAATATAATCCAAAAGATCTGAGTGTATGAAATGGGCTTCAGATTTTAAAGAGAAAGAATCTTTCATTTCTATTTTCAAGATAGACTTAAAATAACTATTATTAGTTAAAATGTCATATTAATATCCAGAGGTGGTAATAACTGTAATCACTTTTTGCTGTCCCTAGCTGCTTCAGAAAAGCTGTCTAAACATCTATGTAATAATTTATTTGTAGGTTATTGTAGCCCTTAAATGGATATCCTATGTCTGTGTAGTTTGAGCAAGAAAGCTAGTATCATTGAGCTGATTAATGTAAGAAGGGCTTGATGCACGAGAATTGCAGAGGGGGTAGAGAGCGAAAAATGAGAAAGAAGAGGGGAATAGTGAGCGAGATGAAAAACTGCTTGGAAAAGGAGAAGCAGAAGAAGAAACAGAGGAATAGAATGAAGAAATAATAGAGAATTGCCTTTAGGAAACCAGTTCTGTTGAACAGTGAGCTTTTATTGGTTGATATTTGTTGATATAAAATGTGCTTTGGTTTGCTCAATCACTGGTTTTGAAAGTTTTTTAGGTTAGAGAAATTTTTGGAGCTCTTCTTTCTTACTTAATTAGAACTGCTTTCTACCAAAAGCCTCCCTGCTTTGATTTATCTACCTACAAATGTGAATATGTCTCTATTGAGCTTTCAGGTTGAATTAATTTAAGCTAAGATTTCTTCTTAATGTACTTCTTCAGTAAGGCTTTAACTCAAGGTTATAGCTAAATTAACTTCTCTTGAAGGACTTCTTTCACCTAACTTTCTACTTCAAAGCATTGTTGGTAAGAATGCCTGTGCAGCACCCCAAATACTTCTCTAGGGCTCTGTCAGAGTGGATTCCCTGTTAGGAACTGGACCGTAAGCTCTTCTGGATAACAGCACAGAAGGCTAAGAGACTCTTAATGGCAAAACCAGTTATCTGTTTTAATGGTGCTATAAATATAAAGAGACCCTAACTGCTTTAGGCCTTTAGGGAACTAATAATTAGAGTAGAGAGAGAAATGAATATTGATGTAGGCAGAGTGGATAGTGGGGGGGCACTTGGATGAGGGATGAATATCTGAATCATAAACTTATAAAAAAGGATTTCTTAAAAAAAAATCATTGAAATAACTTTTCATAAGAAAGTGCCATATAGCCAAAATTAACATATTTTAATGGAGTCATACAGATAAATATGGAGATATAATTATAGATATATGTACATACATATTGCATATATAAACATCCAAACCAATTAAATGTTTTTATATATATTTTTAACATTGTCAAGGCAATATTAATATTTTATCTGTGCATACTTCACAATGGTAATTATTTAATATAATTATACATAAAGCTGTGAGTTCCATATTACATGATGGCAAAGCTTTGAAAAGCTATCAAAATATGACAATTGAATATAGTAATTTTGAGACTTTGCAGTAGAACTCTTTGTGGAATCATACGGAGAAAACCATTTGACTGCTTTTTGGGTTGATTTGGGGCAGACAAATTTTCAAATGTCAAAGGTCTTCTGCAAAATGAGCTTGTGCTTTTCAACCACAGCTAAATGAGTTTTGAGTGTTCTGATTTTGTCTGTGTTTGGTCTGATTGTTTATTCCCAGATGATTTAGAGGGGCCCAGGTGTATGGTTGTGTTCTGTTCTGAAAGACATCTGGATGTATTTCTGAAAGAACTGGCTTGCAGTTAAACCAGGGAAGGGAAAGTGAAATTTTATCATTAGTAATAGATTGCTTCATTATGCACTGTTGATTAATCTTTACTTCTTTTGTTTGTTTTATCCCATTAAAAATTGGTGTAATTTTTTAGTTTGTTTTTCAAAAAGGTTTAGCTGGCAGGTTAGATTTTTAAAAGTGACACATTTGCCAAAATACTAAAAAATTGGTTGTTTCAGCATGATAGATTGAATTAGTTTCTGTGCATTAAAAATATGTTATAAAGGCAATGGAAACATTGTGAAAATATGCTTTTGCTCTTATGCTCATTGTGGTCTTCAGAATTTGGGTAAATGGGATTTGATTGTTAATTGCCTCTCAGTAACATGAAAACGAGCACAGAAAACCAGGAAAGCAGTGCAAAGACATTGGTTTGACTTCGTAATTTATTTCTGTAGCTTTTGATTTTAACTTAGTGTTCATCACAGATTGCTATAGAGAAACTAACTCTTTAATAAATGCAGTTTCTACCATTTTGTTTAAATCATCTTACATCCTTGTTCTGCTCCTTTCATAGGACTCTGAATTAATGAAGAGTATTTTCCCATTGGTTCTGTTCTTGATTTAGGATCTAGTTCAAGAAGATCTTGAATGTTCATTTTTCGTGGTATTACTTGCAGGACAAGAACGCTTAATCATGTAAAATTATGGAAAATTACTTTATACATAACTGCCAAATATTGTGTTAAATGTCTTATGTATTACTTTGCAAAGCTTCTGGGAATTTAATGAAATGATCAATTCCAAGCCACTTTGAATTATCAGGGTTAGGATGATACATTACCTGTACAAATTGAGTCTTTAGGGGAAAAGGAGAAGGAAAAAAAAGAAAAAAAAAGCAAGCACTGAGATCAAGAGGTGGTTTCTCAAACATATTTTTTTTCCCTATTATTATGAATATAAATAAAAAATGTCAGAGCTTTGTGTAAACTTAATTTATAATGTTTGGAGAGAGGAAAAATTATGAAAATATGGAAAGTTAATCTTAGAATGTTTAACCTTTATATTTAGACCTTGTTTCTTTTTCTTTTTGATACAGCAATTGAGTTTTGTTTGGAAATGGGTTCTACTCCTGCACCCCCCGAAGTCCTTTTACTAAGGTTTTCAAGCACACAATATTTTGTGGGAGATGATGATTTTTCCAGTACAGGGAAGTAAAATTCTCAGTCTATGGATAGTTGACTAGGGTGTGATTTGCAGTATGGCAGATGTTTGGGGTGACAAATTTGAATTTAAGAGTAGTTGCTTTGGTTTGTAACTTTTTTGTAACGTTTGCAGGTTCTGTGGAGCGCAGCAGCATTCTTCTCATGTTCACCTCTGCAATGCTTTTTTGGTAATTTTTCATATTTGTGCTTTATGTCTCCTCTGTTTCTTACAGAATATAATTTTATATTTGGGGTAAGGTAAATGAAATAATAGGACAAATCAGGCTTTCACACGCTACTCATAGCTTTCCATCCTCTGCTCTCACTCTCTCCCCCTGCTTTCTGTATTCTGCAGATCATTTGAGGTGTTAGGTTTCTAGACTAAGCTCTTGCTGCCTCTGTACTGATGTGAATAGTCTCAGTCCCTTGGTCATCCAGGTTAGCAATGACTAGGTGTGCTATGGATTTCTTGGCTGCACATCTGTGCTTCCTCTGCATGTTCTGCAAACAGAAACCAGTGTGTGTTGGAGGAAGTTGGTGAGCATGGGAGCTGGCTCCAGAATGAATCAGGAGCACGCCTGGAGCCAGGGTCTAGGTTAGAAAACTTTGATAGAATTGTGAATGACTTTGGATATAGATCCAAATGAGCTACCCACCATGAAATTGTGTAGGATTTCATAGGATGAATAAGCAAAGGATACCGTAGCACACTTAATATTACCACTGGCAATGAAAACAAGAAAACACAGAACCAACCAAACAGCTTTGGCAGTGCCCATTTGGCATGTGACAGTGTGCTCATTTCTAAACTCTTATCTGTGAATAGTCAGATGAGTTGGCAGTGTACAAATTAGTATAAATGACTATGGATTTAATGCCAGGGGAGAGAATCCGGAAACTTTCGGGTTGGTAATGCTTCTTGAATGTCAATTAAGAACTTAACAGGTCTCTAGATAAAGTGCATGGGACAGTAAAACTGTTTATTTTTGTATTAACTTTTGCTTTTGATGTGTGCATTTACCACTTTTTTTTTGCCTAGAAAAAGCAAGTGGCAGCATTATTACAGCTCCCTAATTGGAAGTCTCTTCCTTAGAGCTTCCCTCACCTTCCCCCTTTCTTTGGCATGTATTTGGAGAGGTTTTTAGAGTTTATTTTCCTCAAAGTAACTGTGAATAATGCTTTCCTTGTCGGTAGTCATGATTAGCTCTGCTCACTCCTGGCAAAGAACAAGTTGTTGATTTACAGACTAAGGTTAGTTCTATAACACTTAAAACTATCCTCTAAACCATATATGATTTGTGCTTTGTGAAATCCTTTCTATGCTGCTGATGGAGTTGCTAGAATATCATTTGTCTGAGGGACCTGTACACCAGTCTGAAGCTCAAATCCGTTGCATTTCTAGACATTCAATGTATATAGCATGTGCTTTTTGAGGCTTTGCAGAAGTAATGGTTAAAATGAAGGCTAGTATCCATGCTGTAAAAAAGATACTGTTCACATCAGCAGTTATCATTAGATAGACTAAATAGATTAACGATTTTAGTGGTTTATTCATTGAATGATATTCAGGTTTGGATAAAGTAATTAAAGGTTAGGGTCTTTGTATTACTGAGAAAATTACCTGTTCATAGAGACTTAGCCTCTGTGATTGTGCACTTTAACTGAGTTCTGTACACTAACAGTTCTATTTGTGAACAGTATTCCCAAAACTGGAAAGGTTATCCTGCAGATTTAACAGGACTTCAGCAGATGCATGAAAACGCTTTAAAGTACGTGTTTACTTGTGTAATAGTGCAAGGTATGGAAGGCTGCATAAACTATGTAACTGTGCATTTACTACTGTGGTCCGTCTGCCACAGTGCTGTATTAAAAAAACTATTCTGTTTTTAGACCAAAACTAGTGTATGTGTTGGATTCAAATTAGTTCCTTTGGGTTTTTTGGACAGTTCTTGCTCTGTGACCAGTGATAGGCATGTCCTCAGTTTATAATAAGGCAATCAAACGCTTTTAGCCCCCTTGGCAGTGTCTTGTTTTCAGTGTTCAGAAGCAGTGATGGTATTTTTCTTCCTTATCAAAAACTGTAGTCCTTCTCTCATCAGTGGTTGTTATTGACAGCCATTGACAACCACCAGCTTCTTTTCTGTCACCAGCTGTTGCTGATGGGGATGTGGGTCCTTCTTCAGAAATGTTCCTTCAATAAACTCTGACATTACCTGTCTTTTAGTAATGCAACTTAATTTTCCACTTATTTGACTGTTTAAAATTTACTATTTATAAAGAGGTACAGAATGAGAATGCAGACACAAGAAACTGTCTATCTGTAAAATACAGCAGTGTGAATAACTGTAACTCATCGTTACACTAGATTGTCCAAGTAATGTGCAGAGATGCTGTTTCAATAAAAAAAATATCTGTGTATAAAAAGATATATATGTATATACATGTATATATATTTAGACCAAATCTTCGTCCTCCCATAAAAAAATACTCCTCTGCATAACAAAGCTGTTTAGGGAGGGAGAAAATTAAACTGTAATACTGAAAGCAGGTGCCACTCTACTTCTCTACTTGGAATAACCAAGTAAAAACTTTGTCTTATATGAAGTTTTTTTAATCCTTTTCTGTGATAAGGGATATTGAAAGCTGGTACTTAATGGAAGACTTTTGTTCAAGGAAAAGCTATTTTGTTGGAAGTTAAATTCTTTGAGAAAGGTATTGTATACATGTATTGTATTTATTCTAACAGATACTTTTAGAGCAATGTTAAGAAAATCTGAAGCCTACTGAAAAGCTGCTTCTGGTATTCTACAGCTTTGCAGTCTGTGCTTTCTGGAGTTACGCTGATATTATTCTCTAGAATGAAGAAATCCAGGGCTTTTGGAGATCTCAGAAGTTTTAAAATACTTTCCTGGTACATAATAATGTGTCATTTCTGAACTGAATTTTGTTGACCCTCAGACATTAGCTAAGAAGAACAACAGTGGAAGGAACTCGCACCATGGAAAACTAGGCATTTTTCAAACTAGTTGAGAAGAACTTCTTAATCTAATCACTTGATACAGTGGATAAAAGATGTGATATGAAAATCATGTAGGAAATTAGTGTGGAAATGGTGTGAAATGTGTGCAATTGATTATGAGACTGTTGAATGAAAAAATAAATGTAAAGGGAAAAAAAAGATACTTTAAGTGGGGAAAAAACATTAAGAGGTTAGTGGAGAATTAACATGCTGGATTAGATCGCTTATTTTATCTGATCCCTAAATCTATTCTCATGAGAAGTTTGGAGGCTCCTTTTATACAGATGTCTCTGAATGGGGACAGGTAAACTATTTTCTTCCTAACAAAATGTCTCAATGTAATTGGATATGACTGTACCATGTTATACGTATGATCTTTGTTGACTGCTTTGCAGTCAGGCTGTTCCTTCTGAACTTTCACCCATGCAAAATCCTAGTAGTTTGTCTCATGTCTCAGTTTTAATTAGGATAATCAGAAGTTAGATGGTCAGGAACGGAACGATTAGGTATGTTGAAATGTTAACATTAATGATAGTTCAACAGTTTCTTTTCTGTCAAAGTTTCACCTTTGGTCCACATTTGGTTTGAAATAACTTTTTTTTTTTTTTCCTTCAAGTTCACTTTTTGGTCTGGAGCTGGCATAGTTTTATAGCAGATGAATGCTTTATTGATGTCATCTTTAACTTTGAGCAAGCTATGTGGTTTATTTGACAGACTGAGAACTCTGCATCTGGTTTTGGTTTTTGTTTTATTTTTCTTTCTACTGGGGATGTGAGAAGAAGAATCCAGACCAAATTATAAAAAATGGGTAAGTAATAGGAGACTGCATATGTACTTCTCTTCCCAGCCTGCAGGGCTTCCTTACAGAATTACCTTGTGTATGTGGAAGGCACGTAGGATAGTACCAGAAATCCTGAACAAACAACAACAACAACAAAAAAACAGTTGACTTGCATATCTTGCAGTTATCAGATGAACTTGCTTTAAGCTTCATTTGTGAGTGTTTCATTCTTAACATTCAATATGTTTTTTTCAGCAAAAATTTCTGTCACTTAGAGAGGGTAATTGGAGTCCATGTTGCATTGTAACCAATCATTTGTTGGGAGCATGGCCTCAGGTCTCCCTATGGGCTTAATGGTAGAGCACCTTTTTCTAACCCTGTCTCTTTGTCAACATTTAATCTCAGATTCCCTAAAGATCACGCCTGCTGAGTAGTAGAGTTACCCGGAGAGAAAAGAAGGTGTTGCACTTGAGTCTGCCTGCAAAAGTGAGGCATGTAGGTTCAGTTTATGGTTTTGCTGAAGATTTTCTGTGTGAAGTTGGGAATAGGTGTTCTGTCTGTCTTCTCTATCAAAAAAACAAAAAAAAGTTCTGTGCCTTTTGCATACTCTGTATATTAATATTTATGAAGTGCCTAAAGGGCTATGCTGGGAAAGGGAGGTATGTGAAGAAGCAGTTCTAACAAACGACGGCAGCAAATGCGTGTAGGGTTTGTTTTTGTTGTTTTTTGTGTCCCTTGGAATGGAACTCAATGTTTAAACCAAAAAGCATACTCTTGAGAACCTGTGCATCACCATGTAGCTTCAAAGCTTCCTATACTGTGGAACTGCTGCAGTTCCAAGTGCTTGTAAATGCTTTTATTTCAGAGAAGTTGAATTATTTAAGCTACACAAATTTGTCTTTAGGAATATGGCACTTCTCTGTCACCTTTCCTGAAGGGCTTTAGCTGATATTTTCAAAGTATGCTTCTTGGGCTGGTACAAAACCTAGTAGCAGTCTTATAACTTACTGGGCAGAGAAGGTGGGATACTTCTTTACTCTCCTTTCGCAAGCTGAAAATTTCGAAGTTACAGTCTGTATTTCAAAGACTCTTCTGTATTTTATACAATGACTGGGTTTGTACATGAATTTCATGTAAAATATATCAGAAGCCAGGCTTTTTGCAGTGATGCATGGTAGGACAAAAAAAAAATACAATGGGCACAAGTTAATACAAGAGATTCAGATTGTCTGTAAAGGCATTTTCACTCTGAGCACAATCAAGGAGTGGGAGAGGCTGTTCAGTCTCCATCCTTCAGTTAACAAGACCAGACTGGATAAAGCCCTGAGCAATTCGTTCTGAACTCAGAGCTGACCCTCCTTTGGGTAAGAGGTTGGACAGGAGACCTCCTGAGGCCTTCCAGTCTGAATCTGTGATCTTTTAAATTCTATAGCATTATGTTCTTTATTGTTTAGTATTTTTTGCTTTGGAATAGGTGGAATGTGAAGAATTTGAGGGGGAAGGGTGGTTTTGGGGTTTTTTTGTTTTGTTTTGTTTTCTAAACTACCTTGTCAGAAGGAAGAGGTCTTTCAATAGGGCACAGTTAACATTACAGTGACCTTTTTGGCCCATATCCTCTGATGTTTCTAAAGGTAATATCACAGGCCCCTTGAGGATTACCTTTGTACTGCTTTATAATTAGATTTACACAAGCATTGTTCTTTGTTGTGATGGAAGTCTGTAGTGAGACTTCTGATCATTGCTTCATCAGAAGAAGATAGTCAAGGGGCACAGGGAGTCAGAAACTTTTTGTAGGGATACTGCTAAGTCCTGAGACAATGAAGAGAACGAAAACCTGTTTTTAACAAGCACGTGTATGGAATAGTGTCTGTGTTTCTATATATGTCCACCTTCTACCACCTTCCGGTTCCCTTCCCCAGTGCAGAGAGAGCTTAGAGCGCACAAAGGACTTAATAGCAGCTGGTAGTACAGGCTTGATTTATAGTGACTTCTGCAGCCTGGGACTGGAAGTAAAGCAGTACGATGAACTTTAAACTATCTCCCCATGTTGTAGAAAGCCAGATGCCCCTGTCTGGCTGATTTTGCAACTTCCATAGTACTCTGCAAAACATAATATCAGGCTGTTCAGGAAAGAGCATAGCTGGTTTGTTGTCTTGTGTTTGCTGAGTGATATTAAAACAAGCATCGTGTGATGGAAAATGTGGTCAGGGATGCACATCAGTCATGTACACTGCAATAAGTGAGCACTTGTTTTCATGTGAAAGGATAGCACAAACCCAAGTTTTCCTCTCTGTAGTGCCTGGAAGCTTTCATTAAGTGTGTATAGCCGAGGATAGATTTCACCTGTATCTGCGTGACTGTGAAGCAAGTTTAAAATGGAGAACAGTTCTAGGTGGACAGAGCTCGTGTCCAAAACATCATGTGGTCATAGCTACGTTATTTTTTTTTTTTACCCTTTCTGCCTGTCTAACTAACTTTGTATAGTTGTTGCACAATCGGTATGTATTTTTCATCAAAATTGTCAGACCAAGGTAAAACCTACGCTTCTCTAAAGACTCTCCCTGACTAAGAAAACAATGAAGTTGGACTTTACCTATTGGCTGAAGTAAGGAACAAATACAGCTCTGACAATTCCTAGCAGGGTTGCTTGTTTCCAAATCACAGATAGTTCTGAATCTGGGCGTGAAGCAGGGCTCAGCTGAAGCTGGTACCTGCTTACATGTTTTTTAAAGATGGTGTAAATCACTTAGCTCCCTATGCACTGGAGCTGCGGCTATGCAGAGGGGCACGTACTGATCTGATTATTGTGCTAGTTGTATGGGACTTTGGTACTACTGACATGGATTTTAGAGTACTTCAGAAAGCTCTGCTTCTTACAGCTTCCTGTTACTGCTGTACTAGCTTTTGTTGAACTGTGTGTTACTGGTAGCTCGGGTAAGCAAACCTTCCTTTGTTATCCCTTTAAGAAGGATTTGCACTCCAGTCTTTGAGGAGAGGAGAAATGGATTTAACTGTCTGATTCTTGGCTACCTTTCTTTCCCTAACCGTGTTTTCGTATGAGTAATTGACTATTTTATTCTTAAGTAAAAATGTCGAGTTTTCTACCAAAAATGGTAGGGACTGAGAACTGAACTGTGAAAACAGCTCTTCTTCCACAAGTTTCAACCATCTGGTTGCTTTAAAGAAAATAGGAAAGGAAAGTGCCTTAGGGGGTGAGAAATTAAAATAAAACTATTTTAGAAATAAAATATTAACACTTTAAAATTCATCTTTTATCTTTTCCTCAATGTTAAGACATCTGGACTTGGAAGGCTTTTATTTTCTGCCTGCATCTGAACTGAACATCATCTGTTTGTGTGGTGTGCAGTAAATAGCTAAGTGCGGCACAGTTGAAAATTCACAGCAATGATTTTATCCTCTGTGCAGTCGGCAGGTTTTATTCATTTTCTGCCTCTTTCACAACTTGCTGCAGTGATTATGCAGAGTCATTACAAGCATAACACAAAAAAGGAAAAGCATCCTTTTTTTTCTCTCTATACATTGGATACTGATTTAATCTCACTGCAACATTAAAATCTATACTGAAAACAAAGGCATTCACTCTGAGTTCAACAAAATCCTGAAAGAAAGTACAATAGTGTTTGATGTCTGCATCACATTCTGTTTTCTGTTATTTTTGTCATTAAATTTATATCTCTGAAAACATTTTTTTTGCCTTACAGCAACAGAAGCCAAATAATGAATAATTTGACTGGGCCTTGAAGTTTACCTAGGATTAAACAATGTATGCACATGAGTAACATTTTTTACTGTATGCCAGCATTTGCTAAACTAGAATGCTCAAAACCTTCGGTCTAAAGCCATTAATGCATGCAAAAATCAGCCAGTAACCAAAGATGATGTAAGTCACTTCACAAGCTAGATGGATTTGCAGAAACTGAGAACCACGCGTAGCTTTTTTATGTGGAAAATTAATTTCTGTGTGTTGGGTAGTATGTCTTTGTCAATTCTGAGAAAACTAAAACCAAAATATTCTCCTGTTAATGGTGTTAAAAAACTAATTTGAAACATCTTTATTTTCTGTCATTCTATTAGCACATTTCATACTGGTACAACTTTCTCTATCAGGTTGCAGTTAAATATGTTGTTTGACAGCACCATTTTCAGCACACGCATTTTGTATTTAAGCATGTACTGGCAAAACTGCCTGACGTATATCCTAAATACTTGCCAATTAAATCAATTTCTGTATAGTTCTGCACACCCAAAAATATCCTAAATGTAGGAAATGATTAATGTTAAACAGAAGCTATATATATAAACTTAGTTTTATTTATAAGGACCCCTACATAAATATATGACTATGTAATAATATAAAATAATTGGTCATAAGCAGACACTTCACATTCTAAATGAAGATGCTTCTAGTGTTTTCTTCTGTCGCTACTTTTCTCCTTTCTACAATGAAGGAAAAAAATGACCAGGGCACAAAGAATAGTACATTATTTCAAGATGTTACATAGACTAAAGCAGTTTTCTTTAGTGGTGATATGCGCATGCCTGAAAGTAAGAATGGCAGATAAAGAAACAGTTATTCCCTGGGTATGCATATTTCCTCCATCTGGTGCATTATTTTCTAAACTCACTTCACTTGGCTTTCAAATGGTAGTTAACAGCAGGTCTAAATGTTTTCATATTTGCTTTGCACAGGTTCATAATTCATATGACTTTTAATATTCTCTGAACCATTTAGCTTGTGATTTTATTTGTTTGTTCATCCTGATTGACCAAAATCAATAAAATTAATTTTTTAAATAATTATTTTCAAGATAAGTGTGTGATGGAATTGAACTTAAGTCAGGAATGAGTCAAAAATTCCCCTGATCTGTACAGACAGAGGTTGGAATAAAAGTAGAACTAAAGCAAAAATCTTAGGAACATTTCTGTGATCTGATACTGGTACTTTGAATAATGTACTGATAAACTATGCAAGGTAAAATGTAATCATAGAATCCGAGAATAAATTAGGTTTGAAGGGATGTTTGGTGGTCCGGCCTCTTCCTCCTCTAAACAGGATCAATTGTGAACTTGGATGCAACTTAAACAGTGACACTTCTGAAAAGCAGCTCTCCCCTGCAGTCTGCCAACTGCTCCCGTAATTTAATACTATCTACAAACCTAATGGGGGCTTATATCATCCCTTTGGCCAGGCCACTGACACAGGAATTAAACTGTATATGCTCCAGTATTGACCCTGATGAAAACCTAACTTCCAGTTTGACTGAATCACTATCTGTTGTTCCAGCAAGAATTTCCTTTGCTTTCTAGCCCATCCATCCAGTCTGTATTTCCATGATGTGGCTATGAAGCTGCGATGGAACACTGCTTTGGAAGCCTTGCTGAAGTTAAAGAACATTCACTGCTCTCTTCTACTCTACTAGAGTTATTAAGAAAAAGTATCTTTGTATCTTCTTGTCGATTACCTGTTTCGTGCAATTATTAATTTTTGTAACTTTATTCAAGTTATTCACAGTTATACTTAGGCAACCTAAGTTGTGTCTGATTCCTAGTTAGTCAAGTGGAATTATTAAAACTGTGAAATTGCTAACTGACATAAATTGATACAGGCTAATACAGGCTAGATAATCATTGGATAAAAAAAGTGAATGGATTATGGTACATAAAATATATATACTTTTTTATCATAATAGTTAAATTAAACTTCTGTAGTTGTCTGAAACGAATAAAATGGAATCAAGGTCCTAAATATTTCACTGCAAGCTAATACATGACTAGGCCTAATATAATATATTGGAAATACTTGTATGTGCAGTCTGGCAAATAAAAAATATATTTGGCATATGAAAATATACATTTTTTTTCTTTTTTTTTCTTTTGCTTTAGTTCTCAGGCATCTGAGAATTTGAATTTTTTAAACTACAGGAAATAATCCTTTGTATGAAGCATGTCTCAATGCCAAACACTGGTGAACTGTAAAATCCCTTTAGGGATTCTTTTCAAACACACCTATTTTACATGGTATTTACCATTTACCGTCATAGCTATCAAAGATATAGAAACTTTCGAGAAATGTTTCAGTATTTGTAGAAATAACTAGCCAATATAATGACACTTTATGGTGACAATGCAGTATTCAAGAATCTGATCTTTATAGTAATTGAGTATGAATATATCACATTAATGTGATATTTAACACTGTGTGGTGACATGCATAATACATGGACAGGTGTCAGGTTCATTTTTTCTCTAAAAAGGGTTTTTTTTTCCTTGTGCCTGCGTTAAACCAGCAGGTCTCTATTTGCATATTATTTCTGGGCCCTTTCTGTTTGTTTATAGTTTAAAAGTATTGATACTTTCTCTTTTTGGCATTTTGCCCTCCTGGTCTCCTGGTCACCACCCCATCTCACTTGAGCTCTGTAATCTCCCCCCGCCCCCCTGCCACCGCCCTGCACCGCTGATGCAGCTCCGAAGTACCTTAATGTGCAGCACAGTTCTATCTTTAATACAGTACTTTGTGTATTAACTAAATTATGTATATTACATTCCTCATCTGCAAAGAAGTAAATGAACTCTAGTTTCAGTAAGCACGTCAGTATTGTAGATGTTCCAGTTTTTGTCAGAACTCCAGATGTGGGAGCTTCTCTAAAAGATTAAAGAGATTTTGGATGTGTAAATGATTGGGAGTCTGCCTTATTTGCTCAGGCCCTTGTAGTTCCAAAATTTCTAGAAATTTCATATTTGGGTCATAAGTAATAGGTGTTCTTCTATCCCTGTGAGATTTAATCCACTTATTAGGAAATTTTTGGCTTTCAGTTAACGTCATGTATGTGCATACCTTGTTTTCTTGTTTCACAGCTTTCAGTACTGCTGCTCTCTCAATGCCCTGGAAACAGTGGAGTGTTGAGGAAACACTTTGTGATTATACTGGGGTTGTTTTACAGAACAAAGGCTACCCTTTGTCGCTGGTGAGCACTGATTTCCACACTGCTTTATTTTTGTATTATGTCAATCTTTCTGACAATCATCTGTAGTTGTGTTGGTGTGCTACCAGTAGGCAGTGGAAAACACATTCAAGAGACCCTAAATCCTAAATGTGGCCTCACACAGGAAACCTTTGGACTTGGCTTTTACTCTTAGTGCTCATTACTTTTCCCTCCCCCTTTGGAAAGTGCCTTTTGTAACAGCAATAGTAGTAGTGCCAGAAAGGTACAATGATTCAAAGGTGACAGCAGCCTCAAAGCAATGTTGGTTCTCGATGCTCTTGAGTCCCATGCAGTCCTATAGACTTGGTATTTACAGTCTGATCAAGTAATTGTCCTTCTCTCCACCTTGATTTTCTCTTGTGGATAATACTTGCCTCCCCCAGCCTCTGAGACTGACATAAGTATGGTAACAAGAGTACTAGAAGTACATACAAGTATATACTCTAAGAGCACACCTCAACTGAAAAGGCTAAGGCAATTCAGTACCAAGGCCTGTTTGCATTCTTCCTTCATCACTTCATCTACCTTGATTAGCAGCAGATGGGTTTTTCTTGGTCTTGCTTTATTGCCAGTGTTCTCATAAGGAGACTTTCTTGTTTCCCGTCACATTCCACACCCGTTTTGCTCCCACTGAGCTTTACTTTCCTGATCTTGATTAGGCCTGTTAGGTATTGCTGTGTAATTATAGAGTGTTTGCATGATGCGAGATCTTCTTTCTCTATAGTTAGATGTATTCTTTCACGTTTCCACATCATAGATGAGTGCTTATACCTGGGAAGAGGATAGTTTATTATATGTTGTAACTTCTTACAGCCAGAGGTTAGACTCACTTGTGTTCCGGAGTTTGCACTGTGATTTTATTTCATAAAAGGACTTCCATGCTGAACTCTGCTACTGGTGTTGAAGAAAACAGGATGTGATAAGAATCAGGATTAGAAGTATAAGAGCAAGCAGAAAAATGTACCAGTTTGGTTCAGAACTAAAGATCAGGAGTGAAGACAGGAAAATCTCTCTCATATTGGAATAATCATATTGCTGAATGGAAAAATCTACTTAAGACCCCTTCCAATATGTTGCAGTCTATAGTTCCCAGACCTGTAGACTCATTCACTGACAGAAATCCGGCATGTAATCCATCTCCATCTGGTAAATTTAATATCTTTTGTTTTTAAGAATGTGAGACAGTGCGGTTGAAACAGAAGTACGTGCAGCTTCAAAGTGTACTTGAGGATCTAAACAAACAGTTCAGAAGCTTGTAATCTGAAAACACTTTCACACACTTTTTAGGCAAGTGCTGTGAGAATCTGAAACTGTAGGCAACTGCAAGTTTCAAGCGTACTGGGTAGAAAAATGAATGTCATGCGTTCCCTCTGGGTGTAAATTCTGAACATTTTAATCTCAACTCTGCTTCTTCTTATGCCATTATTATTGTCTAGTGCAAGCATTTCACTCCAGTCGCTTTCTTAAATGAGAGAATCTGACTAGGGATTTTTTCAAAATATCCCTTTGTCTACTTCAAGAGAGTCATCTTTTTTTTTTTACAGATAACTTTGTCATTATGATGAACTGATGTCAGATGTTTTCATTTTGGTTTTATTTAAACTAGCTTGACTTGGTAGCCACAGAGAACTTTTACTGGTTTTTTTTTTTTCAGTTTTTAAAATATATTGAAGCCATGAAAATTTCATAGAACTCAAAATGGAACATTTCTGCTTTTACCTTTTTTATACTTTTACCTCCCATATCATAATTCTTCGGCTGTTCACCATCTTGTTTCTGGTAAAAAGTATTTTTTTTACTTTTACTAATACAGCTTGTAACATATGTTAGCAAATTTAGCAATCAAACTTTCTTAACTGCACCAGACATTCTAAATTTGAAAGCAAGTGATGAAATTTGGGTGGATTATATAGGCCCAAGTATTATACTGGAGTAGACACTAATGTCTTATCTTTGTTCCTTAGGTAGAATTCAGAAAGGTTGTCACTGCAAGGTGTGAGGTAACTGGTGTGTCCCAGTGGAGATAGTGTCAGCTATTTATTATTGCCCTTCCTATTTCTGCTAATGAAATTGACCTGCTATTAAAGTCAGGCTGAATAGGGTAGAAACTTAGTTATATCAACAGCAAGGTTCAATCTGACAAAGTTAATAGAATTTCTTTCTGCATATTTTACAGAATGCAGCATCCCAGATTCTTTCTGCACAGTGGTTCGGGGAAAAAGCATAATACTGTGCAAAATACTGTGTAGTTACCTTAGAGTTTCTAGAAAAACTGCCTTCTCCCAACAATACTTAGAGAACCAAAATAGACTTGCTTTACCCAACGTAATATAAAAGGATGTTTGTGGTGCTGTACAAAGAACACTCTTGTGCTCTTATAGAGCAAATTATGGCTCTACTCTGTATCAAATTTGAATTTCATGTTTTTTCACTGAAGTGCTCTTCAAGGTGATTAAGGATGTATAATCCTTCTCAGTATGATGTATAAACTCATTCTGCTTTCACTTCATGCCTCCCCTTTATGCTTACATGCCAGTAGCAGAACATTAACCTCCATTTTAATTCTACAATGTTAACACGTAGCTCTGTGTAGGGAAGGTGGTAAAGAAAATCAAATCATATGCCTCAGGGATTCAGACACTGGCCTGCATGGGGGTCAGAAAGACTCCCCAACTGCAAACAAGGATGTACGCCAAATGAATCTTGAAGGTGCCTTGTCTTTTTTTCTGAAGACACAGTCCCTGCTGTAGATGGAAATAGGATACCAGTTAAATTGGCAGCAATCAGATGCATTCAGAAGGTTTCAAACTAAAATTTAACCACTTCCTGATCACATCAGAGCAAAACAGTTGTCTTCTTTCTTTTCCCTGCAATGAGAGGGTAATTTACTAATCGTCTGCTCAAATGCAGGACATGGTGTTTGAAATGCCAATAAGACATTTGCATTTCTGAAGACATGGTAAGGGTAAAGAATATAATGCAGGAAATGTCAAAACTGACTTCCACATTAGGTAAAAAATGGATAATCTTTCAACAGTTATGAATCTGAATGGGATTTCTGAGGCCTTCTAAGACACAGAATATAAAAATAAATAAATGAAAAGGATCTCATAGTTAGGAGTGTGCAATCCAAAGCCTAATATATGTATAGAGATTAAATCCATGGCCTCGTCAATCAGTTACATGTCTGTAGGAAGTGATGAAAATGCCCATGTAAAGTGACTGCAGTATTGGAAAAAGTATAGTAAACCTGATTTTTTAATCTTTTTTTTTTTTTTAATCTCTCTTTAAACCTTGACTCTCCTCTGCTTTAGATTTTTCTTCAAATATTTAAATTTTGTTACTAGTTTAATGGTTAGAGTTAAAAGTGTTCTGAAGATATTTGGCAATCCTTAAATAGAGATTATGGAACCACAGTGTTCAGGATTCCACACACTGTTCCTAATGTATCCAAGCATCGGCAGGTTTTTCCACCTTAGTTTTGCAGGCTGATTTGTAAGTTCATTCATGTTAAGGATTTGTGATGAAAAATTTCCCATTGACCATTGTGGTATTTGGTATACAGCAGGATGCTGTGTTTTCAAAAATACACAGAAATCTTTGTTTTCTAGAATTGGAGATTTATACACAGTTTTGAAGAGGATACACACAAATGTTTAATAACTGTAACTTCTCTACCTTCAACTTTTCTTAAATCTATAAGAAGCTTTTAACTGTCTGATCACATACTAGTTTTGGAATAGAGTCTCTTCTTTATTCAGCATACAGGCTGGGCAATTTTAAATTTGTGGTGTGGAGTATCCTCATTGCTCAAGGAATGGCCACAGATGATCTTCACACAACTCAGTTCTGATATAGGAACAGTTATTAATTCCCTTTCATGCATATTTTTCCCCCATTTCTCTTGTTAATCTGAGAATAAATGTTTATTTTAGTTTTCACAACACTCTTGTGGATTGAGGTGGTTCTTGTTTCTTTGTTCATCCTTTTTAAAACAAGGATAGCAATTATCCTTTAAATATAGTCATCAGCCGGGAGACAAAATACTTTTTTTTCCTCTGAGTACTTAACCATATATAGAACCTAATATTTTTGAAGCAGAGCTCCAATTAGAAAATTCCAATTTTGAACTTTAAAAGCGTTGGACACTGAACTTATCAAGGGAATATCAAGAGAATATTAAGAATGCCAGTGGTGTCTAAGCAGTAATGGTTGTGCTATAAAGTAAATAAAGGTATGATGTTATAGGAAGTCAGTTATTTTGAAGGTATTGTCTTCCTATATAAGTGTTACATATAATGAAATTTCAGAAATTCTCTTGTGAAACAGTGACAGCACTGTCATGGGTATGTTGTTCCCAGAAGTCAATAGCTGTGTTGGTCAAATTTATAAAATCCAAACATAAAAGAGTATTTAATGTAAATTACCATATCTAGTTATTTTTTTTTTTTGTGTATTTAGTGCTCCAGTTCTGTTTTAAATAGTCATACTTTAGATGTAAAAATTATAATTATTCAAACTACATGTCTTAGTAAACTTATGCTGAATTAATGGGGAGTGCTTGGGGGTTTTTTATTTGCTTTTTTATAGATGAAAAGATTACTGTGAATGTAATTACTCTCTAAAGCTATGGAAATGTAACTGTCTGGCTTAATGTACAGTTTGAAAACAACGGAATTTCTGACGTTTTACTTGAAATTATGTGTAACTTGGGCTGTGCAGTTTTGTTGGGTTTTTTTGTTTGTTTGTTTCCTTTCCAAGTAGCCCCACAAATTTCATTAATAACATTTTGATGGTGTGAATGCACACTAGAAGGAAACTGTGATGTGAGCTATTGGTCCCTTGGGAATCTGACAGCTCATTCTCTTACTTAATAAAATTAGAGAGTTGTTCTGACAGCCAGAGGTGGACTGCACTAGACTGTGTCAAGAAAGATGACAAATACACCCTCTACTGAAGGTTCTGGGGAGGTGAAAGAATTAGAAGAATTAAAGATAGTCTTTGCATTTTTAGACTGTGAATTCTAGTAATAATAACAGAAATGATAATGGCTACTTACTGCCTGGACTACCGCCTCATTTGCATCAGTATCACTTTACTGGCTGCAGTGTCCCATTTACATGAATGTGTAAATAGAAACTCTTAAAAATTACGGTATAATTGGCAGGCCTGATATAGATAGGCTATTAATATTTTCCTCCTCTTAGATTGGTATAGGATGTCACTGAAAATTGTTTTTGCTGTTACAGATGTTTGAAAGAGGCCATAAAAAAAAAATCAGTATTGTGATCAGCTGCAGAGGATAATGCAACTGTAATGACATCCCTTTTTGAAAATAACTTTCTGTTTGCCATCTAGCTCTTGCTGTGCCAGCTAGCTCCTGTCTACATTACTAAGAATGTGCTAGGAGCCAATTTAACACAGTTTGTGTACTTTTCTTCTGGTGTGTACATATGGTTAATAGGTTTATTGACATTTACTATGAAGATTTGTATACAGAAAGCCATTTTTAAGGCTAGCAGAGATTGTTGTTTAGTAGCATCCTTGGAGTGTGGTCCTGGTGACTCCCACTGCCTTGGGCTATTAAGGGGGCAAGAGTGCTGCAAGAGGTACCCAGGCTATTCACAGGATGGATTACTATGCAGTCCATATGAGACTTGATCCCATCTTCCCTGCAAATCAGCTAGGACCTAGAGAGAGAAGGCTTCACATTACTCCCTGGTAGCATAGCAAAATCTGCTGGGGAAATGAACTAGATTTAACAGCTGTTGGATCAGGGAACTGAGCTGTCACACTCTAATGAGATAGCTACCCGTAGTCAACAGCAAGGGATTACAGGAGAAGTACAGGTTGTACAGAGACTCTGCAGGGGTAATGGTATTTCAGTCAGTAGGCTGAACTTTCCTAGTCATGTGCAAGAGCAAAAAAAAAATTAAGTTCGTTATAATGGTTTCTATGTATCAAACTGAAAAGCTAAATAAAAAGTTTGTTTTACTGAACTGGGAAGAGCACCAAGGGTAATTTTGCCTGCTTTTCTACCTGCTCAGCATGCAGACAGATTTTGTTTTTTTCTGGCAGGAATATTTAATCCTGGACTGTGATCCAGTCTGCATTTGACTGTGATGAAAACCTAAGGACTTACTTCCTAGTTCCTTTACTTACCTTTTTTTGTCTAGAGCTTAGACTTTAACTTACATGGTTATGTACGTAGGTGGCAACTCACTGGGGTGACTTCCACTGAGAAGGAAGCTATGCTCTGTTTGCTGGAACTGTTTTCCCACCAGACTTTCATTATAAAAAGTAGTTTTAAAATAGAGTGAGTCCCTGGTGATATAGATCGGCATAAAATCAATTTAAAGGAATAGAACTTGTTGGTCATTTGTACTTGATCTGGCCCAGTGGGTGAAGTGTTGAGAAAGGTGTTTTCTTTTTTTGTGACCTTGCTCTGGCAGTTGATAAAGTGTGCATGTGCTTGTGCATAAATATATGTACATATTTACTGGTTGGTGACTGAAGGAAATGGTGGATTGCTGTCTGTGAATAGAGTCTCTTTGGCTTGCATGAGACTGCTGTCACAGCAGTTGCCCAGATGAGAAGCTTCAAGTTACAGATTTAGAAGTACGTAAATCTGTGCTTTGCTACCTTCGATGTTTATTTTGCAGAATGTCAAAGTTGTGCATACAGTACAGGTAGTTAGATTTGTCACTACTGAATTTAGGTGGGAAAAGGTTGTTCTTGACAAAAATTATAATTACAGGTAAGTGAAACTGGCTACTTTTACAAGTATTAAATGTTGGGGTGGGAGGAATGAAGGGAGAAGACCTTGTTCAGTATGTATTTACTTCCTGTAATAGATCTGTTTGTGGTTTTTTTATCTCAAATGGCTCTCACATCATCTGCCTTGTATTTATATTGCAAAATTTTATCTTAGGCTTGTATGTAATTTAGGATATACCGTTCCATATCTTGTTTAAACCCAGTATTATAAATGGATTGAAGAAGCAATAATTTTCAGAATATTGAGAATTTTCTTGATGTTTTCTCAGATTAATGAAGGAGATACAACTTCAGCTTTTTTTCCAGTAGTCATTTGAAGGCTTCCTGCTTTCCAAGAAAATGCTAAAATGGACATTAAAAACTTAAAAACATAAAAACATTAAAAATAAACCCAATGTTATCAGTCACCATCTTTCTTAAAGGAAAAAGAATCAAACCTTTTTCTAAAATCAATATACTTTCCGATGTTCTAAGTAGTATTACTAATTAAATGAATGTATTAATATACAGTACATATGAATACAATTTTGTTTTTATAACATAAATTTTCCGCCATGGTATATAGCCTTGCACACCATGTTGCTTTACAGCATATTCTGTTTTTTCACAAATCCCCAAAATACTGACAAGGTTCCTGAGGTAGTTATTTTGCTCCTGACATTCACACATAGTATAAGCTGCCACCTTTCTTTTAAAAGTTTGGAATGAAGGGAATAATTTCTGCTGTTTAAACTTCAGGGAACAAGAAGTTGATCAATATGTCGCTGAAAACTGACATTGACACAGCAAATGGTTAGACTGCTGCTTTCGTTACAAATGGATTTTGGGTAAGAAGATTCTGGAGAATAAGACTCAACAGATGTGATACTAGCAGGCCTGTATAAATTTCATCTGGCATTTCTGTTGTCAGTGTGAAGTCCACTTAAGTGCACAATTTCATGGTTGGCCGGTTTCCGTCCTTGGCTGAATTTATTTTCAGTGCTGGTGAAAAAGATTATTGGTTTGCCAGTTGCTGCTCAGAGGTTATAACTCTTGACAGAAAATATATATTCCATTAGAATCTCAAATTTTTAATCCAGTGTGTGCATTTATTGATGGACGTTAAATAATGTTAGTGGATCAACAGGTAGCTAATTGCACTTCTACGAAGGAATTAATTACATGACAGTGAATTGCAAAGTTTCTATTACTTTATTTTTCCTTAAGTAAACAGCAAAGAATGAACTCTTTTTCCATTACATTTCTTTATGTATATAATATATATGAAAAAAAGTCACTATGATTCTTAAATAGCTCATACAGATAAAAAATTGAGTTCCATTTATTTAGAAGTCGTGTTTAATTCTTATGTGTCCATTGACCTAATGTGATATTAGTGTCTGCTAATAGCCTTGCTGGCTCCATGAGAAGTTCCTGTGACTATCATCTGGGATTTTGCTGCCCTTTAATCTAAGCTTTTAGTCTTATGAATGTAGCAGAGGATCATGAGTCCTCTCTTAAATGTGTGTTTTAGACAACTTTTCTTGCCATAGAAAATAGTTTACAGAAAATCTGATTTCTTAGCTTTGGGCCAAAGGGAAGGAACCCGTTTAATATAGATCTCCCTCTCCTTCCTTATGGCTTCTCTGTCCCCTCTTCTTCCCAGTAGATAGCTACTAAATTGGTCTGAAAGGATAAGAGCTCTCACAGAAATAGCACGGGGAAAAGTGTCACAGGCCTTGAAGACCCATAATATCATTGGCTCAGACGCTGACGAAATTGCAGATTTTGTGACATGATAACAGTGATACAAAACCTGAGGAAAGATCACTGTTTTGGGCATTCTTAGTCTTATGCTAGAGGTGCAGCTGGATTTAGATGCAGCTTGTTTATATCCTTTTGTTAATGTGTTCTTATTGTACCCTAATATAAGCTGGTTTTAATTCTGCTCTTTATTCTTTGCATTACCCTTGGGGAAGGATAGTCTGCTTTCTTGTGATAATTACACTCACATTTCAAACTCTTTATGGAAGGATATCAGCATGACTAACAGCATGTGTTTTTTCCAATAGCATATATTAGGATTTGAAACATTGGTAAGGGCTTTGCTAGTCCTAAAGATTTAGAAAAATCTTATTCAAGTTCCACTCAAAAAGAATTGTGATTAAGTATAGCAGCTTAAATTTAAGGTAGAGCTTAACTCAGTTTGAAAGAATCTGAAACCATCACGTAGTTTCAGCTATTTATATTAAAGTTCATAATACTTTTGATGGCTAGTTATAGGATCATCTGGAAACTTCAAGTGCAAAGTGTCAAGTTTCAGAAATCTCTGAATCTGTCCTGTAATCTTGCCAGAACAGTCCCTCTCTAAAAATTTGGGTTCTCTGTTTTAAGTATTTACAGAATGTAAGACATCTGTCTAGTTCTTAACCAGAACAATTTACTCAGAATATTGCTAGGCCCATTTTTAATTAAAAAAGAAATACAGCCACCACACCTTGAAAAATATATAATGAAGTTCATTGGCTGCTGTGATTGTATTATATTCTGTATTGTTTAATATTAGAGCTTCTCAGTGAATTTGCCATCAAGTATTAAGTATTATCCTCACTCGCACAGCTAAGTTAGACTGAGTCATAGCTTAAACTAATGGACTTGCAGAGACAATAACAAAGCAGAACAACCTGTGATGAAACTTCAGCAGTTATTTTCTGCTTGGTCTAGTTTAAATTTCACCAGTTTATGTTCCACAAATGGAAATGTGCTTGAGACTTCTAAAATGTGAGGTAATTTAAGTGATTGACTCTTGTATCTTACGTGTTCACCACATAAATCATGACTTGGAATTGCTCAGATTGTGTGAAGCTCAGAAACAGTGTTGTGGTCCAGCATATGTCCCTGATTTTCTGTGATGAGGAAGAAGTAGAGAATGGCATGGCAAAGCTCCAAGTAACATGGAGAGGAAAGAGAGACTTCCATGTTTCTGTGCTAGCGGGATTCTAGTCCACATATCTCTTCCCCCTCTTTGTTAAATCACTGATCTGAGAAAATACCTTTACTTGGTATATCTTCTGACCAGACAATCCTCTGATAACTGTTGTCACTTTTTAACAGACTTTCAGTTGCTGGTTGTTCTCCAGAGTTAATGCTGCGATTGTGGTAAACAAACACCTGGATACTCCTTCGTCTGTTTGCTCAGGACTGATGGTTTTAAATTTTTGTTCATTTCTTTGAGAAGCATTTATTGTGGCTGGCATATTCTTCATACTAAATGTCTGTAAGATGAGAGACAGATAGCAAAGATAGGACTGAACCTACTTAGCTCCTCTTGCAGTACATTGAGTTGTCTTTTTTTTTTTTTCTTCCATAAGGGGAAATTAGAATATGCTGGGAACTAAAGTTCCTGTTAGATCTGCCAAACTAAGACAAGCGACAAGACTGCTGTTTCTCCTGATAGCCAGTCCACAAGGAGGACTGACACAGTTCTGCAGACCTATAATGTCTGCCTTCTACAGCAAAGCATGCCAAATAAGAATGGTCAAGAGAGTATGAGCTACTGGACCTTCAAAAATTCAGGTAAATTAAAAAAAGCTTAGGATAATCCAGAGGAAGCCTAATGAAAAATCTACTACCTTTGAAGATTTTCTATCATTTATCCAGAAGTATTTGATATAAAATAGAAGCTTTGTTTTCTGGATTTTTTTCCCTTAGTCATTCATCAAAGTCCAAGTTCAGTTAAGTGAAAGTAATTTTGATTGTTCCTTTTTTGTTTGATGTTAAACCTATTACACTTTTTTGCCATAATTCCATTTTTATGCCAGGGACACCTAGAAGGAAAAGTTGCAAAGAATTCAAGCTTTCATCTGATGTAAACTTCTGTTTCTTCTGTTACAACATGAATAGGATAAAATTAATTTACGTTTTTCCTCCACATTTGGATAGTCAGATTGGATGATGAGTAGTTTTTATAGCTTACACTTGAATTAATTGAACGCTTGAAATGGAAATTTGAAAGCAAACCTGTATTTACTTAGGAAAAACAAATTCTGTTTTAAAAGTAAGAATATTTCTTTAAGAAGAATTGGAATACCTGAGTTTAATGGAATGTGGGAAATAGCAATGTATGAAAACTTATGCCAAGGGAAATAAGCATTCCAACTGTACTACAAATGAGTTACTACCATTTTTTTTTGGATGGTTGTAGTATGAAGGAGGTTTCACTGCGTTGTTCAATTTGTGCAACTTTATTTAGATTGCTTACTGTCATAGGTGGTTGGGTTTATGAGGGTTTTTTATATAAGCAATATAAAAATTAATGTCTTGTATGTCTAAAGAATCTTTAAGGCTCCAAATCAAAGCTTTATGCTAGGGAACATAAGTGTAACAATGGCTGCATATTCTTTAATATATAGATGTTTAATTATAGGGGTATGTGCAAGAAAGAGATTACACACACACACACACGCACTTCCCTTGCAGAAGACTTCTCCCAGTCCCGCTTCTCAGTATTCAGAGTGTTCTTGATTCTGGAGTGGATTACTGTAATGATAATAGTGCTTTAATATAATTACTTGGATGCAATTTCTTCTTGTAAAGTCTGTAAGCAAAATGAATAAGTTTATGCTATGGACACTTCAGCCTATGGCAACTTAAAAAGATAAATAAAGTCAAAACAGGGTTAAGCTTCCTTTTGATTGGGCCGTTGGAATTACCTCATTACTGCCCAGATTTTCTGATTTTACTAAAGATTAAACCTGTGCTCTTCTGTTCACTGTGTAGCAGCATCTGTCACAGTGCGTCACACATCCGTGTGGCAGCCTCTGTCAAATTTTGTAATAATTCTAACCAATTTGGTCATCTGTTTCAGAAGTTAAATGTGCTACTTATTCTTTGCCTGACAATCGTGCACCTGCCATGTGCCATGTGAACATGCTGCACGTGCAGCATTTCCTTACAAATCTAGGCTAAATGAACATATTGAAAGAAAAGAAGTGGCACCTGTAAGGTCAGTTTTGGGACTGCTAGATCCCAAACATAGACCTCTCCCCCTTGATTAGCTGTTGTTTCTATACCATGAGCTGAGTATGCTCTTTGGCTTCCCCAGTGTGGTGGGTTGACCCTGGCTGGATGCCAGGTGCCTACCGCAGCTGATCTGTCACTCATCCTCCTTAGCTGGACAGGGGGAGAAAAAATATCACAAAAGGCTCATCGGTTGAGCTAAGGACTGGGAGAGATCACTCACCAATTACAGTCATGGGAACAACAGAATAAACTTGAGGAAGTTAAATTAATTTATTGCCAATTAGAAGTCAGAGTAGGGTGATGGGAAATAAAACCCAAATCTTAAAACACCTTCCCCTACCCCTCCCTTCTTCCAGGGGCTCCATTTCGCTCTTGATTTCTTTACCTCCTCCCTCTAAGTGGCACGAGGAGACTGGGGGTTGTGGTCAGTTCATCACATGCTGTTTCTGCTGCTCCTTCCTCCTCAGTGGGAGGACTCTTCACACTCTTCTCCTGCTCCAGAGTGGGGTCCCTCCCACAGGAAACACACCTCCATGAACTTCTCCAACCTGAGTCCTTCCAATGGGCTGCAGTTCTTCATAAATTGCTCCAGCACAGGTCCTTTCCATGGGGTGCAGTCCTTCAGGAACAGACTACTCCAGCATGGGTCCCCCATGGGGTTACAAGTCCTGCCAGCAAACCTGCTCCAGCAGGACTCCTCTCTCCAAGGATTTTTTTTCCCCAGGTGAAAATAAGGTAGACCTCCTATATTTATCCATCAGTAGATCTTTTTTCATGATTGCATCTTAAATTAGAAGTTACAGGAAGCAATAAAGGTTATTAAGAAGGAGGATAAAGAATTGGTTAATGCAACTATTCATGCTGAAAGAAGAAATATCAAGCAAAGGGAAATCATTAGTGTTTCTTAAAGGTTAGAATTGGGAATAATTTTCTTAAATGTTTCCATTAATGACCCTTACATTAATAGCAGAGAAACATTTTCAGCATAATCTGCTGACAAAATGAACTTGGAGGACACAAAGGCAGACTGATATATTACAGCGAGGCTGTTTTGCTATTAGATTCTGGATGTGTGGCATAGTTTTTTGTTTTCATTGCTATTATTCCTGTTTTTCAGGTTTTTTTCCATTAAGAATTCCTAATCTGGATTTGAGTGACTAAAGGAAGACCTTAGTACACTAGTGCAGCTATAAACTGCCATTGTGATGCCTCTGCAAAAAGGGCAAAACGCAATCCCTTTGATGTATTAGAAGAACTTTTTTTTTTTTTTAATAAAAAGAACAACTGGTGCTATTAAGATCTTGATGAAACACGTTCTGAAGCATTCTGCTCCAGAAGAAAGACAAGAAGAAAGACAAACTAAAGCTGGAGCAGCTGCAGGTACAGAAGAACACTGTCACAAGAATGATGAGCCAGAGATGACCTTTGAACTGAAAATGCTTGATTTGTTTACTCTAACAAACTAAAGGCTAAGAAGAGATGTTATTGAAATTTGTAAATGTATCTGGGAAGAAAGGAACAACTTAGCTAAAGGGCCATAATGACACCAAATAAGTGGGTGTTAGTTTACCCTGAATAAGTATGTCAGAAACTGGAAGATTCCGAGTTCTTTGAACAAAGAAATTCTGGAATAGCCCTCCACCAGATACAGTAATACAATTGTTAGGAAGGAAGCCATGATATTTTTCTTGGTTTTAGTTTTTGTTGTTGGTTGGTTGGTTTGGTTTTTTTTAAGTTGAAGGTCTCTTAGATCATGAAAGTGTGTTCCATAGCAAGGGACTCTGCTTAGGAGCCTCAGAGGTCTGTTCTAACTCAGTGATCTTACGATAATTGTCTTGCTCTTAGTTTCAGTAGTGTGAGGAGACCAAAGAACAGCTGTTCAGGAAGTTTTAGACAGAATGTAGGAGGGGATATTAATTGGAATCTTTAAGTGTTTCAAATACCTGGGAACACCATTTGACAATAACAATACAATTTATGAAATAAATTCCTATGCATATAGATTGACAGTTTCAAAAATACACAGGCCAGTTATGCAAAGAGGGTATAGCAACTTCAATTACTTACACTGCTTTTGAAAATGTTTTCATCATGACATTCTTGCTCTGTACTGTAGCAGTGGTTTGTGGAGGTCAACTGTATCCTTTGAGTTATAAACTGCAAAAAGTTAAAACGTTTTCAAATTTGAAGCTTCATTGCTAACAATTGTATACGTGTTCTCTAATTGTGTGTGTACTGCTAGCTACTTATCCCTGGCAGACAGTATTGTGCTTTCAGAATAACAGCTCTTGTTGCTGTTCGCCATACATTGGGCATATCAGGCTTTGTGTCACTATGCATTGGGCTATCGCTGTCTTACAGAGTCCTTGGGGGACTGTTCAGTTATTAGGATTTTAGAATCCTGTGCAGCATTGAGAAAGTAGTTCCAGGCAATGTTGTAGCTGGAATGCATAAGGTATGCAGCACTGGTACTTTGAACCTCACCAAGTAAGTTCTTGATCACATGGATTTTTCATCAAAGGAGAAGAGTGTGTTGCTGTTGGTTGAAAGGAGAAACAATAGAGAATGTCAGGCACAACTTTGAAGTCAGTCCCAAAGTTTGTTTGAAGTCACAGGACAGAGATTGTATGTGCCTGGATATTGAAATGGATGGAAATAAGTGTTGGTTGTATATTTTGTTGGCACTTTCCTCCTGAGGGACTCAAGGAACCATCTAAACATAGAAATGAAGCTTTCAGAGCCACTTGTGAGACTCCTCCCAGAGAATTTATTGACCTTTGCCTTCCATTATCATTATTGGTCTTTTTATCTCTCACTGGGAAGGCTTTCTTCCCTCCAGCTCATACCACTGTGCTCCACACTACTCGCCCTGTGTCTGTCATTTTTGCTGCTTCTTGCTTTTGTATCGTTATTTTCCTATTCCCTTTGCCCATCTTTAGAGACAGCATATCATAGGCTAAAGCTGAGAGACATTGTAGAAAGTATACCAAGAAGTTTTCTTCAAGGTCTTTGTGCCATAGACAGGACCTTCACAGATGTGTTGACATTGATA
>JAHREE010000508.1:5285924-5357462 GCA_033628505.1 Tringa tobata
TTCTTCTCTAACATACTTGAGTATCAAATGAAATAAGAGTCTTCCAGATACTCTAGTTTACTGTTGCCTTTTCCTAGTTTCTTTCGTTAGCAGGTTGGGCATGTTGTATAGCTGACATAGCCAAAAGCAGTAAAAATAGCAACTTGTTTCCAGTTGGTAATAGCAGTGTTAAGTGGTTGTCTGTATGGCATTATAAACATTTACTATACATTATGTAAACCCATGTGAAATTTGAAAGCATTTGTTTCACTAAGGTGATCAGATCAAGGACCTTTCTAGTGCCCAGAGAGTTATAAGGAACTGGAAAAGATATGAGCAAAATGCAGAGACACAAGCCTGGTCAACATTTTCTCCATTATCCCTTGTCTAAGAAACAGTTTCCAGTCACTAACCGATAAGTCAGTAAGAAGCTCCTGGTGTAGCCTTGGAGGGTGCCAGCCTGGCCTTTGTAAATGGTGAGTTATATTGGTAGTGGGTAAGAAAGCCCAACATCAGGGTTGTTAAGAGAGGCAGGGCCCCACACTGGTGTTTGAGGGATCCGTGAATGTGGGTATGGCTGTGAATCTTGAGGCTGAGGGCATGTGTTCTCTCTAGTGAGTTTCAGTCTTGATAGCCAGGGAGAAGGAAGAGGACTTGGCTGGCTGTACTTAGCTTTTTTGTGAATTCTGGTGGTGTTATATATGGGTAGTGTAAAAAGGCAGCACCCTGTGCAGCTGTCTGAGCGAATGTCCTCTGTGTATGCATGTTCAGGGTACACACACGGCCTTGCTCCTGGTTGAACGTTGCAAAGCAGAAAGCATCAGCTGCATTGTTTGGCCTGGGAAAGAGAGATCTCTGAGTGAACCCGGCCAGGTTCTGGTGGCCAGGCAGGAGTTCTGGGTCCCCGGGTCCTGGAGTCTGCTGGAGGAAGAGCCCATACCACATCCTTGAACTCACTGGTAAATTCTGCACCAGGTCACTCACTAGTACAGTTGTAATTCAAGTTCCTGTCACCATTTACAACTCAATTGAAAATATTTACATTCCTGTGGATGATGTTGTATTATAATGGCAGGAAAGCGGAAATGCATTTGATGAGTGAAATGAAAAATGTAAAAGATAATGAGATACAGTAAAACATAGTTACATTGAAATTTCTGTGGAAAAGACAAAATTATCTGATTTAAGTTGATGATTGACACATTTGATAAAATAAGCAGCAGCTCTGCTACATCTAATGCATGCAAGATAAGGAATAACCAGATGCTCCCAAAATGCAAGTCCTTTTAAATTTATTTTAGTGCTTTAGTGTTTATAGTAGAGGTTTTGCGTACAGTGTTGAATAGAAGAATAGTACTCATGTAATTTAACTGACAGCTGAGTGTTTATTTAACCATTTTGAACAGCTTCCAAGTTTTGAGAGAAAGAATTGTATATTTCTGAAGGATTATATAAATCTACAAGCTGTTGATAGTTAATTAATACCTTGGAGATGTGGCCTAAACATCTGATAAGTTAAATTCATGAGATTAGGTTCTGTAATATGAAAGGAAATGTACTGTACTACATCAGCCTCTGACAATGGATAATTATCAATAGTGCAGATATTTGTTGTAGCTATTCAACGATACCAGCTTTTGTGCCTGTTCAAGAGTTCTCTATTTCTTGCATGGGTGCACATCTACCTCTGTGTACACACCCGTACATGTGATTTTAGCTAATAGTTCCTTGTGTATAGCTGCTGAAGTTTGGTTTGGGTATTTGAAAATCATTAAGTGTTTTTCAGCTACAGATTTGATCTATTTTATTCCAGTTGCCTGAGTTGAGTGACTGATTTAACTGGCCAGTATGAAACTTACTGTAACTTTTGAGTGAATATATGACTCAAAACTAGGTTTGGATAACTGGATGCTTAAGCTTAAATTTCACCAATCTCAGTGTTCATTTCAGGGGGTTTCTAACATTCAGATGTTCACAGGATGTAAACATGAGCCATGGTCAAGTGAAAAATAACCTTTCAGATTAAATGACTATTCGTGAGTGCTTTGGAGGGGTTTGTTGTTGTTGTTGTTGCTTGTTTTTTTTTTTCTTTCTCGTGCCCCAGTTTTTTCTGCTGTTTGCTGCTTGTTGAGATGTGCTGCTTTAACCCAGTTCGCTCCTCCCATTATCGCATAGCTGCAGTGTTGCTTTTTCACAGCAAGTGAATTATTTACATTGAATACATTTCATGTTTTTTACAAAAGAATATTTCCAGGCAAAAACATGTTTTGCAGCTCAGAGCACCAAAGAGCTGCATCAGGTCTATCTACAGCTGTTTCCTTCAGAAGTCCCTAGTGTCTAGTACAGGGGTAGAAATTGAATAAACACTGGTTTTAAGAGCCTATGGGGGAATATGCATGTAGCTCCACAGTCTGGTGCTTCCAGACTGCTCCAAGCTTCTTATGGGGCCCACAGGCATTTTGTATAAAGCCCAAAGGCTCCTGTAAGTTACAGCAACTTTCTATTTGCAAAAGGCTTCTGAGATGAATGTACATGAGTATCTATCCAGATACGTCTGGACAAGATAGTACACAACTTTGTCAGTCTGTGAAATTACTGTTACTTAAATACACTTTCAAGGTTATTTTATTTGCCTTGTAGTGGGTTTACTGCAGCCAGCAGCCAAACCCCCACAGCCTGTGCTACCTCCCCTCTCTTGTGGAATGAGGAGAAAGTAGAAAAATAGCAAGAAGTTCATGGATCGAGGCAAAGGCAGTTTAATGGGTGAAGCAAAAGCTGCACACACAAGCAAAGCAAAGGAGGAATTCACTCATGGCTTTCCATCAGCAGGTAAGTATCCAGCCACTGCTTGGGAGGCAGGGCCTCAGCATTCATAAAGCTTGCCTGGGAAGACAAATGCCATAACCACCACCTTCTACCCTTCTTCCTCTTTTCCTTCAGCTTTTATTGCTGAGCATGATGTCATATGATGTGGAATATGACATTGGTCAGCTGTGTCCCTTCCCACCCTCTTGCACACTCCCAACCTACTTGCTGGGGGGTAGAGTGGGAAACAGAAAGACCCTTGGCCACGTGCAAGCACAGCTTAGCAACAACCAAAACGCTGGTGTGTTAGCAAGGCTGGTTTGGTCACAGGTCTAAAGCAGAGCATGATATGGGCTGCTATGAAGAAAGCTAACTCCATCCCAGTCAGACCCAGTACAACTTCAATCATCAGATTTGTATCAGTAGTCGACTGCCCCTTTGTGATAAGCAATTGTACTTTATGCAGGGCCTTTGAAATACAAATGGTTCTGCCAGGTAGGTACAGCTATAAACTGCTTTAGTGGAAAAGGTAATGTTCAAACCCATGTCTTGGGAGTATCATCAGGTGTGTAGTATTTGGATAAGAAAAGGCACTTGTTATAAAAAAAGCATGCTTCCCACAGAACTAAGGTCAGAAAAGCATTGGATAATGCTGACATTTATTAGTCATCACACACAATTTTAAGAGATTTCTTAACAACAATAGGTATGCAAAGTATTTTATACTGTACGAGTATATGTTGGAGCTGTATGTGTCATTCAGCAGCTCATACTTTGTAAAGCCTGTAGCTGTGTTAAATAAGATGATAAACTATGTTCTGGCTTCCTTCATTGAGTTACAGGAGTAACAAAGGTAAGATGCAAACAACAGTTAAAATACGCTTACCATACAGAACAGACACTGGCATTAATATTTTGTGGAGATTTTTCTGTTGTATATGGAAGTTCAATCCAAACTCTAACGCCTTTGGGCGATATTTGGGTGAAGTTAACTCAAAAACTTTCTTTCATACAAATGAAATGCAGCTTCCTATATCCAATTTTGCAACTAGTCATGGAAAAACCACAAAAATGGGACCGTTCTTGACCTACAGAGAGATGACAACAATGAATGACTATAGTGTGAATTTACTTTCTGTCATCAGGTTACTCATGTGAAACATTGCCATTTTGAAGCTTGTAGAATTTTTCTTGACACTGAGAGAGACTTAAAAGTTTCATTTCATCTTGTTGGCTGGAAAGATTTTTTAGTGGCCTGTTTCAGCTGAGTAGTTCCAGGTTTATATGGAGAGTCTAGAGCTCAGAGAGGTACATTTTTTTGCTCCTTAAAAACTCCAAACACTTATAATATAGTTGTAAGTATGCATAATGAAGGAAGTTAAAAAGTTGGATTATTTTTCCAAATTTCCTGAAACAGGTTTCTGATGTAAAGGTGATACCTTGACACCAGCAGCATTTAAAAATGTGATTTTCAATATGAAACATGTATATAGTGATTATTATGAATATATATAAAGTCTAATTTGATGGAAACATAACATATAGATCCCCTGTGTATGTCAAATTCTAGTTTTTGCATAAATCATGATTACAAGCGTTGTGCATTTTGGAGATAATAGCACCTACTGTGTCTCAAATAAAATCCTAGAACTCAAGAAATGTGTTGAATGTTTCCAAATACACTTCATAGCCTCAGACGGTTCAAGAAAATAAATCTGTCATAAACATAAACAGTGCCACCTGTGTACACAATTCACAGAAGTTCAGGAAAAGGAGACAACCTTGAAGAGTTTCTAATAATAATAAAAATAATAATGAAATGCTCAGAAATTATACATGGAAAACTAGATATGGACATAGTATAAGAACAGAATACAGTCGAACCAGAAAATGGTATTTCACTGGAAGTGCATTTTCAGAGACAGGATAAAGGAGAGAAAGATGCAACTTGGCTCACTTTTTTTCCCAAGACCAAAGTGGTCCTGACTAAAACATCAAAAGTATTATCCTGGAAGTACAAAGAAGGGCTAGCAGTCAAATGAAAAAGAGAGGAGAAAACTACATACAACAAGGGAGATAATGGGTTTTACTCTAGTTATGTAGAAAGATTATGTGTGTATAGTTGGGAGCAGCTGTTGTACAGGGTTTGTGTCTAAACTTCAGCAACAAAGAAGTCTTCCCCCCAAAAAGTATTTTGCGTTAGATTTGTATTGAAAACAGGAGTTGGCCTTTAGCTAATCTGCTTCTTGGGCATTTAATTTTAAAACTACATACCAAAATATTACATGAAAAGCATTCCAGCTTTTTCCCATTTGGTTGTACGCTAGTTGTTTATTAGTCCAATATGAACACAAATGCCTAACTTGTTGATTTCTGATTTTTTAAAAAACTGATTTTTGAGGAATCATTTTAAAGATGTTCCTGATCACTGTAACAGTTTAACTTTTAATTCCAAATTGGTCATTTTTTCAAGGTTTCCAGATTTTTGCAAAAGCTTTTTGTCCAGTCTTGCAATATTTAACAGAAATTAATATTATCGTTAGCCAGGCTGGCTATGGTGCAACAGGTATGACCCTTTACCTGCTCTGTTATGTGTAGCTGCCTAGTTCCTATTATAGTCTAGAGTAATAGAGTGTTAACATTTTTTTTCACAGGAGGTGATAGCTACTCAAAGACTAAAGAGAGGAAGGGATTTTCCATTTTTATGTTAATTTTGTGAGCTGATGGGGAATTTCTGCTTAGAATAGAAAGTCAACTAAGCAGTCCCTCAAAAATCTTGACTTTTACTATAAGCTTTGAAATTCTTTTGCCAGTATACCCTTTTATTTTTGCAGGGGCAGATAAGTCCCATCTGTCTCTATCCAATGCAAAACATGTGAGCCAAATGCTGTGAGTAATTAACAGTTAACCTGCAAGTGTTATTCTAATTTTTAATCATGAGCAGCTCTGCTACCCTCTCATAAAGCTCATTTGCTGAATGCTGTGGGTGGAATTGGTATTGACCTAGTCTACCTGCAGACTGATGAACTTTTAACCTTCTTAAAAATAAATCTTGAGAGCTTCTTATCTCCTGATCTTATTTCTTAACTTATTCTTAAAGAAGCAGAAGATAGTAATAGCAATAATGATTAAAAAAGTAGATTCAGGTGGGAGTTTAAATCTATGCATAATTCACTATCAGTGATTCATGTCAATGTTCTTTAGGAGCTTTCTCAGTGTAAAAAAAAAATAAAAAAAATCAAACCTTTCCAGGCATCAGGAATTGCTGCTGAGTTTGAAACTGAAAGAGCATGCTGCCAATGAGCAAGAGGTGCACCAAATAATGGAACCAGAATTTCTGAGCTGTTAAATTAATGGAAGAACAGTACGAAAACACACATGATTATCACCAGAAGGAAGTGTCAAAGTTGTGAAAAGCACTTCAGTATCAGAACAGAAAGTGATTCAAACTAATGTATGAACATTTCATATAATTTAAAAGATATCAAATAATATAGTTTAATGATACAATGATGAGTTCTTTCAGGAATGTTGTCATAATCTAAATATTAAATCTATTTGGACTTTGCTATTTTTTTCACTACCTTTGTGTGGCCACACTACTGAAAATTAAGATACTGCTAAGTGCCTTTTGAGTTTTTGAAGTTTGAGAAGTCATTCTACTACAAACCCTCTACATTGTTTACTGAATTGTTTCAGTTAGGTCTCTCTGGAGAGCTATCGTTTTTTTCACATAATATGAGTAAATAAGGCACTGATTATTTAAAAAAAAAAAAAAGAAGGAAATTTCATCACAGCACAGATTGTTGTCTTAGGGGTCTTGTTTGAGGGTTATGTTGTTGCTGTTGATTTCTTGACCCTTTAATGATATCTGAAATCGGCCAATGTGTAGAACAGTTAAAATAAATGAGGCCAAAAAAGAAAAAGTCGAGGGGTGAGTGTTTTGGCTGAATGATATTTCTGAATATGATACCAACTTACTTTTCTGGGTTTGCTAATATAAGGAAAGAAAATGTTTGCTTCGGCCAGGAAAACTTAATTATCTTGATTTTTCCCAACACAGAGCTAGGACTGCAGTAAAAACAGTATGACTGGTCAGAAAATAAAAAAAAAGTGTTCATTTGGCCTCTGTAGCTGAAAAAAAAAAATCTTCATCTCGTGTGCACAAAGCATTCCTGTGAATTTCTTTACCATCCTGCTCTCAAATTATTTAAATGACCTTTATGTGAATAAAAAAAAAGGAAATTAAGCATTGCAACTGGACACAGAGGCCATGATTTCATGTCCATCTGGGTCTAACTGACTACAGAAAGAAGCACACTCTAAAGTTCTACATAAACGTAAAGAAAATACCAGGTGTCTTTGAAATGTTTTCTTAAGATATTTTTGCATGTGTAAGATACAGATTAACCATCTCTCTCCTATCAAATGATATTAAATACATAGTGGCATTGTTTGCCCATTCTTCACCCCCAATTATTGGGAATTATCCTACAAATACTGAAGTATTCCTCACTAATGCTGCTGGGCAAACACAGAGTATGATTTTGAAGTAATTCATCTACTAAAGTTCATCTTAATTTAATGTATTTGTATAGATAATTAGAATACTGGCTCTGTTCATTAACATTTCAAATCTCATTTAAATGTAAATTGTAATATTCTTCTTTTGTGCAAGAGTGGGTAGTTAGTGTCATTCATGAGTAATAAGTAATTTGTTCCTCATTAGCCATAAGAATAGATAAAGATATAGATCAAATGTGGATAGCAGAGGTAGTTTAAAGAGGTTACCTGTCTGGAAGGGGAATTTAAAACAAGCATTCATTGTTTTTCTGTAATTTTGCATTTTTAATTTGGTCCTAATTCATAATTCAGAACATTTTCTATTAATTGGCTCTTTGCATTATTCATAATGAGGGTGTGAAAGTACAAAAATATTTTCTCTGAGTGACTTAAGAGATACAGAGTGAAATTTTAAAATATTATTTTCATATTGGTTCAGATTAAGCACATTTATAATGCAGAGCTCTGCTTCCAGATATTCTTCAAAGCTCTAGAGGAAATATTCAGAAATAATGAAGACTGGCTATATAAAATGCTTATTTAAAAAAAAATATTAAAAAATCTAATAGTCCTATTTTGACTGAAATATGGTTTGCACTGATTTGGAAGAACAGTTCTAACTTGTTTCTGAAACTGTAGCAAAGTGAATTAGTGATAATAATAAAAAGAAAAAAAATCCCAAGTTTTCTTTCTCTTGATTAGATTAAAAATCAGTCTGTGATGGAAACCTTTAGCTTGGGTAGTGGGAAAAAAAAAAGTATCCTGTCATCCTTCCCATTTGTGAAAAGTGGAGAAGGAATAGGAATTTGTAAGCCATTGCTGTCACATTGAAGGTCAGTAATCAACTTTTTCTCTAAATAATCTATGTTACTTCTGTACCATTTTAATTGACATTTTTAGCAGAAAGTGTCAAAATGAATTTGAAGTGTCCTTGTGATTGAAGGAGGAATTAGGGAGGAAACTGATGGAATTTGTAAGTAATGAGTAAGGAGTAACTACCCAAACAGCATTAGGACAGAGCCAACAAGAAAGGAGGAGCTGGAAAAAGGGAGACTGCTTGGTTAACATCACCACTTGATTAACAAGGTTGTGGTCAAAGCTGTGGGAATCAAATGAGAGCTGCCAATATTCATGGTGTGTTAAACCAGGAAAGTGTATGTGTCTATAAAGGTATAAAAAATAATTTTAAAAGCCCTTTACAATAAAGAAGGTGTATTTCTTTATATTTTTATACATGTACATCCTTGAGTAGACCTTTTATATAGGAAGTATGAATTACACATACCTATGTTTGCCTCAAAATTTTATCTTGTGATTTTAGTAGAAAATTATGATTCTGAACCATTGCTTATCAGAAGCACATCAACTTGGATTTGAAAGTTATTCAGAGGGGATTTTTGCCTCTCCTATTGGCAGGAGAGTTTTTTATTGCTGTTGCAAATCCATTTGATAAAAAATTCTTTATAAAATTTATTACATAGATCTGTTGATGATCTAATCTTTGTTCCTGAGTACTACATAAATATTTTAATTCTTTCCTTGTTTCCTTTGAGCAACCTGATCTAGTGGGAGGTGTCCTGGTCCATCACAGGGGACTTGGAACTAGATGATGTTTAAGGTCCCGTCCAATCTTTACCATTTTATGATTCTGTGATCCTTGAACCCAATTATTATTGTTCTCAGCAATTAAGTCTGGTTGGTTGGTCTGGACAGAACAACTACTTCCAGACAATTTGGTAACAAAAGCTTTCCTTTCATCTGATTATCTTCATAGTCATTCTATGCCTGTGTCAAAGTGAAAGTTAAATGACATATTAAGGATGATCAAAAGATATCGCATGCAGTTTTCTAGATGAGGAGCCTATCACAAGCGCCTCTCACAATGGAATTTATAGTGCTTTCCCTCTGCTGGAAATAACTTTTAATATATATCACAGGACAGCATTTTTTTCAAAGCAAACAAAGGTGATGGAAGATACTTGTAAGATTACCAAGCATGATTTTTAATCCTCTAATTTCCAGATTGTGAAATTCTAGATTGTAATTCAAGGTTCTTCTATTAGTCCCTAAATCCAAGACTCTGCGATTGATGTTAAGTCCCATTTCATTCTTCCAGTTATCGTAATCAACTCATTCTTCCTGCTTGACATTCCAGTGTTCCCCTCAATTGACAATATTTCACAACCTCCACAGAATGTATTGAAAATAGGGCTAGAAGGAACCTGAAGAGAATTTTGGGTCAACCCTCTGTACAGTTCTTTTCTTAAAACATTCAAATATGGAGATCCACCATATTCCTAGGCAATCTGTCATACTGGTCTGCAAATTTTACATTAATGTCTAGCTTGATTCTTAGTTACTACAGTTTCAGTTCATTACTTTATCTCCATCGTAGGTATGGAGGGAAGATTGCTTCCTCTTTCTTCAATGCAACAGTCTTTTGTGTATCTGAAAGCTGTAGTAAAAGCCACTCTGATCTTTCTTTCTTTTGGCTAAACAAGCCTAATTCATTCTTCTTTTCTAAAGTGCATATTGATCTCCACTGAATTCTTTGTAGTCAGTCCACATCCATCTTGACAATCACTGCACAAAGCTAAACACTGAATTCCAGCTGGTACCTTATCAGCACTGAGGAAAGTAAAGAGAGTACTTGCATGTCTTACAGGCAGGATTTCTGTTTATATACCTTAGAATGAAATTTGCCTTTCTTGTAGCGTCATCACATAGTTAAGTAACATTTAGTTTTATGATCCACTATAAACCCAAAGATCTTTTCTGAAGAACTGTTGTTTTCACTCTGTATTTGAGCAGAGGATTATTTCTGCTCAGGTATAGTACCTTGCCTTGTCTTTATTGATTCATACTCTTTGTTTTTCTCTCAGACCATTTGTCAGGGGAAAAAAACAGGGTAAGGTGATTATGAATTCTGATCTTGATCTTCAGCACACTTGGAAACCATCACAACTTTTTTGTCAACTGCAAATTTAATGTGTATAGTGTTTATTTCACCAGCCAAATCATTAATTGAAACACTACACATAACCAGACTCAAGATAGATCCCTTGATGAATTACACTCTACACTACAAGAGGGAGCTACATGCCATAAAACATAATTGTTCTATCTATATTACATTTCCTTAATTTGCATATGAGAATGTCATGTGAGGTGTTGTCAAAATTCTTACTTAAGATCAAGATATATGCAGTCTCTGAGTTACTATTTTAAATAGATCCATTACCCTATCACACAAAAGATTGAATACCATTTGGCTTTAATGCATCCATATTTGGTTTTAGTTTTTTCAAACATTTATTGATGATCTGATATTTGTCCCATAAGCTCTCCTAAATTTAAAAATAAGATCCCTTTTCTATAAGTCTGTGTTTCTTCTTTTACCTTTTCAAATATAGAAATTATAATTTGCCTTTTCCAATCTTCTATAAGCTTACTGCCATTAAACAGGAGAAACATGAAAAAGTTCTGAATTTTCTAACTAGTATTTTAAGATTGGGTCAGTGTTTTCTTTTTAATAAATGCATCGAACAAGTGTAATTAACTCACATTCTTGCAATTTTAGTTTTTCACTTAAGAGCAACTTTGAAGAAACTGGAAATCTTTATTTCAGAAGTCAGTCAGTCAGTAATATCAGCAATCTGTAATTAATAAAGCTTCATCCTTTGGAACCTATATAGCACTTCCATGTTTACAAAGATTTCCTTAGAGCTTCTTGAGCTCCTACAATCACCATATTCTTGGTATTTAGAAGGCTTTCCAGATTTGGCCTTGATGGGATCTGTCTGTCACTTGGTCTTTATGTTAATCTTGTTCATCCTTGAGAGGCAATACTTTTTTCCCTTGCTGTCACTCAGACTTTTCAGATTGGTTTAACTACTTGCAGTTAGCTTTTGTTGGGAGTTTTCATCTTGTTTTGTGCTTTTTGAATCTCAGTAAAAATATTATTTTTTATTTGATTGTCTGACTGAATTTGATTGTTGGATTGGATATTTTTTATTTCATTGTTTGACAAAAAAAAAAAAAAAGTTAGCATTTTGAGGGTTGTAATGAGCATCCATGTAAAAACAGAGGCTTTTTTGCTTGAGAAATGGAGATAGTAATATTCCCTGAACAAACTTTATTCAGAAAAGACACCTCATATTTTATTACTGTGACAAATAACTGTAAGAAATGGCCTTTTACCAGGCGTTAAAAATATTTAAAGTCCAAGGGAACTTAAATGGTTAATACGTTTACACTTGTTTACTCTGTGTTGACACAATGAAATTGTCTTACATCTCTTTTGTAAGAGATGTGGTTTACCTCATTGTTCTGTGTTAAAAACTCATTTTTTGTTTTTGATTGTGTAAGAAATATCAAGTACTGGTTGTTCATTGGATTACCTTTCTCTGTTCAACATTTCAGTGACAGTATGGGATTTATCCAGCAAGCATTTACTGTAGCATATAAACTTTTCGTTTTCAGTTGCGTATTGTATGGAGACAGTGGTGGTGTAGCAGTAATTCTCCTATTTTCACTAGTTCTTCAGCTGTTTACTTTGAAACATGAGAGAATTTTTCAGAAAATTACTTTTCAGAGACAGTAACTACTAAACAAACATGACCTCTAAGCTTCCAAGTATACCAGGTAAGAATTTAGGATATTAAAATAAGTTTAATTTCTTATAAGGAAAGAAATCATTGACATTCACACTTAATGAGTAGTATAGTAAAGAGGATTCTAATGACCTATATTTTCAGTGAGTACAAATGAGAGTAGTTGCCTTGTCTTCAGTGGAGCTGTGTGAGTGAATAAATACCAGCTGAGAATTTAGGCCAAGAACAGTAATTTATCAGAGGTAGATTCTGTTTTACAAAGAGAACAAAAGCAAGACCAAGCTTCCTTTTCACATGTAATTCATCTTCATGCCCTGTAGCTGACATGCAAGTTTGCTGTGACTGCATGAAGTAGCAGAATCTATAGTATGGATTTCATTTTGCATTTTCTTTTTTCTCCTTGCTGTTTGCATTTAGTATGTTATGAGGTAATAATATGTAGTCAAGAAAAGGTGGCAGGAGGCCTACATGGGCAAACAAAGAGCTTATGGCAAAACTCAAACATCAGATGAAAGCATAGAAGAGATGGAAGAAGGATCTGGGCACAAAGGTGGAATAACTCAGACACTGTGTCAATGTGCAGGGATGAGGCTAAGAAAGACAAAGGTCATGTGCAGTTAAATATGGCAAGGGATATGAAGGACAAGAAGAAAAGTTTTTACAAGTGGCAAAACCAAAGACTAGGATAAATGGGGGCACACTGGTAAATGAGGCAGGGGAGTTGATGACGAAGGACATGGAAAAGGCCAAGGTAATCCAAACATATTAAGAGGGTGATTAGGAGTAGTCAACTTGGATTTACAAAGCATAAATCATGCCTGACCAACCTAATGGCCTTCTGTGACAAAATGACTTGTTTGGTGGATAAGGATAGGAGAGTAGATGATATTTACCTTGGCGTTATTAAAGCTGTCTCGCATAACGTCCTCACAGACAAACTGATGAAGTACAGAATAGATAAACAGACAGTGAGGTAAAATGAAAACTGACTGAAGGTTGTGACCAGTGTTGTGAAGTCCATCTAGAGATGAGTCACACATTAGTGGTGGTCTTCATGAGTGGTGTCTTCCACTAATGTGGAAGTGTCCCTGCCCATGGCAGAGGGGTTTGAACTCGGTGATCTTTAAGGTCTCTTCCAACCCAAGCCATTCTATGATTCTATAAATGCCTTTCAGCCATTTCTGAAGGATCTTCCATTAACCTGAAGAAAACTGACTTTTTGTACTGTCTGAGCCAAACGAGATAATTGGACAGCTGTTCTGGACAGATAATACCTGGATCTTGTATATAATTTCTTGCCTACTATATGACTGAACAAAAATGCAGTCTGTTTGTGTTGTTGAACTAATTATATTCGCTTTTAGCTTGAACTGCCTTGGTCTTTTTTAAGGAAGATTCTGAGTTAAATTCATTTTGACAGTTACCCTACCCCTATGTATCTGTCAGGAATCTTTTACCTAAACATCTGACAACTCTGCAGTCTGCCTGCTTTTGACTATTGATTGTTTCTTCTAGAGTAGATTAATGCAGTTGTAGCCTATTGGACTTAGTAAGATTACGGAATGTTCCCTTGGCCTTTACATAGATCTCAGTGATGTCTGAAGAGATGGTGATGCTACCAATGAGGAGTCTTTGAACTCATGGTCCATGTGTTGATTATGCAGCTGCTAGGCCTAGCCTAGATGTTAAATTTCTTGGTATTGTAAAAGGATTTACATAAGTTAGACAGGACAACACAAACTTTTATGGATATTCAACCTATGAGTCCTTGGCACATTTGCAGCAAGTAATATCTTCCCTTTTTGATACTTTGAAAAGGTCAAGTATATTCTGTGTTAAAGGCACACTTTCCTACACAAACTTTTTTACGAATGAGCAAAATTGAATCAAAGGCAAATCTTTCTTTAATTGCTCATACTGCAGGTGCTTTGAGACTTTGGTGAAGGTCTTACTGAGAGGCAAGTGTATTGTGTGTCAACAAAAAGCAGATTGTTATTTTTTATTCCCTTCCTGGTATAACATGCTTCTTCAGGAAAAGCTTAATTCAATATTGAGCAAGAGTGCTGTTTTCAGAGAATAGTTTCAGCTAAAGAGTGAAGCCTCCACATTTTATGTTAAGGGGATGAACATTCACATCTGGTAAATGAGTTGTACAATGGGTTGTGCAAAACTCTTATCTGGTGACCTCCTTCAGTGACAATCATATTCTCACTTTTTTTAAGACTCTAATCCAACTATCTAATTTGAAGTAACTACAGTTTAAAAACACTGCAACTGAAGAAGTTGTTCCATGTCTTAACTATGAGGTATTCATTTCACTTACCTTTACTATCTTTCTTAAGAAAACCTTTTACATGTTCCAAATATCATTAAAAGCCTGTTAACAGATCTTAATATCTTGGTTGGAAAGGTTAACAAACTGCAGGAGCTCTTTGTGTAGCGAATATTTAAAGCATCTAAGATGTAAAGGATTGTTAACAGGCAGCTAACAAGGTGTGTAAATACTAAGAAAAACCCAAAGGGTAGTGATTAATGGAGCAGGTTCAAGCTGGAGGCCTGTAACCAGTGGTGTCCCCCAGGGGTCAATACTTGGTCCAGTCCTGTTCAACACATTCATCAGTGACCTGGACGAGGGCAAGTTTGCTGATGATACAAAACTGGTAGGGGTGGCTGACACCCCGGAGGGCCATACTGCCATACAGCGAGACCTGGACAGGCTGGAGAGCTGGGCAAGGAAGAACTTCATGTGATTCAACAGGGAAAATGTAGGGTCCTGCACCTGGGGAAGAAGAATGTCAGGCACCAATAAAGGTTAGGCATGGACCTGCTGGAGACAAGTTCCGAAGAGAAAGATCTGGGTGTCCTGGTAGACAGCAAAACGACAATGAGCAAGCAGTGTGCTCTTGTGGCAAGGAAGGCCAACGGAATCCAAGGCTGCATAGGGAAGAGTGTGGCTAGTAGGTTGAGGGCAGTCATTCTTCCCCTCTACTCTGCACTGGTGAGGCCACAACTGGAATACTGCACCCAGTTCTGGCCTCCCCCATTCCAGAGGGACAGGGAACTACTGGAGAGACTCCAGCATAGGGCAACAAGGATAATTCAAGGATTGGTGCATCTCCCTTTTGAAGAAAGGCTGAGAGAGCTGGGACTCTTTAGTCTGGAGAAGAGAAGACTGAGGGGAGACCTTATCAATGCTTATGGGTATCTAAAGGGTGGGTTGAAGGAGGAGGGAGCCAGACTCTTTTCAGTGGTTGCCAGTGAGAGGACGAGGGGCAACGGGCACAAGTTGGAACACAGGAGTTTCCACTCAAATATGAGAAAAAACTTCTTCATGGTGAGGGTGACAGAGCCCTGGAACAGGCTGCCCAGGGAGGTTGTGGAGTCCCCTTCTTTGGAGATTTTCAAGACCCACCTAGATGCAGTCCTGAGTAACATGCTCTAGGCAATCAGGCTTCAGCAGGGGAGTTGGACTAGATGATCTCTATGGTCTCTTCCAACTCTAAAAAAAAATTCAGTGAAATTCAGTGAAAAACCTACTTAGGGGCCTAGAGGAGAAAAAAAAACCCATGCATTTTTAGTTGAGTTTATTAACATGTGAAGGAATAATCACATTTCAATATACAGTTACCTAGTTATTGCCTTTAAGATGAATTAGAGAAAGTTTCCTTTTTCTTTACGATGTATAATAAGGTTTATTTTTTACCCACAACACAAATGTTTTTGCCATTAAAAAAAAATAATTACTATTAGATCTTTATTTCCTCCTTCTTGCCTGAAGATACTGGTGAGGTCTTTGAAGGACAGAAACATTAATGTCACATGAGGATACTGCCTGAGCCTCAGCCTCTAGAGAAAGGATGTAGATTCATATTTGTCATGAACTTGACTTTACAGTTTATGCAACACGCAGGTTTCTTTTGAAATTACTGGTGTGCTCCCTGCTGAGTTCTAAGATCCTTTGAATTCAGCAGAAAGGTATGTATCTCCTCACACTTCAGTATATATTAATTTTGCCCAGTGTTACCTGCAGGAAACATAGAATTTAATTGTGATTTCTGTTTATGAGGTAATTGCATTGAAGAAAATGCTGGGAACTGCACCTATATTGAAGCATGAGTAAGAAACAAAGTGAAAAGGTGGAGGCTGGTGAAAATGGTCAATTAATCTGCATCTGTGAACCTAGAACAACTGGCACAATGCTTGCCACAAAGAAATTCATTATACTGCTTTGTGCTATGCAAGTCATGGTGACATTTTAACAGTTCACAGTAGCTTCAGAATTGCCTTGCATAATATTAGTATTAGTTTTGAGATGTGTCATTGAAATCAGTGGAAACCTGATCACTTATATCTGAAATAAAGCATTTGTGAACAGGGCTTCAAATTCATTGGAACTGTGATGCAACTGGAATGATGTTTTCCAATAGATACAATCATATTGCAAAAATGATATAACATTTGCTAAACAGTGGCATGAGTAGAAACATATGCTTTGCAATACTGGGTAAGAGGAGTACTTAACAAATGTAATCAACAGCAACAGTTTTAAGAGAAAAATATTTTTTTAAAATGCTTCATAACAGTACAATTCCTTAAAATTATAAATGCTACATTTCTCAGTCCAATGGGATTTTTCTGTTAAGGATATAAAATTGATCATATGAGAAAATACTTCAGACAACAGCAGCCCTGAGGCATGAAGTATTTTAAGGCAACAGTACCAAAGTAATTCTGCGAAGAAAAGCAGTCTGAGACATAAAATTGGCCTGCTTTTTTGACTGCCTTTCGCTTTATTGAAATCATCTCCATTGGTGAAGGCAGTGTAATGAACTACCAAATCAAAAAAGCTAAATGTAAATTGTTACAAAAGATGAATGGTAAAAGAGAACCCCCATCCCAAGCACATAGGGAAGCTACCACAATCTGCTAGTTTTGAAAGCAGAACTCTGGCCTCCTCAGAGATTGACCTGCTGTGCAGAGGGAGGGAAAGAAAGGGCTAGCCCACTGCACATGGTGAGTGATCTGTTTGTCCCTGCATGCTCATTTTGATAATCAGGCTTCTGTCTCTTCTATTAGGAAAGCTTTTGTCTTCTATTTAATTTCTGTGACTATCCAGTTTTCTTTTGGTGGCAGAGCCTAGCACTTAGCAAGCTGTGACTAGACCTCTACTGTATTCTGGAGCAATGTTTTTTGAAGGTGTCACACAACTAAGTGATGGAACTTTTGGAAAATTTTTGGGGCGACTTGTCGTTTACCTATTGCTTTGCTATAGAAAGCATGAATATATGTAGAATGGATTTTATTTAAAAAGACAGGCCAGGAGGGCCAGGTAGCAGATGAAAAAGCCCAACAATCTGTAACTCTACCAATGGTACAAGAAAATCTTGTTACTGCTAGATATGTCTGTGTGGTTTCTCTAATGCAAACTTTATGTCATAGCATCTTCCTAGTTGTGCTGAGAATTGCCACATGCCCAGTTAACTGTGTTGTGCTTAAGATGCTCACAGGTGGTTAATAAATAAATAAATCTCTAATTACATCTGCAACATCTTCAACAACATCTGCGTGTGGTATCAACCCTTCCATCGTGTAAAATAGTTCCTGAAATTTGCGTGAGTGAGTCTCGTTGCTTAACTTTTTCTTCTAGCAGAAATAAAGGCCAAAGTTTTGGAGGGCAGGGTCTTGATTGTATTTGTCTTTGTTCTGAGTGGTATGTGGAAGTCCTCACACACATGCACTAGACAGTTTGAAGGCTGGGTTCATATGATAAATTGCAGAATCATCCAAGTCAATTACTTCAACAGGACCCAAGTAAGCATGTCTTTCTTCTCTGTCATTGTGTTTCAGTTACAAATTCTTTGTTGGCACAAATAGCTCAAAGCAAAAATTAAGTTTCTTATGAGGAAGTTCGCATGGGTACAAAGCAGTCACTGTGTTTCCTTTTCCTTCACATTGAACTCTAAGCTTTATGACATTTTTACTCTAGGTTTGTTTTAATACCCTGAAATTGTTTGTTCTTACTGTAATGAAGGACTGGTTTTGTTGTAGCACTGTGGCTGCCTGGCAGATTGTTTTAGTTGATCCAGCCTTCAGGAATATTAAGAAGTGATAGCAAGATAGAAAGTTAGAGAAAACTGTTTGGGAAATTAAATGTTATTATTTCCTCAGCATAAATTACCAAATGCCTAAAATTACTTTTTTGAGACTAAATGAGAAAATAAATATTTCTAGTTAGTAATAGAGATCTTTAGGCAAAAGAAAAATGTTAGTATTAAAGATATTTCCTGTCTTCTGATGCTCTCTGAAAAATACTGAGTTAGCTCCTCAGTGCTGTCTGTGGGTGCAACTATAATAGCTTCCATGGCCCTGTGTTGCTGAGCACTATGTAGGATTTCACAGTGCAGGACAGAAAGGTTATGCTACGCAGAAATTTTTCAGTGGGTATTTAAAAAGAGCTTGAACAGATATTTAATGCCTCTTGGGCGGCTAATTTTTAGGCTGCTTAGGAAAAAAAAAAAAAGTATTAGCTTTTAAGATGGCCGTACTAGAGATATTTAAGTCATTGGTATAGGTCAAGTGATTATTGCATTATTTTTTGCTAGAACCTTCCGTACGTACACTTAACACCTGTCCGCTTATCGCCTTTAACACACAGTGGGAAAAGCCATTTGCATGCTTCAAAGTCCCAGCAGATTTTTCATAAAATTTTAGTGTTATTTTTGGCTTTAGGAATCAAAGCTTTATATGACTAGTTGGATTACATTTTTTTAAAGGCTGATTTGCAAAACTGTAGTGAAAAACACAGCATATTTAGTCTGATTCAAGGATGAATAACATAATGAAAATAGCTAAGTAGAGAATTTCAGATGCATTATTTGCTCTTTATATTGTGTGGATGATTACATTGCCAAACCTCTCAGAGTAACTTTTTTTGTTATGCTAGAGCAATGAACTGTTGCAATTGGATTGAATATTAGTGACTTGTATCGATACACTTTTTAATTGGCGTCCCTTATGCCATGGAACATGTTGTCTTTCACCTCAACACACCAAAGCTTCTATTTTTGGAGAGCAGGGCTGCTGGATGTTTTGCTGAGGGTGATGATTTTATGTCTGTAATGCTGAGAAAAGTTTGCTAGTTCACACCAAGGTCTCGATTCTGTGAATACAGTACATGGTACTTTGTCAGAGTTAGTCCTGTAATTCTCTGAGGTGGAAGAATCCAAGTCTAAACTTATTTTTTTTTTTCCTGATTGCAAATGATGTGATATAGGTACCCACATTCAGAAACCTTACATGACAGAACAAGTGAAGTGTGCGTAGTCACAGAGTAAGGATTCAGTACCTTTGATGTTGTCATTCCATTTAAAAGATTTGTTTAACAATGCAATAGCTTCTCTCATACTTTCTCCCTTTCCTGCTGGAACTAGAGGCCTTTCTGCATGTTTCTTCCATAGAAAAACAGATCTTACTAGGACCAGGGCACAACTCTTAATTCTAGCAATTCTTGTAACTGCAGATTGGTATCAGGAAGGCTAAAAAGATTTGACTCGCTCTGAGGGGAAGGTGTTGACTGAAGCTTTACAGAAGTTCCTCAGACAGAACTTGTGCTCTCTTAGACAAGAATAGGTTTGTTATTGAAAAATTCTCTTAACACAGTAACTATTTCTTTGATAACTTAATGTTAGAGAATCATATTCTGCTTTTTTATTTGTCAATAATCTTTTTAATGACTCATGACAAGAGAAGCAAACGCCCCAAAAAAACCCCTTATCTGCTCAGAGAGGATTTGAATCTTTCTTGATTCTTGACTCAGCTAGAGCTGGCACATTCAGAAAAAAGCTCAATAACTATTCACTAAAGGACAGCAGTAGTCTTTTAAGTTCATGTAGGAGCATCACGCTGGGGACAGGCATAGGTTGTGGAGATATATTTTAATGAATAGCTTGGTACAAGGCCAAAGAAGTGCCAGTAGGGAAGACATGAAATATGTGATCTGCTTCTTTTCTGTCTATGGGAGCTTCCAGCAACCTCTGCTTCATAAGGAACAGCAAAAGTAAGGTTAATTACTAGAAAATATTTCTAATACTATTTGAAGTGAAAGGAGCAGCTGTGTATGTTCACAAAGCAGGTATACTTATGCCCTAAAGCACTGAATACATAGCTTTTCTGTAAACATTGAGGGCAATTACAAGCCCTGATTTAAAAACAAGCTTAACCCTGCAGTGGTTTCAGTAGGTGATTATGTAGCTAAGCTCTAATTTCATTTGCTGAAGATTCAGAAGATGTTCTTGGATAGAAGATATCTTAATAATGCTGTGTTGTCCAAGGTACAAAATCAGGTGGACAGTGATGTAGTCTTTACATCTGTGTAGAAAAGGCATGATCTGAAATAAAGGCAACTCTAGAAGAAACCAGGTCCTCACAGCTTGCTCCTCAGATATAAAAATAGATTGGTTTAAGCATGTTTACATGGTGGCAAATGTCATCTTCTCATGTGGAAAATTAACTTTTATAACATCCTTCTGTAGTTCATCAGATGACTTCATGGATGCTCTTCTTGCATTTAGTCAAACTCAAGTCTTATAATATGCTATAGTCAGATAGTAGTTCTTCTCAGACCTCCTTAGGAGACTGTGGAGACTGTTTTTGAAGTTGCCAACCATTAAAGGCCTGAAACATCTACTGGTGTAGTAGGTGACTATGTTCCATGGGAGCTGCCTTCAACTGATTGGCATTTGCTTAGGATAACCTGCATTTTTTTGTACTGCCTACCTAGAATTACCTCTAGTACCTGAGTGGGCTAATCTGGGAAGAACTGAAAAAATCTCATGTGGAACATGTGGCTGTCACATGGCTCTGTGGAGGCCTAAATGATGAGCAGAGTTAACTTCCTGACAACTATTGGGCTATTGAGGTGTAGGAAAACATTTATTGATAGTGAGGGGAGTATCCTTTCTTGGTATATTGGTTGTATTAGAAGAGTTTTGTGTTTCTTTGTTTTCCACTTGCATTTTATACTTCTACAAAATGTTGAGAAAGAGGTAAGGATATATAGGTAGGAAGGAAACATTAACACAGTAATAAAGAAAAATATCTTTTTTATTTGAAGAAATGTGGAGCATAGTTTAAGCATATTTTACACATTGGCAGTGGAGCTGAGGAAGGCTTTATAGGAAAAAGTGTGACATCGAAAAGAGTTACACTGCATTTGTTGCATTTGTTAGCATAGAGGTACTGATTCATACCATTTGATAGTTTAAGAAGTCTAAAAATATTCTGTTGTCTATGTTCAAATACAGTATATTAACTTTATTTGCATTATATGAGCAGTATATCGCCATTATTAGGGTTATATAATCCATTATTGTACCATTATTAGCAATTGCTATGCTGTTTATGTAACAGTTTTTCCCCATTTTTTGAGGGACCTGGGTATCTAATTATTGGAAAGTATAACTGTCACCAACTCCATTTTGTTTATCATGATAGTGTGGTTTGATAGTGTCATTGATTGAGCTCGGTTTTCAAGGTCAAAAGAAGCACCCTTTTTCAGAATTTTTTTTAATATCTTAATTATAGTTAATTAAGATGATTTAATTATATTTTTTTCCCCTTTTTCCTTTATATTTTTTTCTTTAGTCTGGAACTGCATCTTTTTTGTGATATGGTTATAATACAGGGGGACAGATTTTTCTTTTGGATTCTTTGGATTAGTTCATCAGTTGTTACATGAAGGGGAAAAAAAAAAAGATCCCACAGAGATTTAGGGTGATGAGATACAATAACTGGAATGCTTTTTAAAAAGAAAATGTAAACCCCCACAAAATTTTGTGTCTATTAACATATTTTTTTTCTTTTTCATATTTCAGTTAATGTGGTAACAAGAAAAAATGTAATCCTGTTATGTAGATCAGTTGATTTATTACTGGATGAGAATGTTTGTGTAGTTTTGTATAGGACATGATCAGATAAAAATAACAGATTTCTATTTCGAGTATACGCTTATTGTTTTTTATGTGTCCTTGAAAAAAATGAGGAATGGTTTAGTTCCCTGTTCACATTTGGCTCTACCTATGTTTTCACTGTCATGAACTGAAGAGTATGATGATTGATCTTTGCATTCAGTAACTTCCCAAACATCAGCTGACCCTGTTTACACCAACATGCTTTTCCTTTCTAATTTTGTTTTACTTGTTGTGTCCTGTTTTATGTTCTTGTACAGTTACAAAGCAGCTAAATATACCACTCCTAACCATTTGATTGAAAATATAATTGTATTCTGAGGTCCCTCTTCTGAGAATGCTGTAATTATCCTGGATTGTCTAAACACCCAGCAAACACCATTGCCAAAGACCTGGTTGTGTATTGTATGGAAAATTCAAACTACATACTCCCCTTTAGTGTGTTAGGAAAAACTAATGAAACAGCTCTCTTCCTTTGCACTTCCCCGTGCTATCAGCTCCACCACTACTTGACATCGTTTTTTTCAAATCTCAGACTTTCCGAGATGGTATCCAGATACAGTTATTCTCTCGTTTTTCCTTTTCTCTACCCACTGAACTTTCTGAAAAAAAAAAAGCCAAACCAAGACGGCAACAACTTCTTCACATATTACAATATGTTTAATCAAAAGACATGATGATTATAGAAGTTACAGGAAAAAAAATCTGTAAGAGGTGATTTCTTCTCACAAAGCACAGCTCTGCTATGCCATTGCTAGGAGATTTTTATATACAGAAGCATTGGTAACATTGAGATATGCTACTAATAAGTTATTGTCGTGTTAGCACCTAGAGCACCCAACTAAAGCAGCAGAGGCTTCTTTTTATTCAACAGTGTTAAAACACACGAGAAAGCTTCCTATTGAGTTGTGGGTTTCATAAATAAGAATTAGAAAATGACATTAGGAAGGAGATGTAAACAGGAACTCAATCAAGATCACATTTCAAGGGCTGAAATAATAAAAAGTAAAAGACATATTTAAAAGACAAGTTTATTTCCTGAGACAATAAACCATCATGACTCTTGCCATTTCTCATAGGACAATCCATTCCAGTACTCTCAGCTTTAATATTATTTGTTTAATGTAAATACTGGAGAAAATATATAGTAAAGTGAAAGCAAAAAGAAAACATATGTGGATTCTGCAGTTTAAGAGGATTTACTCTCTAAATGGGCCATGATATTAAAAAATAAAAAAAATAAAAAATCAAGTTTCGCTATGAAAAATATTGTTTTTCTTGCACTTCTGCTGTTTTATTTTAGAGCTCTTTTTTCTTATCCATCTGCTTGTATAAAAAACTGGTTTTAATAAAGATTGTTGTTTGTCTCCTTGTTTTTCAACCAAGCAAGTTTAATTAAAGAAAGATTAACTATTTTCATGGATTCTTCTTTAGTAGATTTTACTTTCTATTGATGTTTTTCTTTTATGACTTGATGCTCATGCTGTAACATATGCATTTGAATCCTTTCAGGGATAATTTGAATGGAAAAATAGAAAACAACTTCTAGCTTCAGGGTTAAATTATTGTAAGCAGAGTAACTTTGTTTTGATTTTATTCAACACGATTTTGTATTTTTGCAGCATGTCCAAGATTCAGTTACATTAGACAAGGCTACTAATGTATTTGAAACAGAATGGTTTTCTTGTTCAAAATCTTAAAATAAAGATCACAGCATAATTAGTACTAAACATTCTCTGTGCTAATGCTATTTTTCTCCTAATTGAATGGCATAAACAAGTTTCTAGTTAACAGGGTATCATGAGCAAGTATTTGCTATTTACTTCTCTGGTCTAATATAGTAAGCTTCAGTGGGTAACTAGGCTGTTTGTGTTTCTTTCCTTCTTTCAGACACATTTCAGATCAAGTTAAACTGATGTTGTTCCAGCTATATAATAGGCAGCCTGGTCAGAACAACCTGTTTGCTCAAGTTTGGAAGCAAAACAGGACTCATGCAGCCAGCTTGCATCAAAAGTGTGTTTCCAGATGTACGTTGGAAGATATGCATTTTACAGTATATGCCGGCAGGTTCCCAAGCCTGTGTTTCCCCTGCATGATAGGGGACTATTTTGCAAGTTTCAGAATCCACTGTTTCTAACAAAATAGTAGTTACAGCGGTGGTTCGCCTGCTTTCCCATGAACACTGCAAGGCTGGAATATGCTCCTAATCTGATTTAAGGCAGTGTATAACTGTATAGCTATATAGTGTATAGCTATACAACATCCAGCTATCCAACACTATATGGAGTGCCAGGGACTTTGTCCAGCATTCTAGCCTCATAGTCCCAGAGAATCACGTATCAAGGGCTTAAGTTTTAAATGAGAGTCTGAGAATGAGGTAAACTGTTTCCTAAGATCAAGCCTGTTGGCTTGAAAATGGTTAGTTCTTTTACACTTAAAGCTAATTTACAATACTTTCACAGTGCTAAGGGCTATGTAAAACTTACACAATGTTTTCCAGTATAATTCATATAAATGTCAGGCCTACTATATCTTAGGTGTATAAAAAGGGATGTCCTTTTATCTTTTTTCTGTTGTCTCCACGCTACCTTGCAGAACAAGTCGGCGAGTGTTCAGAAACAGGTAGGTGCTCCATGCTAGTTGAATCCTGAGTGAAAATAATTAGTATTTGGGGAAGCCCTAGAAATGGAAACATGGCTTTGAGATAGCATAGTCTGTTCTGGTATCATTCACTGGTGAACAAGTATAGCCAAAAATGTCTTTATGAACAGTTCCTTTAAATTTTATAATGTGTTCCTTCATACAGAATAGATGTTACTTCAAAGCCGGGGGCTCTTTTCCTTTTATTCTTTGGTATGGTGTAAGAACTTAAAATGATGTGGAATTATGTTTTACTCAGAGTTGGCATTTAATTCCCAATCTGTAGCAAATACCGAATTAGAAATGGTTTAGAATTTGGAACAGAAACAACTCTTTCCAAAACTTCTGTGAAATGAAAATACTGAAAACAACTTAGGATCAGTCAACTTTTTTTTTAGCTTTTGATCTTTCATTTCTATTTTTATTATAATTGTATGCATTATATATTTATATATATATAAAATATAAATNGAACAGTTCCTTTAAATTTTATAATGTGTTCCTTCATACAGAATAGATGTTACTTCAAAGCCGGGGGCTCTTTTCCTTTTATTCTTTGGTATGGTGTAAGAACTTAAAATGATGTGGAATTATGTTTTACTCAGAGTTGGCATTTAATTCCCAATCTGTAGCAAATACCGAATTAGAAATGGTTTAGAATTTGGAACAGAAACAACTCTTTCCAAAACTTCTGTGAAATGAAAATACTGAAAACAACTTAGGATCAGGCAACTTTTTTTTTAGCTTTTGATCTTTCATTTCTATTTTTATTATAATTGTATGCATTATATGTTTATATATATATAAAATATAAATGAAAAAGCTGAGAATAAGGCTTTTTATTAGGAAGGCTCACTTCAAGGCTTCCTGAAGGAATGGAGGTTCCTAGATCTAGATTATACAGATATATAATTTTAAGTACCCTGTAAAAAGACAATGGACAGAATCTGTTAGTATATTTAGAGGATGATGCTTTTGTATGGGATGTTTTGCTTTCATTGAAATAGTGTATTTCATGGGAACATAATTTCATAGGAAAAATTGTATAACTTTATTATAAATTATATAAGTGTGTATTTGATGCACTTAAGTTTCATTAAGACAATGCTAGAAGTGAGGCATGACCTCTTATCACATTTACCAAGAACTGTAAATCACTGAATTGCGGTCGTGTGTTCAAGGTTAACAGCACTGTATATGGAAAGGAAAAAAAAAATCCTCTTCTCTTCAAATAACAGCAATTATATCAGTTTATTCTGTGCTCAGAATAATTTTGACCTGTGGATAAGGTTGCAGGTTAGGATTTTAAGAAGACCCTAAGGGAACACAGTTCTCAAACCTGCTTTCATTGAATGAGAGTTGGAATATATTAAAATTCCTGCCTCAGTGTAAAATTTTTTGTTGCTACATTTGAAGTGTCCAAATTAAAATTCAGTCTGAGATAGTTCCTTTATTAGCTTGGAGGTACATTATTGCACACAAACACACACAAAAAAAGGCTGGTGTATGCTCTGGGAAGAGGAGGACGACTTTTTGAAGCATGCTTACCTCCATGCTATTTTTATCCTATTTAGTTTATGGACTAACAAAACTAACAAAGGTGTGGAGCATGGAAGTAGTAATGCATTCCACTTTATACTAAACAAGTCACCCTCCCAGTTGTACTACTGTAATTAATAAAATAGGGTGTGTGTGTGTACTCTCTATTGGACCTGCCATTTGTCTTTACTGATTGTCACTTGCAGTGTTCATTAGTCTATCTGCCTCACATCATCCTTTTCTAGCAGCAGGTCTCTTTGGTGGTGTTGCTTTTGCTAATGCTTATCCTTGTACTTTCAGTTTTATGGTGATGATGGACATTATATGTGTGTGTAATGCTCTGAGAGAGGGCTGCTACCTTGCCATTGTAAATGACAGGCTCTTGCCCTTTTTTGATTGGGAATCTGTTGCAGTCACCAGTGTGACAGCTTTTAAAAGCATCATTGAGCCAACTAGAAATTCACTGACCTCAGCTGGAAATAATATTTTCTGGGATAATTTCAGATAGCATGTGGATACCTGCTTGGTCTTGCCGGATATCTGATCCAATAAGCAGTTATGCACATGGATAGCTTTACAGATGTGCCCTATTTGTTTCAATAGGACAGCTTATCTGAAAAAATAATTCTTGCATGGAAATACTTACAGGATTAGGCTTTTGCTCTACGTAAGTCAGATTTCAGAAGTATTTGTTAAACATGCATAAGGTTGATTAACTGTTTAGAAAACATGGCATTGTTTTTTGCAAGTTTACAGCACTGCAGAAGAGAGTCTATTGTTTAACTTCTTAATCAGTCTCTTCTGTGTGCAAAACGCCACACAATTTTCATGAACTTTTCATCAAAATCGATGTATTTGTGTCTGTTCTTTTAATTAATTTTTAACTAAATTTTTCCATGCACAGGATAGGAATAATTAACCTTTGCATGCTAAGATGTTTAATGATACTCCTTAAAATCAAGAGTGACTTTGTCCCTCTCATTTACTTCCCAGGAATGTGATGAGTTCTGTAAAGATGAGCTAGATAATAGCTGTAATGTGGCAGCTCTCTATCTAGTTATTGAAGCTTTCTTGTCTTCCAATCACTTAAGTTCAAGAAAAAACAGTAAATAATTACTAAGAAACAGTGTCTATCTCTGGGGTTGATTTTTTTTAGTGTTTCTTTGCAGTACAAATCATAACAGTTGACTCTCCAGAGAATACCAGAAATATATTTGAGGTTAAATATGAATAATATTGATCTTGCAAATCAGATGAAAAGTGTAAAGACATTCATAAACTTGGGGTTATACTATTCCATTGTGTGTTTCGCCTTACATATGTAATGTTTTTTCATTGTTGTTCCAGCATCTCAGATAAATTCTAAATCTGATCATATGAGGACACAACTATTTGTGTCGGCCGATGAGGACAGTCAAGCTGGCTGAAGCTATCTTAGCAATAGAAGTGTGATTGTAGCATTGGTGAATGCAAGTGAGACAAGATGCAGGTGAAATAAGGGAGAAGTAGTAACTGATAGAAGTGAGTGAAAGAAAAAAGGCTTTGGTAATTTGTGGTTTTCATTGTGACACTTCAAAAGAATGGCTTATGTATTAATCTTACAATGATATTTAATCAATTTTATGAGTTTAATTATTACAATAAGATTTGACACATTCTGGGTAGCTATGTAAATATAAACTAACAACTGTTGAAGTTTTAGCGATGTGGATCTTTCAATGTGTTAAACATTTTTCAATGTTTAGCTGTTTACATAGCACCAGCATTGTGTATAGGCTGTCATTTAAGCCTCCGGTTAAATTTTATTAGAAGAGTAATACTTTTATAACAATGTAATATTTCTATTAGCATTATTATTGATTTATCATTCTTTCTCATCCTTTGCTTTTATTCCTTTCAGTAAATTTTGCAAAAGACAAAATCATAGTGTTGCATTTATCTCTGTAATAGTACAGGACTATTCATTAGTTCTTTCAGTGGAACACTTGACAAATTTTAATGCACCCAGTAATTCTGTCCAAGTGAAAGAATATTTTTTTGCATACATGCAGTCAATGTCTTAACTCAGGAAAGCAGCTCAGATGTTATGCTATGTTGTAACATGAAATAAATATAATAGACTTATAAAATACTTGAAAAGAAAAAATATATGAGTTCATAAAGGGGAATACAATGGAAACAATCCTGCCCTCATTGTAATCAGCAACAAAACTACCAGACAAGGGCATCTTATGATTTTTGTATTAATGCAGGTTTAGTGTTCATTTGGGATTAGGTTTCTGTAGGGCTTATTCAGGTCAAATACCAGTTGTAGTTATCTTGTACCTCTAAACCTGCTGAGGCCCAGATGTAGGGCACAGTGTGTAATAAAGACTTTAGATTAGAGACACAGGAAAAAGCATTCATGCAAGAAGCAAGTTGCTGTGAGGTTCATTCCTTTAAATAAATGATTGTGGTTTTATCCCCAGTTTCATGATTGCTTCCTTGCAATACAGATGATTTTCAAAAGTAAGAAATGCAAAGATACCACATCCTCTACAGAACCAAGAATAGTTTGGGTCTGAAACGCTGGCTGCATGGGAAGTACAAGCATTGTGGTCAAAATCTTATTCAAGTCACATTAGTTAACCTTTTCAAAGCAAGATCCTTCAGTTCTTCAGTGGACTTAACAGCATTCATGAATAACCTAGGCTAGCTATTCGTTTCTGTGGAATGGAGGTGCACTGGGCGTGTCATAAAGTTATTAGAGCATGAACTGTTTGTTTTATGGAGCTAAGATACTTCAATTCATGCATTCTGAATTCTGTTTGATACAGTTATAATAAGTACTATTTCCACTTTTTATTCTTTAAGCAGTCTGCTCACCCCTTGAACTCCTTTCCTAACTGTCAGCAAAGCTTCCTTTTTTGGTCCTCTATTGATTTGTGATGACTCATTCATAATTTGCACTGCTTCTGTTTACCCTGGTTTCTCTGGCTCTTGCACTGACACAATTTGCTCATGACTGATTTTGCTTTTAGCACCTAGGAACAGTTTGTAGCACCACTCATATTTACATGGTCCTCCTGTAAGTGCTGATGAATAGGCATCTTACATTCTACGGGCAGTGAGAAAGGAAATGTATATATGTGTACATTTGACTAACGCACTATTAGCTGGTGTAGTATAAATTCTCATCAATGAAGTATGAGCACAATTGAAATGATACACCATTGGCCTGAGCAAAATAACTGATGATGAATAGTAATTTGCAGTATGCTACTTCTTGTCTGTACTTTGCAGAGCAAATTCTGCTAGCCAGGGTGACACCTTCACATTTATGGCTTTCATCTTTGGTCCAGTATGGTATTTCAGCTGGTGCTTGTCTTCGAGCATGTCAGTTCCACTAAGTCACATACTTAAAATCAGAAACACAGTACGTAGTTGGATGTGCAAATGGACCCTTCCTTACTGAAGTTCCCTTTTATTCAAATGAGGGCTTGTTCTGAGGCATTATGCTCACAACGTAATGAGTTGCATAAAGAGAATTGAGGATATATCTTTGGTATATTCAACAAGTATCATTAAAATATGTGCTTGATGAAATTTAACAGACTCTATCTTTAAAATATCAGTTGGCAGCAGAAGAACATTGCATAAAATCGTTTGCCCTTTTACAGGCATTAAAATGGCCTAAATATTTCCTGTCTTATGTCACAGCCTTTTCAGAACTCTCATTGTAGAACGTACAAATGTGTAGCTTTATAATGGTTTAAAAGTGTCAGCTGTAGTGAGCTTTTTAAATCAAGAATATATAGTATGGGCAGAATGGTCAGTTTTCGTGTAAAACTTTCCAACAGTAGTTGGCTTTTCAAACGAGGTTTCCAGTGTTAGCTTTGTAAGGCAATTCTTGTCTTTGCTTTGATGAGTGTAATAGTTGTAAATTTTCCTCTTGAAGTAATATTTTTAATGCAGCAGCTACATCAGGTACAATGCCTTTAGTTTCACCATTCTGTTGGAAAGTAGAGTAAGGCTTTACATTTTCACAAGCTGTAATAATGTTTATTTGATTGTCTGCTTTCTTAGGTGACTTTTGAGTATTGCCCCAGCAATAAGCACTGCAAATTTACAAAGTGTTTGCCCCATATTTTTTTATCTTTTGTGTATTACACAATTGACATAACATTTTGAAGTATATGATAATGATTAACTTCTTTAGAAGTCATCATAATATGGATAGTTTATTGTATCTGAAACTGGGAAAAAAACTATAGGGCAACAAAAGTAAGTTGATACCTCTGGCTTGAAATCAGCAGATAACTAATTGTGACACTGTCAGAGTGCTCCCATGACAGTGGATTTTTTTTTTTTTAAAGAGATAACCAGACTTTTTTAGAAAACTTGAGAAAAATGTTTGGAAAGCAGAGGCCATTTGTGATGCTTTGGTTTGTGTTTTGTAGAGTTATTAGCTTTGTTTTAAATGCAATTATCAGCTCCAGCTATAGGCTTCTTTTACATACAGTATGTACACTATGATGTGTTATGCAGCAACAAATTGTTCATTTTTGTTAAATGGGCTCTTAGGGCAAGAAAGGACAGAATACTAGGAATATACTTGGACTTAGAAATTTCGTGATTGTCAGGCATCCTTCAGGTCAGCCAGAATTCCATAATTTTCTTGGCTCTTGTCTGTGAAAACAAGTCATTCCATAGTCTAGTGTAGCTTGGATTTTTAAAAATAAGAGAATAAGAAACACTGAAAATGTTCTAAGAATTGGGGTGATAATTTGGTGGTGTTTGTTGGTTGTGGAAGGAAGTAGAGGGGGGTTGTGGAAACATTTGGAAAACGTCTTTTGGCTAACATCTAGATGTCCACGAGGAGACGTCAGAAAGAATTTCAGCTGTGGTCAGGCAAGAATTCATTTCACATAGCATGAAACACCAAGGTGAGGTTGAAAGGTTCCCAGAGAATTTTACAGAGCCAGGTTTATTCACAAGCTGATTCACCTCATTCCCACTCTAGCTGACTGGGGGAGGAATATTTCTTTTTCCTCAGATTATATGAGGAGGTTAGGATGACTCACTGATTAACTTAGTTACCTCCATTCAAAGTTAGATAAGACTAATCAAGGCCTCTGTCATGTGGCTTCTTCTAACTGCACCAAGCATTAAAGTATTCTTATGTCCTTTAGTTAGTTTTTACCCTTAATGAATCACTGGAGCAGGAGAGAGGACCATGTTATTTTTTACTTCTGAAGAGTTCAGGACATAATGGATAAAATCCAGGTAGAAACACAGCTTTCTGAGTGCTTTTTGTAAAGTTGCTTTGCTATTTTAGAAAATAACTGGGTTTTTTTTCATTTCATTGATGTTATGCAGTAATGATTTCAGTGGCTTCAATGTACGCCTTAGTCAAATAACATTAAAAAGATGAATAAATACAAGGGGTGTTTTCAGAAGCAACACGCAAACCACAGTTGTGTTGTTGGCATTACAATCATTGCAGCTACAGATCCAGAATAAACAGAAGTAAATCTGTGCAATCACTGAAACCGGTATTGTGGTCTCATGTACACAGGGAAATCCATGTGTTTGGCAAAATGTATTGTGAAGCTGAAAGCAATCTCATGTGGAGGAATCTACTTTCAAACAGGTTTTCTTACTCATTGTAATTGCATATTTACCTTGATCAGTCTCTCACTTCATTATTCTAAAATATATTTTTACATCTGTGATATTTATTTTTATTTAAAAATTAAGATAATTTTCAAGATCAGTTTAACTTTTAGGTCACTTAGGCCTAGATTCTTTACTGTGGAACTGAAAATTCCAAATTCTACTGGCTAAATCAGTTTGGAAAGCTCTGTCCACATAGACAATACAACTCCAAATGACACAGTACTCTCTTACAAATCTGCAACAGAAGCAATGCTTTTCCTGTAAGTCTGTTCTTTTTTTCTTTTTCTTTTTCTAACTGACAAAATAAACAAATGAGAAAGTGTCAGAAGACTTAATTCTAAAGTTTGAGTTTTCTGTGGTGCTTCTAGTTGAAATACAATTGATGATTTGTCCCACTGGCCTGAGGCATTAGCTAATTCATCATGATTAGTATTTGTACAGTAACACTGGCTTTTCTCTCTTGTTGTGATTAGCTCAGCTGATATTAATAGCCTTCTCAAATACACCAAAATATATACATTTTCTGTAGAATGGTGATGAAAGACAGCAAATGCACCTGTATAAAGGTCAACATTTATCTTTCTATGCTTTTGGCCATTACGGGTATTGGTACAAATACTAGCTTATAGATGTTCCTTTTGTTGTACTTCGGAAGCTGTGTTAATGCCTCAGCCCTGTTTTTACAAAAATAATTTCCTCTCCCACCTGCAGAGATACAGCTGAGGCCTCCAGAGGCAGTGATGGCCTCCCATGGGAGTTCCTCCACAGTGTAGGAGGTTGTGGTGTCTTTGCTTTGATTTCTTCCAATTATTTCCTTTTGAATTTTCATTAGTAGAGCTTGTTCCAATGTAACGACTGGTCAAGATCTACTGACTTCCTCACCTCTTTTGAAACATCACGTTCATATAGATCCTCAACATAGTCACCCTCTGTACTCCTGTTATGGGAATGGCTCACATTTAAAGGCTAAAAAAGGCAGATTATTTTCCCAAGGATTTTCAGTTCTAAGATAAATATATTCTTGGGAAACCAAAGTAGATGAAGAATAAGCACCACATCCTCAAGAAGAGAGGATAGTTCCTGTCACAATCAGAAAGACTTTTTTATATCCCAAGATCCTGAGAGACAGACTTCATAGATTTTGGTCTACTACTGTTATAGAAACAGTGCACCGCTGGGAGTCCTCAGTGTGTGAAGTTATAAGTAATTTGGTTAAGAGTAGGAGAAGAAGGCCAGAGAGACACCTCTAATTTTCAGGAAATTCAGATTATCTAATGCTTAAAGCCTTTGGACTAGATTGAAAAATAAGTAAGTGATCGCCTGGGCAATGCTGTTAGCATCTTGAATTTTCAGATTGCATATTTTATTTTAAAACCTTAGCTATAGCTTTTCTGTTATTTATTTTCAGGGGTAATATAGGATCCATCTGAGCAGTGCTAAGAAATAATAATTATGAACAAAAGAACACTAAATGGTAAAGGTCTCTGAGTTACTGTGTAGGGAGCTTGTCAGTATATATGTACGTATAATGTTTTATCATTTTTGCAGTGGTTGATCTTTTCCTTCATGCATCTCTTGGGACGCCTCAACATGGGTGAATACTGACAGTTACATACCTAATTCAGTCAATCAGAAAGAATCTTCAGTCTGTAAGCACTTTAACTGTTAGTATAGCTCTGCCCTGAACTACTGCATCTCTCTGGTGGACTCATTAGGTTGTTCTTAAGGCAGAGTTCATGTGTTTACTCAGCTTCTGAGCCAGTAGTGGAGCTCTTCCAGATGATTCCAGTGTGGAGAGTTTTGATGTACCTGACATCCAGCTTCGAGTTGCTGAGTGGTTCACAGTTTGGTAAACTGTTCCTAGGGGTAGATCTACATTAGCAATTCGGCTTTGCCAGGGAGCATTCTGCTGAAGTCAATTTCCACTTGCTGGGCTTTAGTTTGTATCACAGAACCATCTGGGAGTGCTCAAACTGTGCTTGCTTTTTGTGTGGATCTAAAACAAAAGTGACACTGCTGGAGTGAGTTTGGTGACCTTCAAGTGCTGGTGAGCATTCCTTCCCTGCAGCCGGTCTGGACCTAGTCAGAACTACCCTTCCCGCTCTTCTTCATCCTCCCATCCCCATATCTATGTAGTACTGATTTTAGATCCTCAGCACCAGTTGTTTCTTCAGCACCCCTAGCTCTGTTGTACTACACTACTTTGTAATGTAGACACAGCTAAAATTGCAATCTTCTGAGTTGTTTTATGGCTGTATTGCCACAAATATTATGGAGCTGTCAAAGAGTCTGGCTTAAAGTGAAGAAGAACAGAATTTGGGGGAAGGTATTTCTGATTATTTAATGGTAATTTCCAATTTTGTGCCCAGACTTCTTGGGCAGATCTGATCTTGCTGTGATGGGGTAACAGATGAACATTGAAATGAGTGCCTTAAATTTAGGATGTAAATTTTAAAGGCTGTGCTGCTTAAACTATAAGCTTAACTGGGATTTGGACAATTTCTGAAGTACAGAGGATACCTGACAGTTAACAAAGTAAACAGAAAGCTGAATACGTGTGATCAGACAGTCTTGTTGATGTAAGTTTTCTACCTTAATGTGGTGATAATTACGGTTTTGGGGCAATATCAGCATATGACAGGACTGCACGGGCTGCTTCTATCATTTTCTCACAAGTACAAAGATATTTTCAGTTCCAAATACAGGATCCATCTGAGCAGTGCTAAGAAATAATAATTATGAACAATTATTATTAGCTTTTATTGTCTAGAAAATGTGAAGTTCTGTGAGAAAGAGACTAATGAAAGACTTTAATTTCTGGCTGAAGCTGATACCTGCGACAGACTTGCTAATGGAAACAAGGCATTTTGCTGGAAGATGAGATATCTGAAAGAGATGATTGTTTACCTATGGTCTTTGTTCCAGATCTTGAACATTTGGGTCAATATTTATAAAATGTGCCGAAGTGGATGTTAAAAATACATAATTAAAAGAAAAACTCAAGTTTGACTTACTATTTTCATATTGACTTCCTGTTGCCTTTTTTGTTCATTATAACAGTAATGTCATATTAAGATTTAAATTTAATCTAAAAACATTCTAAGACACTTACTCAAATTACGTATAAATATGTGTCTACATAAACAGATGTAAAACAAAGTGTAAATTGACCCTGATGTTACATATCCAAACTTCAGAAGGCAAAACTAATTGTTCTGATGTCCTGTAGACTGAAGCAGAGAAGAAACTGAACAGTTTTGTGGGTTTTTAAAATAAATTTTTAATAACTGTGTTTAATTATACCTGGGCATTGCTGACCTTTAATTATACTACAGGACTGTTGCAGTGCATCTAAAGCCACTAGTTTTGTTTCCTTTTACTAAGAAAAGAAAAAAAAAGTCCCCCCTCCACTTCATATCTTTATTATTTTACAAATTCAGAAATTCTCTAAAAATAGCATCTTTATAGCAGCAGGAAATAAAAAGAGATTTCTAATATTCCCGATAGTTTCTCATCTTCCTTTGTGGCCTGGTTTCATCTAGGACCGAGTTAATTTCTTTTTTAGTGTTTTCTGTGCATGTGGTATGAAAGGAATGTCAATAATGCATATTGTTTTAGTTGTTGCCAGGTGTTTTTATATTTTCAAGAACTTTTTTCAGTTTCTCACAGAAGCTTAGAAGGAGCCTAGACGGAACGGTGGAATGGCCAATGGAATATTCTATACCATAGACATCGTGCTTGGTATATAAATGAGGTTAACTGGGGAGCAGGTACTTGCGGTTGACGCTCAGGAAAGTACCAATTCACCAAGTGGTGAGAGTGGCTTGCGTGGATGTTGTTGTTGTTATTATTTTCTGTTATTATCCTATTAAAATGTCTTCATCTCAACCCATGAGGGCGATTTGGTGGTTTTTTTTTCTATTTTTCTTTCCTTTTCCCTTCCTTTTCTCCCTCTTCTCTCTGCCCTTCTGGGAGAACTGGGAGAATTCCATGAGGGTCTGCATGGTCCTAGCTGCTGGGGTTAAACCATGACACTTTGTTTCCAAACAAAATTAAGATCAGTATAATGCACAAATTACTTCAGTAGCTAGCTTCAAAAGGGTATATAGCCAGACATTTTAGTCCAAGCTCCTAGTACCTTTATTTGAAATGTTGTTAACATTTCTGTGGTGCCTATAATGTTTTGCTTTGCTTTACAAAACAGAAGTTAGGAACAATTCACTGAGTCTACAATTTATTTTTGTCTGATTGTTCAAAGTTTTCAGTCATCAACCTTAAGAGCAAGTTTGGATGCTGGCATACCATAAATTCCCATTAAAACATATATTAACATAAGTACAGATTGCGGACATACAGTCTTGACAACTCAGAATGTGGACAGGGATGCTGTTGTTAGAGTTAAGTATGATCTCTGCGTATCAAAGGCAAACAAACTTTGCACAACATTTTTGGGAACTTCTGAAGTGTGAGGCAGTATCTCAGCTAGCATAAATTGTCATGGTTCAGTTTCCAGATCCGAAAGAAGCAGGATCATCAGTGCATTTCTGTCACTAAATGTGGATGATTTATTTAAATGCATGAAGTCTCAGGAATATGATAGGAAGCAAGTACCACATAGCAAGACCTGAAGTCCTTCACATTGGATTAGACTTGTATGGGAACTTCTGGCTCATCCCCTCACACAGGAGTCACAAAGTTTTGATGACTAGAGCTCTTCTGCTGAGGGAGCTGATGAATCACTTGTTATCAGCTCTAAGACTGCAAAGCAGGAGTCAGTAGCAATGAACAGCAGGTACCAAAGCACAAAGCCATTTGTTTAAGTGAAAGAAATAGGGGCACGATTCAATGAGCTAAATAACCTGTGGACTGCCAGTGATGGTACACAGATCATCAAAGTGCACTTTTTAAAGAAATGTATTAGTGACTGAGATGCGTTGTCAGTAATAGCAACTATGTAATATTGTGGAAATGGATTTCACCAAATTTCTATTTCATTGACACTTAGTAAACGAGTTTGCTTTATTTCTTTGCTAAACGCTTATTTCCCGTGTAGGCTTTCTGCGCTTCATTTATACTTGTTTTTCACTTAGCAGAAGGCTGGCCTGCCCACTGGAGTATCAACTTTCAGAAGTACATCATCAGTTGAGACCTGTCATTCCTCTCAAGGAAGAATATCGGGGTAGAGGCAAAGGCTACCACAGGCAAAAACTGTCAGTTTTTCAGTTGCTTTGGGATTTTACATAACAGTGACCACAAAAATCTGTTTCTCACTTAGGTAAAACACAAAGCACTTCAGTAATCTGGTGTTGTAAAAGCAGAAAGGTGACTCTTGTATATTGCTGTGTACTATCTAGCACTCTGTAGTAAGTAGAAAAGTGCAATGAAGTAAGCTGCTGCTTTTTGCTCTCTTCTAAAAAGAAGCTAATGTATCCTCTCCCTCTGGCTTGAGCTGGTAATTTTTCTCTTTTACTACCATAAATACAGAACTGAAGAATTTTCAAGAAAGCTGGATTCAGCACTTGTTGAGATGAATGGGATCATTTCTGTTGACATCTTCAGCGGGCTTTGGATCATGTAAGTGGTTCTTGTCTGAGATAAAGTATTAGATCAGTATTCTGTCTCTCAGTTTTGCTCACTGATCATTAATACAAAAGTATATCAAGCAACTAAGAAGCCTATTAAAAAAATTAATAGGAAAAGCACCAAAAGGTGGGCAGTTCATTGAGTGCGGTTTGATGGGTTGGGAATACATATTTTGCATAACAGGTTAAACTTTCAGGAGGGTAGTTGTTAGTTGTGTGGCACGGATTTACTCACAGTGTTTGTGCTAAACTGTCCAGGTACTGATGTTTATTTTTGGTACCTTGGACTCCAGTCCTTCTCTACCATAAACAGTTTCCAGATTTTAGTTCAATTTTGTCTCATAAAGTAGCTTTACTGCAAGGTCAGCCTGCCTGTCTTAGATCATGAATGTATTCTATTTTATTAGTGGACCAGATGTAGCTCCAATCTTTTGTTAGAGAAGCTGATTAAATACATCTTTATTTCATATATGTGTGTCAACTATTGGCCCAACATCAAGATTTGAAGATTGCTTTCCCAGTTCAAAGTCCATTTAACCCTGAATAACAAGAGGAATTTTAAATGCAAATTAGGATAAAACTCTATGTATGTGTGCCTATGAGCATGTATTGCTACATGCCTACACATGTTGACCTGAATTTAAATGCTATCTTGTATAATACATTGTAGATCATTCTGCAAGAATAAATCATAGTTGGAACTTTTGCACACATGATTATATTGATCAAAGATGTTTACTATTAAATGAAGAGCATACTCATCTCCTGAAAGGAAGTTCTAAGTAACAAAAAGCACACAAGAAGTGTACACTTTGCAAAATATGATTGAGGGTTAGTGTGACATATTAGTAAAGCTTTATATCTATTTTGGAATGCTCACCTTCAAGTGGTTTGGATTTCACAGATTAGGAACTAAAAACTGTTGGGCTTCTGTGACCTTGTGTGTCATACACAAGGTTCTGTGGCCATTTAAAAGGGGGAAAATAAAGGGCTAAGATTGTGTCTGTAATTCAGAGCTGGGCTGTTTTCTTCCTGAACAAGCTGTATTTCTCTAAATATTAGTTCTCCTGTGTAAGAAGCAAATGCCCATACAGTTTGAAATAATAAGTATAAAACTTTTATATAGATGTACTGAACTTCTGTGCTGTCTAGCAAAATAAAAGTACTAGCACTAGTAACTACATAAAATTTAGCAGGTTACTGAGATCATTCAATGTGGTCAGTAGATAATCTTCCCATTTGTATTTTTGGTACATTAATTTTTTAAGCATAACTGAACAAGTAAAAGTTGTTCAGTTAGTGTCTCTTTTTCGACCTTATCATCCACTTTCTGCTGCACTCCTACATTAACACCACAAGGGGAATCAGGGAATGCTTGGGTAACTGGGGCACATCTATGTAGGTAGAATTGCAAGAAAAACAAACAAAAAAAACAGCAAAGCAAGACATTAAAAGGGTAGAAGAGAGAAATAAAGTTATTCTTATGAATATGAATTTATAAAATCTAGGAGGCTGTATCGTATATGTGAAATTAACACTGAGAAAAAATAATTTAGAGAATAAATGGTATGGACACTTTACTGTTACCAGTGAGACAATCCCTCTTTCTTGTCAAAGAAAAGATCAAATGGAGAATGAGCACATGTTGAAATTGTAATTTATGGACTACTAATACTACTTTTTGCCATTTTGTCTTTCATAGCACAGCAGAGTAAGTAGTTCATTCTGACCATACTGTTTAAAATATGTTGCTTTGTTTTGCTTTGGCTGTTTTTGTTGCTTCTATCGTATGTGTAAATAAATGTGGAGGATGTGATACTTTTTTTTGTGGTCTAGTTGCAGTAGCTGACATTAGAAAGCAGAAGAATAGGAACAGATTGAGGTAATAATAAAAAATTGATCTAATTTGAAAATGTCTTCATCTCCAAACAGGAGCAACCTTGTTTCTTTCAGAGGGGATAGATGTACTCCTATTATTGATTGTGATAGCAAAAATAATGAGTGTATCTGCCTCCACTACTTTGAGGATTATGGGAAATGATTGCAATAAATCAGTAATACTGTTTTGTGTTTCAAGAAGCTGAAAATAATACTATATCACTGACAGAATTTTTGTATTTCAAAGCAGTGTATTATGTGTTGATTAAAAAATAATACTAACCTGACCTGAGCTAGATATTTAAGTCCAATTGGTTGAAAATAAATGTAAACCAGAGTAATTATGTCAGAATATTGAATTTTGGAATTCTCTTTGTTCAAGTCTTAATAATGTCATATTGTGATCACAATAAGAATGGGGTGAACAAAAATGCATAGTTTTGCTGAAGCTTTTAAAACGAAAAATGTTACTGCCATTACTGTAACTCAGATATAACAGTTAGCGCTTAAGACACCTAACACCATAGCAGGATAATGGCCCATAGGCAGTTTGCATGGCTAATGTGTTACCAGCACCATTATCTCTTCTTTAAAAGGCTGATTAATCTATAGTTTATAACAATAACTGGAAGGTTTTCCTATTTATTTTTGTTGTACCAGAGGCATCAGCTCTGTTCTACATACAGTAATTTCCAAGTGTGTTAAAGCATATACAGTCTTAATGCTGTTTTCATAATACGTTTAAAAAAAAAAAAAGGTTTACAGTGTTTATTTAATTACTGTCCCTTCTATTGCATTTATAGCTAAAAAATTTAGGCTTGCTTTGCTTTCATACTAACAGTGTCTTCAGCCTTGTGTTCCATCTCTACTTTTAATTTGAAATCAATAATTCTTTGCCAAATAATTGTAATCAAATCTGCACCAGGTAAGCATGATAGCCATTGGCATACCATTATTAGTACTGCTAGTGACCTCGTGATAACTTTAGCTTCTTTGCTGTGAATTAGGCTTTGCATTGCCTTCAGCATATTGGTTGTGTTTCTCCAGTGGTTTACAATGCTTCTGACACAAGCTTCCAAATGTCGTGAGTATTCTCTCCTAGACTATTTGTTTACTAAAGTTTCTGCATCAGTGGTGTTAACTATTTGTTTATACTGTCCCTGTCTTCTGACTTTGGGTTTGCAGCTCTTGATTGTCCTCAGATCAATGATCAAAGGCCTGAGCAGCAATAGAGTGTTATGAAATACTGCGTAACTGGGCAAAGTCAAAATGGAATTTTAAAAAGCAGTCTGCATGTTTCTGCTCCAGCCTTCTCACACAAAATGGAAGATATTGCAACAGCAAGCCAGAAAAAATATGGCTCAAATGTGTTCGAATGTGTCGCATTCACACATTATGAACACATACTGAAATGTGTTTCTTTTACAGCATCTGTAAGCCATTGGTCTTGTATATATGCACATATAAAATCATACAGCTGCTGTATTGCAGTTGTCCACACCTCGCAGTTGCATTGATATGATATCCAGTGTGCAATTCACCTTTCAGCCTTGGAAAGTTAAACTAATGTATATCCATACTTTTGTAATTATCTGGATAGTGGAAAGAAATGTTTTGCTAGTACTATAAGATATTGACAATTTTTAACTGAATGAAACATCACTGACCATCAGTGTGTGATAGATAATAAGATGTAAGTTGTCTACTAAGATCTGTGGAGAAGATTTGAAAGACACTGACTTAAAGAATAGCATGATTTACCAGCAAGTTTCTTTAGCAGAAAGTCCTAAATATTTTAATGACTCAAATCTTTGCATACTGCACTATTAAGGAGTATGCCTGTCAGACTGGCTAGCTTGAGAGAGATTTGTAGGGAATGCCAGAAAATAATGTTACCTTCTGTTTCTTGATTAGTGTAGCCAGCATGTTATAGGTGATTTACACAACCTCCTGCAAGCTCAGAATGAATGTGGAAGGAAAAATAACATTTGGTTTGGGGAAACTCAGAAAACTTTTTCCAGGTATTGTGTGTCCTCACAGATAAAAATACTATATTGTTCCTATCTTTTTAATAAAGTTCCATAAGTTTATAGTTACTATTTCTTCTAGTTTTAGTTTAGCATTATTGACTGCAAATCACAACAATTTTATTGAACTGTATCAAATGTTTTAAGAATTAAAAATTAAATGTAACAGCTTAGAAATGCATTTCAGCTCCATTTGTACTCTAGTGAAGAAAAAACTGAGAACATTTTATCCCAGTACCAATCCAAAAATAAATAAATAAGTAAAGAAACACCATCACAGCTGTTAGAGCTGCTCTGTGGAATGTACAATTTAGGCAATCCATCTTACATAATTTAAAACACTGGACCCTCAAGCAAGATACTGTGAAAATTCACACCTCATTTCCTAGAGAAAAGTAGAGCAAATAAGAGAACAACTTGCTGAGAAAGAAATATGAGCCAAGACAATTGGTGATGTTTCCTTCCTCTAATGGATTTTAAGTAGAATCAGTGGTATGGAAGAACGCTCAGAAACTCTTATTTAAAAACAAACAAATAAACAAAGAGACAAAGCCACATAGTTAAGGTAATAGATATTTATGAATGATGTATATCTAGATATGTCTGTATGTAATTTCCTCTGATACCCATGACCTATATTCTGAGGCAAATGTAGTCTAAAATCCAGTGGAGAACTTTTACCTGAAGTACATGGTCATAGTGGTGTTGTTTATGCCCAAAACTTTTTGTTTGTTTCTTTTTAAACTTGCAATTCACTTTCCCTGCTTCACTGAATAATTGAAGATTGCGCTTTGAATCTGCAAGAAATTATATTAAAAACTGTAGCTTTAGTTTTTCTATTTTCTTTTTAGATTTATTACTTTCTTCAAGTCAGCTTAATTATTATTTTACATTGCTTTAAGATGTTACTGTTTTACAATACTAATCACCCAGCAGCACAACCAAAATAATACATCAAGACACCTCTGCTTCTCAATCAAGGAAGTGAAAAATAAGGTGACATAAATGCTAGCTTAAAAATAAATAATTAAATAAAAAGAGACTTGTATGACATCAACTGACCATGTAGTAGAGAAAAAAAACAAGTATCAGATGAAAAACAATAAAACTGCACTTAAAAAAAGAAAGAAAACATATAGATAATTGCCAAATTAACAAAACCCCCAGATTTTTTGCTATTTAAGGAAGAGGACAAAAATGAGGTGTTCATCAAATTGAAATTGTTTGTTCATTTGTTCATCCTTTTTTTAATCATCTTTGCTCAGTTTAATGAGTAAAACACCCTAATTTTAACATAGTTGAATCCTATCCCTTGTGTTTCACTCTAATTACTTTCTGTGTATAAGCCAGTCAGGAGACTTAAATGGTCTCATAGAGGTACCAGTGAAGGCAGCCAGATGGTGACATCTGCTCCAAACTCATACAAGAATTTCAGCACGGAAGCTGTTTGTTAAAGAATGTATATATTTCATTTGGTATGCAAAGTGTATGTGGCTCTATGTATATATAATGAGAATGTTTTTATTATGCAATGTAAGATCTGGAGTTTGGATACTAATAGTAGATGACATTTTATGTATAACTATTACAGAGATAAGCTAGTCTTATTAGTAATCTTGAAGATGTGGTTGGTAGCTAGTTTTTAGTAAGAAATAATGTTCAATTTATAGAGTAAAGACACACAATAATATGGAAATGCAAAGTCTGTCTTTTAACAAAAGGTTTAATTGCCTTTCTAGGCCATTAACACTACCCAAGAATGAAAGACTGAGCCTTTGGAAACATCTGCATGCAGATACTGAATCCAAACTGCAGGACAAGGAGTAGGGTTTCAAAGGCACTATGTGGTCGCTAGCCCAGTTTACATTCCTTTCTTAGTTATCCCTTCTGCTTTGAAACTCTCTGCTCAAATAATTTTGAGTTGAGAAAAAAGGTATGTTACTAAAGATCTACTCATGGTAGTGTTTTGTGCTGCTTTTTTTTTTTTTCAGTATAGAATGCTTCTCAACCCTCTTACATATCATTCTCTGTGTAGTATCTGAGTACCTCACAATCTTTGAGTTATTCATCCTCACAACACTAAAGTGAAAGGGGATAGTACAGAAAGGTAGACGACCTCTGAGCTTTGCACAGAAGCAGGTGGAAAAGAATGAGCTTGAACCTTCATTCCCTGATGTTCAAGTCAGCATGTTAAATGAACTTTCTTTCTTATTTTATAAAGATATACCTTGATAAATTATTCCCTAGTCCAACCCTTATGTTGTTTAAAAATAATTTTGTCTCTCCCCACCCTCCGCTGGTAAAAACAATGTAATTGATTAGAAACAGCCCTTCTAAAATCATGTATTGATGGATTATGTATAAGGTGTCCAGATGTAATAGATTAATATACTGTTTCCAGCTCCTCTGAAAAAACTTAAGAAGAATCCATGAAAAAAAATCTGAAAATCTTCTCATTGAAGTAAGGAACAGTCAGGCCATTTGTTTCAGTGGATATTATACAAAATACATAATGCATTATGAATTGTTTTGAGGACAAAATTTTGAGGTCTAAACCAGGTCATTTTTCATTGGCTGACATATAGTTGATTTACAAAATTATGTCATACATAGAGGTGAAATCATAACAATTTTAAGCATTTAGCTGGCTATAAAATGCTAACTTTTCCTGGGAGATGAGAAATGTGAAAAATTATTAATTTGTCAAGAAAAAATGATTGTGTGGATTACAGAAGGGTATACTACTTTCTTTGGACTTTTATACCACATTTGATAATTTAATTGAGAAAATACAGTCAAGGCCATAAATAATATTGTCTCTGGTTGTTTGAATACCAGGACTAGCATGACACTCCTGCATGAATCAGCAATGTGGATCAGTCATACATTAAAGAAGAGCAAATAATACACAACTGAAAGTTGGTGATATTATCATGGTCTGGACTCCACATTACAACTGCACAAGAAAGCTGAAGGGAATAATGTTTGAGAAGGCAGAGAAGAGATCAGAGTTACACAATGCCAGAGTGAAATAACAAATCAAGGAAAAAAACCAAAACTATACAGAAAGCCAGCTGTCTGCAAGCAAGCTTTCAGAAAGCTAGCTAAAAATTTTGTTATGAAATTTAAAGTAATTCTACTGTGTACAAGACTCTGCTATAAAACAGGAAAGGATGGAGTTTGAATGACTGTGATGTAAGAATCAATATATTTGGTATAACTAGGTTTTGCCCAGTCAGAATTGACTTCCATGGAACTTGGGAAGAAATGAGGCAGGGCAGGGTGGGGAGTGAGGCATCCTTAATGAGTGTTCCTAGGACATGCTTAGTCTGAATTATGCCTAGATCTTTGTTTTCTAAAAATTACTGATCTAGAGGTTATTGTTAAGAGATTAGGACAAAACAGAAGAAGTATCTCTAAATTATGCTAAAAATCAGCCCTGTCTTTCAAGCAGTGTGGATGTCTGCTGCAGACACTCTACAGATATGGAGAATATGGGAGAGTGATGGCGTGAAGAAGTAATTCTGTTCATCCTGAATTTTGTGCACAGAGGAAAGTTTTTGCTTATTCCCTCTTACTGCAAAAGACTGATGTGAGTGCTGCAGCCATCTGATAACACTTATATTCATAGGAAAAGGTATTGCAGTTTTCACCCGTTCCTCCCATTTCAATCATACACTAGTTCTTCCAGTAAATCAAAAAAAAAAAAAAAAAGCAGCACCGCTAGGTATAAACTCAGGAGGGAGATTGCCTTTATCCTGAAAAGAAAGTGTTGCTTTTGCTGTATTTGCAGAAGATTTCGGTTTATTTGAATAGGAGAAAAAAAATAAATCACAGAATGTGCTGCCTTATATGGAAGATTTCAGTCCTATAGATGTCAAAAGAACTGCTTCTCTAATCTTACCTTCATTATGAAATGCCTTAGGGCATTAGCTGTGCAGTATCTTCACTGCTACCTCACCCACAGCCATTGCTTCTGTGCTGTGGATCTCTTAAGGAAAGACTGTGGTGACCTGTAAATAATAGATACAGTTGTTAATGCTGACCTGAGGAGAAGTCTTACTGAAAGCTAAGAGAGAATCAAACACATTGTTTACCTTGGGTTTTACGGAGGCTTTTATATAGCATTTTAAAAACTTTAGACCTGCCTCATTAATCCATCACGTGTGATATTGTGCAAAGATTTGCATGCGTCTTTCTCTGAAAACAGGGAACGTGTAATTACACTTTTCTGGTGGAAAAAAAAAGTTGAATCAGCATTCATCAGAACTGGCTTTTGGGTGCACGTCTGTCTTCTCGGGCTGCTCAACATGGAAGGAGTAAATTGGCAAATATGGGGAGGAATAAATTGGCAAGTGGGGGGAGGATAGTGAGAAAGGACAAGAGGAGGATTTATGCTTGCAGGACTTGACAACGGGATGCTGGAACAACAGGTGAGTGAACGAAATGGCCTGGAAGTGAATGAAGTGTATGAGCAAACATCTCATTGTCTCTGGCACAACAAGCTGCGAGCACAAGGGCCAGGTATTCCCAGTCTGACCAATTTCTCCTCTGCCCCCAGGCTCTACCCTCAAAGACAGGCAGGGGAAGGAGGGAAGTAATGAAGAAACTAAAGACAGGCAGCTATGTGAGCCAAAATGAATGGCAACAGTAGGGAGGGAAGAGGTAGAAACAGTAGCTGTGGTATGATTGCTTCAGCAGAGTGGGTATTTCATCCTATGATTGATTGTCTTTAAGTATTACAAGACTCCTATAGTATGAGTAAAAAAAGACAAATATTGGAAGTGAACAATGAGCCAAATTAAACATTTTCTCTTCTTCATCAGTAGCAAAGCTTGTTTCTCCTTGTTAGGCTTTGGGTCGCTTTCATTTGGAGTACACTGAAATTGATACCAAATAACATGTGCAAACTAGGTATTTTACTTCCGGTTAAGGAAAGTGACAGAAACCTTCAGGAAGTGAAGAGACTATCTGTAGAAATGCTAAGAATTAAATTAGTTGTTGTTTGCTTGATATTTTTAATCCTCATTCCAGTTTCATAAGATGTTGGATATAACAAAGCAATGTTAATGTCTTTTTATAGAATTGATATTTTCCACTAACATATATAGCACAATAAATTGGAAAAAAAAGGTCTTTTATCCATTCTGACACATTTTTTTCCTTTAATGGATAGCCTTGCCAGAGGAGGACAGAAGAAATATAGCCCGTTAAAAAAAGATGATGTTCATATTACTCATGTAAACTAGTAATGCTAATGTTGCAGGCAGGGTCCTTAAATCAGAGTATCATTCTGCTCTTTTCAAGACCATATTTTCAAGCTGAAATAGTCATTGCCGAGATGAGTAATAATTACTACAGATACACTGGGAGGAAATCAGTGTTTGAAATAAAGAGTATGAAAAACTGACATGTGAAGCGGGAACCAGAGTCTTTTGTTATCTCAGTGATGTGCAGGACGCAGTAAGATTCTTCACGGAAATAAATAAAAACACAGGAGCAGAGCCCAGGTAGGAGAGAGTGTGAAGGGCAGACCTGTGTGCTGCGAGGGAGAGATCTAGTGTGAGAGATCTAGCCAGACTGTGAACTCCATGGTTACTGAAGCAATGCTGGGGTCGGTGGCCTGCTCCGCTGGCAGGTGTGCAAAGAGGCAGTGGCAGAGACTCGCAGGAGCCCCCTCTGCCCGATGGAGAGATTTGTTTAATCTCTGAAGGTGGTCTAGCTATCAGAGAAGAGTTTCTCCCCAAATTGACTGGAAAGCTATGTTCTCAACATGGCAGATAAGTTTTAACCCTGGGCCGGAGTAGGAATCTCACTGTTAGTAGATCCTCTACACTACACAGACCACATTGCCAAGCAAACCTTCCTTGTTGATGGGCCCAGAGTCCCTGGTTATTTTCCACAGCTTTTGAAGAAGATAGAAACTAATCTCTGGGGAAAAAAAACCCACAAAAAATAAGTGCTGAACTTGCTCATGAAGCAATGCTTTCATCTGTGCAGAAGAAACAGTCAGCCTGAGGTGGAAAATATATTAGGAAGGACCTGTACAAATGCATGTACATGCCTTTTGCAGAAACAGTAAAATACATTGCTGTTGCCTAATAAACAGGGTAGAGCTCTTTAAGTCAAAGGAGGCTTCAGAGTTTCCCAAACCTAACCTTTTGGTTCCAGACAAGTTTAAGCACGTATCAGTGATATCTGTCAGAGTAAGATACTGGTGTACAGTGCTGTGATCCTTGTTGAGTTGTATGATTTGCACTGTTGTGTTCATGTTTTGATCAAAACTTCTGTGTTTGAGTAAGGCTGCAGCAGCCTGACCCCGGTCGGCTCCTCAAGCCACAGTATGTTACTTTAGCTTTATGCTTCTATTTCCTGCTGCTAATACCAAGAATTTTCAAAATTTTCAAAAATAGGTGGGCTCCAGGTGATGGTAAGTAGTCCTTTTAGCTGAGAGAAAGCTTTAGTTTCTTTGCTTGGCATGTTTGCTCCTGCAAAACCCCTGGCAAATGTCAATTAGGAGTTCTGTCTTCTGATGCTTTCAGCTTCAAAGGGGACCTGACTGCAGCCTGTCATCATAACAGGCCATGAAACTATGATAGCATGTTTATCCAGAAAATTACCATTTTGATCACCAGTTCCTTGTGTCGCGGAGCCCATTTGTCCTTGGTTTATTGGGGTTGCAGAATTTCCTTCTTGCAGGGTCTGCATTGTTGTGAACTCAAGGACTAATTGATTCTTCAGAACTATTACCGCATGAATAAGTGCATGTACTGACCCTCATTAAATTGCTGATCTCATTTGTTAATTTTCAAAATCAGAGAAGATAGGGTCACCTTTGACAAGGAAAGTTAAACAAATATGAAAAGGTTATTTATAAAATTAAAGTAAAAACAGAAGTGGAAAAAAGGCCACCATGCAGCAAAGTTGCAGTCAAGGAAACAGCGTTATGACTCAGAGCTAAACTAATGCTTTGCTTCAGTTGTCCCAGTTATGTTATGTATGACAGAGGATCAAAAAAGTGATAGCTAAAAACCACATACATGGACAAGCTAAGGTAAATCTTAGTGCAATTGCAGTGCTTAAACTGAAATGGTGCAAATGATTCCCCAGGAAGATAAATAAATGGTATGTGAAACTTTATATATAACAAAGAATTAAAATCTGAAAATCTCACACAAGCCAGGGATAATACTCCCAGACTGCAAGAAGACAAAACTAGATATTTTGTTTAAGAAAATAAATATTTCATATATGCCTTTAGTAGTATACAGGAATTTAGAACGATGCTTGAAAGAAAGAATAATTAATGGACTGGAATTAAATGAGCTGGAAAACAACATACGTTTACCTAAACAGATCCAGTGTAACTTGAGCTATTACTGATAATCAGTGTTCTAGACTTAGACAGAATACCTAACCTTTTGGGACTGCTGTATTGTGTTTTGGGGCCTCGTGGAAAGCTACCACAAACATAAAGAATTAAGGAGTTGATATAAAAAAAATTTGAAGCAAGCAAAGAAATACTTGATTGGAGTAATGACTCTAGTGACAGAAGTCATAAGCTACATGGTGGCTGCATGTAGAAAGGGATTTTTTTCATTCTTTTAAGAAATATCTACAAAGTTTTTTTGAATTAAGTATTTAAATTTATCATACTGGCAGGAAAAAAGGGTAGATGTGTGCTAACAAAATTTGCTGATGGCAGAACCTAAGAAGCACTGCAAACATAAAGATAGAACTGGAATATCGTAGAGAGGTGTAGGACCTTGAGCAATGACATAATAAAAATGGAAAAGATGTAATAATACAAAGTGCAGAGTCGGGCATTTAGGGACTAATGAGAAGAACATCTGTTATACTGTGGCACTTCACAAGGTAGAAATGAAGGGGAGAGGGAATTGCAATGCTTGGTAGTCAATTTTTGGATGTCTTTGAGTTATCATTATTATGTGACATGGAAATGGTGAATACAGTTCTAGGTGTATTGGCGAGGCATTTCTGTAGAGAGAGTTTTGATGCTGGTGTGCAAAGCACTGATCAAACCTCTGGAAGATTGTTTAAAATTCTGGCCACCTCCCTTCATGAGAGATCAATTTCAAACTAGAATTGATGAATAAAATGTCCACTAGAAAAAAAAAAATAACAGAAAGGCCATCCCTCAGGAAAACACTAAAAGAACTTGGCTTGTTTGTCATAGAAAAACAAAAACTGAAAGTGGATATGATTTATTTCTGTGCACTGAGGAAGGGATAAATACTAGAAAGGAGAGAGGTTTTTGAAGCTTAAAGGGCAGAAGTAACTTAAAAGTAAAGTAATATAAACAGACCATGAGTAAAGTTACTCTGTAAATTTAAAAACTCCTCAGAGAGTTCAAAGAGTGCAAATATTCCTGAAAAATCAGATCTGAAGATAAACTACCGATGATTAATCAACATATTGGAAAGAGGTATCCAGTGCAGTTTGAGTTAAGATTATATGATTCGATTGTCTGTGATTGCACAGGAGTGTAGTCAGTGACCCAAGAAGTCTTTTATTCCTTTGTTCCTCATTACCCAGGTGATAGAAATTGGTGTGAAGCCCCTTGAGCTTTTCTGTGCTAATTAACTGTAATCCAATACTATGCATCTTTCAACAAATCAGTGCTGCATTGTAGGTAATTAAGTTTAGCAAATCTCGCTGCAGTGAGTACTGGCATCTGGGAATCTTGCCTTGTGGCAATTCTCATTTTCTCTAAATTTAAAGTATTTTTAAAAAGCCAATTTTCTTCAATATATGTAAGTAGCTGTAAGTGCATATTCAGAGTGGCTGGCCTCTGTGTAAATAATTATACATAATACCAATGTAGGTGATAAATGCTGAAAATATTTTTCTAAAAATTTTCACTGTGTATGTGGGTAGTTGCTTTTGGTCTTGAATTTATTAGAGACTGAACAAATCTCTTTTTGTGAAGATTTGTTACATTTGCTTCATAATGGCACTTCTAATTGTGTTACAGGGATATTTTTATTCCAGTTTTACTTGCTAAGAAAAACATTTTAAAATAATATCAGTTTTTTATTTTCAAAAATACCAAATACTTACAAGCAGAGACAAAGCTGGGTGCAGTCATATGAAGTACAAAAGGGAGCTAACATTCAAACCAAGCAAAAGAAATTTTAATTGTGCTTTTAAAACTTCTGTCATAAGGCACAAGGTGGGACCTGATCGTAGCATTTGACAAGAGGAAATTAGTCAGAGAATACTGTAATTCTGCCTCTCAGAACAGGATGACTAATATTGCCAGTTGATGGAAACTTATGTCTCCGAGGTTTTAGAGTTGTTTCATCCCGGCATTAGAAACTGGAAACATAGCAAATAATTGTTTCACACGTACATGGCTTGAGCCATGAAATTCTCTTTTTCTCCCCATATCAGGCAAAGACAAGAAAGTGGGAGACAGGTCTGAGTCTCTGGGTCCTGCAGTGGACAAAACAACACATTCTGATCCAGGAGATATGCTAGGTAGTCAGTGCTTCAACCCATTAATTTTTTTCCTGTTCTGGGGCAGTGACTGCTCTCTTCTGTTTCAGGGTCGCCCACAGTAGTTAGTTCTGCATGCTGCTATGGAGTAAATGGTGAACATTAAATTAAATCCTGAGTTGCATATGTACTTCACTGCACAGCACAAGGAAGGATACAGCAGTGAACATAGTTAGCCTGCAAGAGGAGGAACCAAGTGGGAAGCACTGAATGATTTCCTGGCACGCATACCTGCCAGTGATCTGCTGTGTAACTGTTGGTGAAGTAGCCAATTTGACATAAGCAACAGTAAAATTGGATTAGAAGCATACAACTCTGAGATGTGAGCTTGCTCAGACAAGGGAAAAAAAAAACCCTGCTGGTTTTCTAGAATACTCCGATTCTATTGTTAGCAGTGAAAATGAGAATATTAAGAACATGATGATTCCCTAAAAATGACTGGCTCAGTGAAAGCAGGGACTGAGGAAAACAATGTGACTGCAGTTTTTAAAAATCTCTGCTTTTAGAAATGGGGAAGAATTGCAAGATTTTCTTGGGAAAGGCACACTGACAGCTGTAAGAAGCCAAATCTTGCTGGGTTTACTAACATTAATAATGCTATTAAATTCAGTGTAGCTGATTGTGTAAATAGGGCAATCAAATTTTGGCCCCATACCCCTGTTCTGTAAACATCAGCGTCACGGAGTTTAATATAATACTGACTAGCCAATGACATGTTAAAGCCTTAGTAAAATTAACTGTGTTTGGAAGGCTGTTCCTCTGAAATGTAAAACAAATGGCTCAAATGAAATGTGAGACATGGGAGGGGAAAGAAAATCAATAAAACAGAAAACTGTAAATGATGGGGAAATAACTTCTTTATGTTTTCCTGTTTTTTTAGTTTATAGTTAGCACCAGTACATAAACATAACAGCTTTGTGCAAGGGAAGAAAAGTAAATCCAAATCTAGAGTGTTGTGATGAGCTACCTTCTCCTCAATGACTTCTCATTTCTTCTATGAAATATTATGGATTTTTTTTTAGATACTACTATCTGAAGGTTGTTTAGAAAGTGTTTGGGGGGTTTATTAATTGTTTATTTTCATGTTTTCTACATTATCTGCATATTTCATATTTCATTAGCACCAATTTTCCAAAAATAGAGTTCACTGATCTTCATGAATTTCCATCCAATATTTCTGTTGGTAGGGATGAGAGATATGTAGAAATATGTACTGAAAACCATTCAAAACTGTCAGATTGTTCAGGTTTCTTATAAGGACTTCATGGTGCCTTGAATTTTTATGTTCTAGAACATGCTTTAAACAGTCATTCTGCAACCTTCATAATACTGAAGTAGATTAGTGAAATTCAGGTCTATCTTAAAAGCATTAACTGGTTAGGGATTCATTTTTATTCATGACTACATAAACCTATATAAACCTGCATTGAGTGTCTGTACAACGAAATGCCATGGGAGAGTGATGCTTAAGAGAATTTCAGAGACCGTTCCAGTATATGGCTGCTGATAGATGTCTGTGAAAAGCTATGTTATGGTCAGGAAAGTTGGCCCCTTCCTCATAATTTCAGAATGGAAAAGGGTGATTGGGAAATGAGCAAGCAAGATAAGTATATATCACTAGGTGCAGGGCTATCAATGTCTTCTCTCATCCATAGTTTTCTGGATCTGTACAAGAGAATTGCTATGTACATCATATGTGCACACAGCGCTCTGAGAAAGAAGTGAAGAGGAAGTAAAGGGTTTGGCTGGGGGACGTGGGAGTTGGAAGAAAAACAAATCCAGAATTCAGCTTCTTCAATTGTTAATTGAGGTGGAATGGTCTAGATGTTTCGCAGCTTCCTTCCAGCCCCTTGTTAGGAGGAAATCTATCCAAGTCTGAGGACAGGTTCATACGAAGTCTTTGGGAGCAGGCATGCAAGAGCAGTGCAAAATAATTAATGTTAATGGACTGATGCAGAAAAGTTGTTGAGGAGAAGATAAGCAGTAATGCCAGGCCTCTTAACTGAACTGTGATTAACAGTGAGGTTGATGGAGAGTGGGGACACGGCTATCTGCAGGAATAAAATATGCGTGTGATATTAAAGTGTAGTCAGTGGGGTTGTTGCAGGGAGAACGTGCTCTAGGCTGGCAACAGCTCATCCTGGTTTGCTTATTTCAAATCACATGGGGAAATGTTTCAGCCACAGTTACAGCACAGATCTTTGCTGTGTGCAGGTCTCTTAAGATTTTTGTGGAAAACCTCCAGAGCAAGGCTCTGGTGAAGCCTGGAAGGATCATAACCTGGCACAGTAAGATAAGGTAGTCAGTGAACCTGCGGGGGGACCCTACGTTTATGTTCTGAACCTGTTAATAGAGACTTAGGAATAAGGTAACTAACTGGATGAAAAACTTAATTATGACAAAATGGAGTGCTTGAGTAAGTTAATTGACTAGTCATGACAGAGATTTTATTCTTAACAGGAGCAGGTAGGGGACTTCTTCTAGGTCTAAAGAATGAACAAAACAGAGATCAGAAGTAGGAACTTCTACAGTAAATTTATCTTGCTTCACTAAACACAAAGCATCTGGCAGCAGATCAAAGTCTTCTTATATTTATTCAGTTTGATAGTTATTAATTTTTATTTTTCTCCATGTTTTAATTCCATAGAATGGCCGTAAAGAAGTTTGTAAGGACTGGTAGAAAGAGATCCTTATTTGGTGAGCTGACTGAAATCAATGAAGCCATGTCTCTGAGACATTATCTGAGGCCTTGGCCTGCAAGGTCCTTCATCTGAACTGGCATAAGACACTGGTTATAAATCCTACAGTGGTTTTTTCTGATCTCTAATTAAAGTAGTACGCAGGTGCTTCTGATGTAAATATTCACATTATATTAAAAATCTGTGTGTTGAAATTTCAGAGTTCAAATTATGAACAGAAAACTCAGTCGCATAGACAGTGGTGAAACTTAAATCGAAAAGGAATACAAACATAATGAAAGAGCACAGAATTGCAAATATGAGCACACATTTTTACTGACTGTTGTTCCTGAAGAAGAGGCAAAAATAACTAAAATGCCTAAGAAACAGGAACTCATTTTATACACTAGTACTGTTAGAAGTGGTGGGATTAGTGGAAAAAGTATGATTTTACAGCTGATTTTACAAATAAGCTTCACTTTTGTAGATGTGTTAAACTGGAAAGTAATTGGAATCGATGGAGTATAGATAACTGAGAAAAGTTGAAGAGTTGAAGTCCTGACCCTACAGAATGGGAAATTTGCCATAGCTTAATTGGTGCTGACATTTTATACAGTGCTTCATCACTAACAATTCAGGGATCTGATCCACAAGTGATTGCATGACTTGGAGTTTTTCCATTGCTTTCACTGATCTTTGGATCAGACCCATGCTGCAGATGCATCACTTTCTATCTAAGGGATAATTTCACATGTAATTGTCAGAGCTATCAGAAGAGCCTTAGGCAAGGTTTGGAAAGAACATCTACATCTGGACAGAGACCTTGAGATGTGAGCAGTACAACAATTTTAAAAACCACCACTATGATTTTTCTTGGTTTTACAATTTGAATAAATATTCCTTTATTGCTAACTTGCAACGGCCAACTTGGCTAGAAAAAGAAAAACTTCTTCCTGTCCGTTGATCCAGCTCAAGAACTTTTGCATCAGCTATATCCTACATAAATCCTATTAGGCTAAATGTGGAGTATTCCTACTTTCATATAGGGAGCATGTGTTATCTATATGCAAACATCAGTTTTGTAAGTCACTGAGCTAAGTTCAGCTGTTTACTTAAACATATTGAAAGTGAAGTATGAGAATAATCCCTTATCCTCCAAGAGGCTTTTCACCTGTAAACAGTTACGTAGAGCTCCGATTATTTGGTGGGTTTAGGGCAAGGGTGTTCGTTCACTCTCAAGACAGAGGCAAAATACTCAGGTTGACTAAACGGAGAGTATTACTAGTAAATCTCAGACTTAAAATGTTTGTTTATCCTGGAAAAAAAAATTAACTACTACTCTGTGAGCCTGATTGCTGGATTTAGCAATTTGATTCTTTTTAGGACTAGAAAGCAAATGCTGCTACTAGCCAAAAAAAAGTAATGCAGCAGCTATTGCTACATACCCAGTCATTGTCACTCTCTTGGTACATTGTGAACACCTTCATTTTTCTGCTGTGACTTCAAACAGATAAAAGATGCCAAAATAAGCTGCTTGGGTTTTATGCAACAAAGTGACTTTTAAAATTCATTAACTCTTGCTCTTTCCAGTGGAGCCTTTAATGCAGTCACCTTACAATATTTAGCATCAAAATATAATCCTGCTGGTGTTCTCTAAATAGATTAGTTCACAAAGATAACACCTAAAAAATGTCTTTTAATTGCTGATGGGGAAAAAATTAATTTAGTTTAATTTCTGGTGTCTCCAAATGTTGCCCATCTCTCTGCAATTGTATAGCATTATCATTATTCACTATTCTGTCTATTCTTGCATAGAGAATTGAAACATCATTCAAGTTTCCTCTGAGGATGGATTAACAAGATCTGCTGTGACATGACTTGATTAATTAATGAGACTGGAGTATTCTTTGGTCCTTATGTGCTGTTCTTGAACTTCTTAGATGGGAAAATTCTAACCTTCAATATTTTAGAAGCCAACTGGGTAAAGCAAAACTCTTGTATGACCTTCACTAATAATAAAACTGAAAATCCATTATAGAATGTACCTGAATAGCTGTACATATTCAAGGTGATTCAAATTTTTTTTTCATATTTAAAGAACGAAAGTGCACATGGTTGAAGTACAGAGTACAGAAAAATAATTTGCAGACTGTTTAAAATATAATTAGATACCTCTACTTTTATTTCAGCAGTCTTCTACAAAGAGAAATAGGTCTTGTGAGTTCTGCATTGCAAAAAGTCATCTCGCCCTCTGTACACACCCCTAAGGAAACACGGAAGGTTCTCAAAGGGCAAATACAAGATGACAGCTAGCATATCCCATCCATTGACCCTGTTTTGAAAATTCTTGTCTATGACTAAGTACTAGGCTATGTAAGGAAGTGTCAAAAGCCACGTCTGTCATATATATGTGAGATACACATTTTAATGGTGCCCAGTCTGCCTGTCTCACCAAGAGACTAAGATTAGTCTGAGACTACCAAATTCCTTCTGCTTTACAGATGACATGCTAACACTAGAGATGTTCAGATCCAAGCAGCAAAATAGGTTCCTCTCAAAAAAAAAACCTGACTGACTATGAACTCTGAACATTGACTCCTACTAATAGGATTTTTCTTACAGTATTGTATTGTGAGTAATGTGAAACTAAACTGCCAGAGAGCTCTGGGAATTGTGTCAAAAAATCAAAATCACTGGTAACCTGGGGAATCTGACAGCATTTTTCTTTTCCGTAACTGTTGACAATTCTGGCTAGGTAGAAGGGATTTTAGCTGCAAAGGGAACTGAAGAAGTTTCAGAGAAAGAAATAGCAGATTGCAAAGAGGTGGAAGCAGGCTAGTTAAACATTCACTGACCATAGATCAAAATCCTTACAGGCCAAAACTTTCTGGAGGCTGCGTTGCAGGAAAAGAGCCTTTTTCTTACTTTTTTCAGGTATAACGGAGAACATTTGTAATAGACTTTATGTTCAGAACACTTTAAGCATTGACCTGTTGAGCAGGAAAGAGGTGGAAAGACCATTGTTACATTCACTAGCTATATTTTGAGTACAGTTTGTCTGATTAGATGCATTCTGTCAAAGCCTTCCAGACTAGGCTATCTGGAACCACTATGCAGGAGAACTCCTTGCTTGCAATGCTGGACAGGACAGAGGTAGCCAATAGGCAGCAAGCTGCTCTGAACTTCCAAATACCTGCAGAATTTTAACACTGAGGCTACATCTGGCTGTTATATTAGCTTATGCATCAGCTAATATGTGGACTCTCTGTCCACATAGATTGTGAGTTGAATTTGGAACCATCTAACTGGGTGTAGGAAGGGGAGACTGAGTCATAGGAGCATGGTGGGCATGGAGAGAGAGAATTGGTTTGTATCAGATGGCATACCAGACTTAAGGCTATATTCAGGCACAGCTGACAGAAGTAATAGAGATCTGGGACTGGAGAGCTGATAATGCTGTACGTTGAATTGTTTATGGAGTTTAGTTGATTTTGTCATTAATTCAGCACTTTAGTGGAGGCTCTGAGCATCTATAGTTTGCAATGGATGCTAAGGATGGCAGCTAGTTTTTTACCTTCTCTTTCCTCTTTGGCCCCACCTAAAGCTCATGGGCTTTACTTACTATCTGTACTTTTCTCAATAAACTGATTCTCAATATGAGGGTGTAAATGCTAAAAATTACTTGTGCAGTGAAAAGCAGAGTTGAAAATTAGATTTGTTATCTAATCAAACAGGCATCAAAATTATTGTTGCTATTGTATACAAAAAAAGCTCAATAACTATGCAGTGTATTTCCTCTTTGGAGATCTTTTGAAAAAAATTAATAAGATTAACATCGTGGATGTCAGCTGGTTTGCCTTTGCAGATGCCAGACAGCATTAGCAAAAAGAACCAGATGTAAGTTCTTTAGCTAATATCATTAGATTGCTTCCCTCCTACATGCCAGCATGAGATTCTTTTTAATGAAATTAGACCTGAACACATCCAACAATCCTAAGTCAGTAGTCAAGATAGGAAATAACTTATTGTAGGTGATAGAGGACGGCTATAAAATACAAACTATGTCTAGTGAGATGGGAGAAATTAATTATTAGCCACTGACTGTCACCAGTACTACTGATCTCAGAAGGATAATGTTACTGGCAGACATAGCAGATGAGTGGGCATTGGACCCCTTGGAAATGATTCAGGACCCCCTCTTGAAATGATTCAGGTCCTTTGTAATAATTGGCCTTCCTTGGTATGGATTTGACTGAACTTTGGATAAATATTCGTTGAAATGTTTCAACCTTATAGAAAATAGGCATGATAGGGAAGCAATATTATAAGAAATATTTCATGTATTTTTATGTATTGGTCATTTAAAGTGCAAATCCTGCTCTTTTCTTTGAAATATTTCAACCTTATGGAAAATAGGCGTGACAGGGAAGCAGCATTATAAGAAATACTTTCTTGTGTTTTTATATATTGGTCATTTAAAGCACAAATCCTGCCCTTTTCTGTGAAATGTTTTAAGGATCAAATCATCTGAGCTAGAGAAGTGATGTTAAATCAGAGATGAGCATGTTTTTGTCCCATGAAAATCTAACCTGACTTTAAAGGTTGTGCTTAACCTGCATGTGCTTAAGCCTAGTAATCAAAAAGATTTCTGTTGAAACTATAACTGTACAGATCTGTGGCTTGTCTGTCTGGTCCTAGTTTTGAACATCTGCATTGAAATGAGTGAACCTCCATCTAACCACCAACTAAAAAGTGGTGTTCTTCAGTTAGGAAAAGAAAAAATTATTTGCCTCCTCCTTGTCTCATGTGTTTTTAGGGAGCTCCCCTGCCCTCACAAAAAATATAATTGTGAAGCCCTGTAGCAAATAAATACATAAATGACCTGTTTTTTCATAATGCTCAGAGGGGATGTCTTGCAGTCAGTATTTAAAAATGCCATATCAAACACAGGTTCACATTACCTGCTTCTATGCAAGTGTCAGTGCATGATAACACACTATTTGTTTCTGCCTCATTTAGAGCGTCATCTACAGTCTGATCACAGGAGAGGAACTGGTATTAGCCCCACTTCACCATGACTTTCATAAGAAAAGTCACCAATTGATCTATATAGAGTGTCCACTGGTTTCAAAACTGAACCTCAGATTAGGTACGTGGAAGATAAAGACTATACAGCTGCTAACAAGTGGAAACTGTAGTGTCAGGATTCTTGACGAATAAACTGAGCTGATTTTTGCTCACTGTAGGAGATGAGCAGTAAAATGTTACTGCACCAAGCTGTCCGCCCAAAATGTCCCTCCTTCAGAGAAGAGTCAGCAGAATAAAACATCTGCTACTGCCTCAGCCATTGCCATTCACAGTGCAGTGATTTCAATTAAATCGTTCAGGAAGGTGGGCTTGTGTTATTATTGTCATCAGTGTGCCCAGGCTGCTGAGATACTGCCAGACGCTCAGTTCTGCCAAGTCTGTTTTGAGGAAGGTAACTTATAGAAAGTCAAAACAACAAGAAGCTCAGTAGGGCAGGAAAGCAGGCAGAAGCTGTAATGCTTTACTCGGTGACTACAGTTCAGTAAGCCTTGCATTTTGCCTGTTGTTAGAGAAGATCTCTGTGCCACAGAAAGAGGAAGAAGCCAGCTGTGCAGGGCTTCCTTGATGTGAGACAACCTTGCAGTCTTCCGCCTTCTCCACTGCATATACTTTAGGTTTAGCTCAGGAGGTGAAATGCTCTGGGCAAGCATCCTTCAGGACACAGTCTCATTCTACCTGATTACGGGTCCACGTTCATAGTATGTGTTTTATGATGCAACCTGTTATGACATTGGACCTTGGAAGGATATCTAATCATCCTCCTGCTCCAAGGAGAGGTCTGTTCTTGCAAGCATTCAAAGACAGAGAAACTACAAACTCTGCAGGAACCCATTCCAGTGCTTTATTATTTAGAAGTGAAGAGGAGTATTTTCTCTAATGCCTAATCTGGTACTGTATGCAGTTTACTTACTGCCCTATCTGCCCACACCACCAGCAATATAATGCTGTCTACATCTTAATAGCTGCCTTTATATATTTGGAAATAGTATAATCTCCTCTGTTATTCTTCTCTTCCTTAGTTTACATAGCCTGGATTATTCGATCTTTTCTTGTAGGCCTGTCTTGTGGTTTGTTTTTTTTTTTTTTCTCTCTCATCAGCTTGCTTTTCTCTTTGGCCTTTCGTCAGTCAATCTTCACTTGATCAAAGGGCAGAAATTGTGCAAACCAACTTAATTTGGGCTGTGCCTAACTTTAAATGTTTACCTTCACAACCATAAAAGAAAGATTTTGGTAGTTATCAATAATGTAAAGTATACCTGCAAGATTAAGCTCAGAAAGTGAATGAAATTCACCTCAGTGCTAGCAGACAGCACAAAACCTATGCATCACTTGACCCTCATTTTACTATCTTAGGTAATTCATGTGTGTTTCATGGAAAAACAGCTGTGCTCATGCAATTAAAACAAAATTAGGATTGAGGCAGTTTGCTGATGTATTAACAAAATGCAATTAACTGGCAATCAGTGAACTGCATTCAGGACTGGTATCAGTAACACAACAGGTAAACCATGATACTAGATAGTAACAAAATGTTAATGAACACCTACAGATTTTTAAGCATCTTTCTGAACATTAAGAGTAGTTATAAATAATCTCAAAACATTCTAATCGTACACACGCACACAACTGAATGCATGTTCTCTGCCTGCCTCCATGCAGGTGTCACCATCATGCCCCCTTTATGAGAGGATCGAGCAGATTCCCCAACTGCACACCTCTCCTGCGGGAAATGTGGATGCTCCAGCTCTGTGTAAATCCCTGCTGTTTTCTACCACCTGGTGATGCACATCCTGGAGAGGGAGCACCTGCTTGCTGTGTCCTGCACACGCTGCCCTAGCTGGGTGCAGGGTGCTGCCAGCACCCGACAGGGGAGCTGCTCCATCAGCCCCAAGCAGAGGTTGCGATCCTTGTGGGGTGACTGCTAGCAGTTTCAAAACAGGAGCTGACTGCTGCTGTTTTCAGTCAAAAGTCTCCTCCCCATGTAACAATTTCCATGCTGCTTACAAATATATATATACATACACACACACGGGTCTTTTCAATCTAACTCCATCTTTGTTTCAAAAGTCTCTTCGTAATTCTCAGGTTACTGTTTGATCTGTCTAGTATTTCTCTTTCACAGGATTAGGTCTAGGTAAATGCCTGCTCAGATGGCTTTGTATTTGTTTCACCCATACTACTTACACTCATTTGTATTTTAACAAGTGGTGTTATCCAGGCCATTTGCCAAGGGGGGACCAGGTGAGCACTCCCCACGTTTCTGAATTTCAAACTTACTGATCTCTAAATACATGTTAGCAGACTAAGGCTCATTTTCTAAATTTGGAAGACATTATTTTTTTTAATTTTGATTTTGCTTTTTTTTCCCCTGCCCAAGGGTGTGCAAACCCAAAACATCTGTCCTTAATATACAGCTAGGATGCTTCAAATAACTTTCACAGGAAAAGTCAAGTAATAAAATAATTTAGGATTGCCAAGAAATTAAAGAACAGAATAGTTTGTGATTTTTTTTTAATAAAAGACTAAATCTGGGCAAGATCATTTTAAATTCTTAATATATTGTGATATTGAAATGTCTGTGCATGCTGCTGACCACTGCACGGTTCACCCAAACTGTAAGAGGATTACCTTAAACAGAGCCTGAGGTGAAACACAGTGCTGGTTGTTGAAGCAAAATAAGAGATTCACAGCCCATATCAGTACTAGTCACTGTTAAAGGAGGCTTGATTTATTTAGCTCTCAGATCTTGCTCTCTTCAGTCTCAGAACATGTATCATCATCACTAGATAATTAGGCCAGTCTTATCCAAAAACGAGGATAGGGAAAAGCTAAAAATGATGACAATGAAACATGCAAAGACATTTGAGTAGTTATCATTACCAAATCAGTAAGAAAAGAAGAAAAAGGAAGAGCAATAATCAGTCTTTTTATCATTTGTCAGTACCTGGATAATCACCATGTGTAGGCTGCTCGTTGTGATTGAAAGTGTGAATGCTAGGGAGTGAACTTTTCTCATAGTCTCAGATACTGGAAGGTCACATTGCTATAGAGGGCTAAAATGCTTTGGACTTGTAATTTAGTGATGGAATTTGGTCTGTGACCTTTGTGTTGCTAATGATCTGTATGTGTCTGTAAGAACAATACACCTACAGTTAAAATGCAACATGACAGCAAAATCTGTAAGTCTTTGAAAAAAGGTCTGTGTCATTTAGCCATGAGACAAATCTCTTCCTTTCTTTCTTCCTGCAAGAGTTCCTTGTAGGGACCCACATCTTCATAGTAAGTACGAAACTAAGAACCATGCACTAGTGCTTACCTGTCTTGGAGTTTACAGTATTGAGGACATTAAAGCCTAAGATGAATGGCCTCTTCTTTGATCTTCTCAAAGGCTCTTTGAGTAAGGTACTACAATGAGAACTAACCTTCTTGGGAGCTGGTCTTCAGTGGGTGTGCACGGCCAGGAGATCTAAAACCAATCTGAAGCTAGAGCATAGGTAGATGATGAAACTGGGAGGGCTGAGTGCTCCACGCACGGATGCGGGGATTTACTTTCAGCTTGGGAGAGCAGATTTGGAGACATCTACCATTTATTCAGCAGTGGATCTCACTGATCCTTGCTTTTTTCCCATTGAGAAGCCTTCTTCCCTCAGAATTACCCAGAGGAGAAAGGAACTCGTTATTCAGTTTGGAATTAGCCTACACAAATCATATGCTTACTTCAGTAGATGAGTTAGTTTCCTGACACGTGATTAAGAAAACACTAAGTAAAGGCTTATGCTCTATGTGATGAATTAATGATTTCCTTAGCAAGATTATTTCATTAATGTAAATCAATACATATTTTTCTTAGTGAAATTTGCCTGAGTACCTAAATCTCAGATGTAAAGACACGATCTTATAAGGTATTGGATATTATTGGATCCAGCTGGGAATGCTCAATGCTGATGAAAATCAGTCTAGAAGTTGCAGGCTTTGAAGATTATTTAGGTATCTCATTATCTAATTATGAGGTCAGTATTTAGATAATTTGCAAAGTCAGGGTCAATGCAGTTAAATTTTAACATCCAAAGGTAATATTTTTAATATTAAATTATTATATTTTAAGCAACAATAGATGTAAAATGCATATATTTGTATGAACTTGTAAAAATTATGTTGGATAGGAATTAAAAGTCTATTAGCATTAAGAATTGACAATTGGCCTGCTTCTTTCAATTATCTTCATTTGAAAGATAGAAATAGTCAAATTAAATACAGCCATGAAGTTCAGAAAATGTACTAAAACCCCTCAGGATGCTTTTCAATTGGCTGTGCAGTCCCTGTGAAGAATCTGAGATAGTTGTTGTTTTTTTTTCTTTTTTTAAAAAGAAGTTCTTCATCAAAATGGCACACTGATAGCTTCTCCATCTATGCTAGATATAGCAAGTAACTATTTTTATTATTTATGGAAATATTAAAATACAGATGAAGATGCTTCTCCTATTTACAAAAAGAGATGAAAGCAATCACTTCACGAGTTCCCCGTGTGAGGACTCTGACATAATATAAAAAAAAACCTCCGTTACCACATGCAGTTCTGTGCATGTGTATGTTTGTGTGTTTTATGAATGGGGGGAAGGCTTTAAACATCAGAATCTAAGTTGTTGATTTTATTATCTCCCAGAGGAACAAGAGCTCCTGCCCCACTTCTGTGTGGTCTGGAAACCCACTGCAGTATTAGGAGTTAAGATTGTCACCTCCTGCAGAGATGAGTTTAAGCTGTTTTTTTCAGTTCATCAAATAAACCAGAGATAATGAAGCTGGTGAAAAGACACTGAAAGATGCTGAAAAGTTAACCAGCACATTTAAATGATAGTATCATTGCTTTTTTACAGCGTGGATTTGAGACACTATAAAATCTGAGATGAAGCCCACTGAAGTGAGCTGAGGTTCTGTCATTGTCCTCTATGGCCTTTGCCTCACCATCCTCAATATTTTGGCATTATGAGCAATTGTTGCTTTAATAGCTTTTATGTAATTTGCATATAGAAATCTATCCCTTGAGCAGTTTTTCTTTTTTACTCTAGAATAAAGGTGGTTAGTGGCACAGTCATAGGGTGAATGACAACTTGAGTGTATTATACTATAAATAAATAATAGCTGCAACCTTTAAGACAGAAAAATGACAATTATTGCTTAGCCCTGTGGGGTTAGCATTCATTATGTACAGCACTTCAGAACTACTGAATTCTATGGCTAGTGAAGCAGGAAGTGTAAATTACTTCTCAGAAAATTGTTTTAGTTAAATGTATATCACTTTCATTTAAAATATTTTCTTACAAGCTGTCTGCTCTTGGTAAGGGAGAACTCATGCAAGAGATAAATAGCTAGATAAATGTTATGCAAATGACAACAAAGAACTGTATTTCAGATGTGAGTTTTTGTGAATAGATCTTAAGTGGTAGTGGAGGAATAGTTAGCTTTTTCAGAGGTAACATAAAATTTATCTTGGCATTGTTCTCCATATCTTGAATTGCTGTGAGTGAGCTTGTCTTATGATATATGTGAGAGTATCCTGAGAGAAGATAGTAATATCTAGTAACTCACTCACCAATTTCAGAATGCTAGTTTCTGTGCATTACTGTAAATCTAATTAGCCAGAGAATCTTGAAAAAATCATTTCATTGCTCTGTGCCTATTTGTCCTCCCACCATTTTTTGTTTTCTCTGCCTAGATTATAAGACCTTTGCTAGAGCATTTATTTATTTAACTGTGATGTGGAAAGTGCCTGCAATAAGCACTCAGCGCTCAGCTCAGGGAGTGTCTTTGGGCATAAAAAGGAAAAATAAGATCCTGACTGCAAATAACTGCATTTCACCAGGTTCATAAGTGCTTGGTGAAACTAGGCCCTTTTTTCTCTGTTCCCTCCACTGACAGCAGAATAAGTGAATGAGGAAACTGAGTGCTTTTAAAGAAAAATTTTGCTCTTGTTTTCCTCAAATTAGTTAATTTTTAGTGACACTAAAGCGGAGTTATATGCTCAAAGTCTCTGAAGGAAGGTGAAATTATAATGTAAGAAGAAATAGCCAGTATATTTACTCAGTCAAGCCGGTACAACCTCATCTGCTGTTCCGGGTGTGAAAAAGATGTAAATGGAGAGACTGGAAAGGAAGAAGGATGCAGTTAAGCTGAGAGGCACTGGGTTGAAACAAGAGTATTTGCAATAAGATCAACAAGGTAGATGTCCAATTCTAGATATGTTCATTTTAATCACTCTACATATATTTTTTTTGTATTTCCAGTCATCTATAAGCCTGCCATTTCCCTTGGAATCCCAAGATACTATGCTATAAAAAATCCCATGAGTTACATAAGCAGGATAGCCTGGAAAAATATGGAGGAAATGGTGCTGCATTTAAAGATTTGTATTATAAGTATCTGAATATTATTAGACATATTTTAACATAAGACAAAACTTAAAAAATAATAATTCATAAAACATATATTTATAATATTGACAATCCTAGTTTTATCTCCAAAATTTTAAAAAAAATAGAGAATTTTACTACCACAAGGAAAAAACATCCAGAATTCCTTATCCACTTCACTCTTTCTACTCACACTGCACAGCTGTATTTCAGCAGAGGAATGGCTACATCTTTATATGTTAGAAAAGGATTTTTGTGAGTAAGAATACAGGTTTATGATCTATTTTCTGTGTTTTTATCCGACTAACATCATCATAACTGGTGTGGACGTTTTTTTGTCAATCTCATTACTATTGCATTTTATAATTGAAGTATTCTGAGTACTTTTGGTCAATCATCAGGGAGCAACCGTCATTAAGATAGAGAGGTAAGCCTTTATTTGGTCTTACTGGTAGGATTTGACTGTGATTGGTATCAGTTTTGTTGTCTTGGAATTTGGTTTGTTAGATATTTCTTGGTGAGTGTTCAACTGTAATTCAACTGTTTAATCAATAGAATAAAATGTTGTGTCAATACAAAGATGTCCTCATCCTGGAACACTCTTGAAAAGTCAGGCATGAAGACTATTTTCCATATACATTTTGCATTGCAAAGTAAGCAGTAACTATTTTTGTGTCATTGTAAATGTGTCATCCTAAAACTTTGTGGAATACTGCTAGTTAATATAGAGGGGAAAGGCTATCTTTGAGTCATCATTGCATTACCTACCTCCCTTGCTTTTGGAAAAGCCAGAAGGCAGCTGTTGCTTAATATCGATTCTCTTGGGAAACCATGATGTAGTGCATGTAAGGTGCATTGTGACTGTGCCTTCTTTTTCCAAATTTGATTGCCCTGTACTTTACTGTTCTTTGTAAAGTTCCTTTTCCTTTTCTTCTTTTGTTGCCTTATTTCTACTGTAAGACTCCTTAGAATAGTAATTAAAGTTCTATTCTACATTGAAAACATAGGGTTTTAGCCATGACGTTGCTGGCAAGTAGATTGCTGACTCAAAAAATCAACCTGACAAACCTGATATATGACAAATTCCACTGCTTAAGGCAGTAATCAGGAAATGCTGAAAAGAAGCATGTATCTCAGATTCAACTGAACAAGGAAGAGAAGGGAATGGAAATGGCTTTGTAGTTTAGAGAAGTACTCTTTTGAATGGGTATAGGTGTTGGGGTACCCTAAGCTGCAGCGTTGGACTCCCCCTATCGAGTGTTAACTCTTACCCCGTGAATTATTTTTTGCACAATGGTCCATGCACTGTGGACATGTGTGAAGTTCAGTTTCTTGAAGTACATTATTGGAGGATAACCAGGTATCTAGCAATGTGGGTAGGTAAATTAAGGAAATTATTCTGTTGGCATTAACCACTGAAATTCCGGCTTAGGTTTAACATAAGCATCTAAGCACATTTTTGACTCTGAGGGACTCAGAGTAAGGGGACCCAGTCTCTAATCTCACAGTCTTCACTCGAGAAAAAGCTTACCAGATCTACTTTCCCAGATAGGAACTTCCTGGCTGATAGCTGTAGGAAGTGAAAAATGATAGTTGAATCCTACATAGTTGTAGATTACTCCTTATGCAACAGTATTTCCTAAAGCCACAATTGTCCAAAGGTGTTTGTACACAACTTTACATAAAGGAGCACAGCAATAGAGTCATTCACAGTGCATAAAGCTGACAATGCATGAAGTCTGTGCAGAACGGAAGCCTGAGTGAACTGCTGTGCTGAAGGTACATCAGCCTCTGTGACTGGTAGAAAACAAAGTTAGTAAACAAACTTGAAAATGTTTTCCAAAACTTTTTGTGTACTATATGGTTTGTGGCTTATTTTATTTTTTTCAGAGGCATCATACTTTGTTCTTTTTTTTCCTGTCTTTGTCTCTGATATGGAAATCAAAGTTTTATGCAAAAACTCAAAACATTGTCAAGGTACCTCCCAAGAGCACTAGTGCTAGAAACCATTTGTCTTGGAGCTCTTACAAGATGTCAGCAAATATTGGACAACTTTTGGCTCCTATTCATGTAGTTGTAGTCTTCCCTCAGGTTATGCCACTGAGGATAGAAAATATTTAATGCTAGTTTTGATAACAATTTTAATCACAAGGTTTACAATAAAAAAGAAAAAAGTTGGAAATCCACATAATCTTTTGAGCATTTTTTTTTTTACTTCAAAAAAGCAAAAATTCTCATTTAAAGGTTGTTGTAGAAAAGCCACCTTCTTTCTTTGTTCGTCTGTGTTTCAAATGTGATGTGTTTCACACCTTTTCATTAAAAAGAAGCTTGTCCTGTATCCTTACAGAAATGCTTCCCAAACAGGGATACTAGAAATTCAATCTATTATTTATAATACTGTATTCCAGTCATGGGCATTATTATCCTGTTAATGAAATAAATGAAATCCCATATTCTGTAGATCAGTTCTTAATTCTGTTTTTAAAATTAAATAATTTTCTGTGTTGTCACACTCTCCTTAGACAAATTCTGACTATTGACTGAGGCACTGTATATCGTTACTAATGAGAAAACATAACTTTAACTGTACACTAAGAACATTGCTAACTAAGAAGAATGTTTCAAAGTATTTCTAAAGCACCATGATATTTTTATCTATATAATCCATATAAGTGAAGAGAAATTATAGAACTGATAAATTCATGCAGCCTTTCCAGGAATAAAAAGGAACTATGTAGATGGTGATACATCTTCTGATAACGCTGGCAAACTCATTAATGTACTGTGATATCCATTATATAGAACATCATAAAGATGAAAGCTATTAAATGAGAAAATGGTCTTGAGTTCTGTCTCAGTAAAGGAACTATGATTTATTACTCAAATTGATATAAGTAAAATGAAGGGTAAGTTGTACTTGTGATGCATAGCAGGGAAGTTCTAAGCTTCGCTTAAGTACAAGCAAGCACTCTGCCAGGTGCTCCAATGATAGAGCGACCATGCCATCCAAAAGGTAGTTTCAGCCTTAGCACATTTGGTGACTGACAGACCTATTGAACAGAATAAAAATGCAAAAACTGGAGGAAGGAAAGTGCTGGTAAATGGGACTGCACAAATGTCATCAATAACTGCTTGACAATGTGATGTACAAAGGTTCACCTTTTAAAGAGCCTTAAAAATTGCCAATGCAGTACAAGAACTGTAAAATTAGCAACTTATAAAATTCTTTTAGCCTGACAGAATTTCCTCTAATCAGGAAACAGTGTTTTCATCCTTATTTCTTTCCTTCTTATCCACTATCTGGATTCTGGAATGATGTATAGTGATTAAATATCACCAGCTTGTTATTACTGTCTTTTATTTTGCTTTTGCCATCAGTATCAGGCATCTTTTCTGCTGACTGCCCTTCCTATTTCTCTCTGAGTGACCAGTAGAAAGCACTTGGTACTCAATACTCTCACCTTCTGCTGTGGTGTGCTGTGTGCCTTTTTTCTGTTATGCTGGATACTTGGAAAATGTGCCTTTCATTTCCCCAGTATTTTCCAAATGCTCACCATCTCAAGAAGTGCAACAGTAATCTACAGTAGCTACGCAATAGTTGTCACTCAATACTATGTTGCCTTTTCTCAGTATCAAGTTTGGAATTTCAGTGGGTTGTAGATCGTTGCTCTTTTACCAGTCACTTTCCATTCTGTGCTCCTTATTATAGTCTATATGTATTGCAACTCAGCTGTCAAACCTCACCAGTAGTTGCATACTCTGTATTTAGGTTTCAGCTGACCTTCTGTCCCCAGGTATATAGACTTTATCCAGCTTGTGAGACTAGCTTTAAAATCTTCTGGGATTGCTGTTCAATGTTCATTTAAACAAAATTCAGTCTTGCACAAACCCATTTCTTCCCATCATACATAAATAGGAAAATGATTGCTTGTGTCACTTACTTCTTGTGATCCAATAAATCCTGAAATGCAATTTTGAATTGTTTTTCTTTATTTTCCCAGCCCACACTATTCCACTTCTGAATACTGTTGAATTGTCTGAAGACTTTGCTGCAAAGACTTTTATACACGTTGGTAAGCATGTGTATGCTACTTGGCAGGCTGTGTGTTGCTTGCTGTATGTAGCATCCTTTTTGACTGTTTAGTTGTCTTATTCTCACCTTGCAGCGCCATGAGTCATAGCAAAAGTGTACAGTCATCAGCAGCACTTTTTAAAAAGCGTCATTAGAGGTTCTCTAATGGCTCATTATCAGAGTGCTTATCCATCCCCTTTAATTGTGGAATCATTCCATTCCAAAAAATCCACAGCCAGAACTCTTCTGAGTGTTTTCTTCTCTTTAGCTGTCAAGGGTCTAAGCAGCATGGGCTTCTAGCTGCGCTTCAGTACTCTACTGAAGCGTTCTCACATTCTTATTAAAGCAGTTTTTCTGTAGTACGGCTTTGGTTAACAGTTCTCTTCACTCTGACAAATGCCTTCTTGTGGGTTTTTGATCATTTTCCATGCTGCTTCAGTGTGCACACATTCTATCAAAGACTCACAGACCTCAACAGGGTAGGAGCAAAGCTGAAGAGAGAATACACTGTTCTTAGAAATCCTTGGGAAGCCTGTACATTCCTTGGCCTGGCCTTGTTCTTAGAGGGCACAATATTCACAAATTTATTGCTAAATATGACAGAACTTCAACCATGCACATGCAGATTTCACTGAATTTTCACTGAATTTTCAGAGTTGGAAGGGACCATAAAGATCATCTAGTCCAACTCTCCTGCTGGTATATGGTATGTGCATGTGCATGCAGACTGATTTGATCGCATGTCCTCCTCATCCAGGTTCCATACAGGTAAATGCAGTTTTCAAGACCAGTCTCTACTATGCTCAGACTCTTTAAGATTTGCTGCTGTTCTGTAATACTTCTACTGTCTTATCACACCCCAACTTGCTATAATTCTTATTTGAATACAGAAAATTGAAATAAGAGCAATTTGCAAAGAAAGTTTTTAGGTCTTTGAGTAGGCAGCAAAATGGATAAAAGTGTGAAGCAAAGTTAGGGGATTTTGATCTACATAATTATCTTTAGTTCCAAGCCAGAATTTCCTATACACCAAGGAATGACTGCTATTATATGGAGACATTTTCTTCTGTTAAGATACTTATATAAAGTATACATGAGAGAGTAATTTCACATCTATCTTATTTCTTCATATTTTATGCTTTTGCAGCAATGATTCTGACTTATCAATTTTTCTAGAATAAGTATTTTGTTTCTTTGCTTCCTTTTCTTTAGCATGTAATGTGAACATAACTCCATGTGATAGATCATTTATGGAAGCAATAGATCTAAGTGAAGCAGTGGTTGAGGAGTATGACACAAAAAGTCTATAGAGCAAACCAGGTGCTGCTGAGACTCACCATCTCTAGGTTTCATGGGTTTTTTTCTTTCTTCTAGCTCTGGTCTGGCACCATTGGATAAATGCTCATTAACAGGTGAATTGCATTACAGTACCTCCTGAACCTTGTTGTGTTGGTTTTTTTTTCATCCAGAAAGATGAATGAATGATACGTCCAAGAGTTTTTGTGGTCTGAGACTTCTCCCTAAAATGGTATAAAGCACAGTAGCTATTATCAGTGGATTCATTTCAAAAGCACACTTCAAACCCTGACTAAAACACTAATTTTGCAAAAGAAAAAAGCAAAATCAAAAAACTGGAATGATATTGTTTCACTATCAGATTGAAAAGCCAGATTGGAGTTCGCCATCCATGAAACTGCTGTTGTCAGTGTGGGATCTTATCAAAAGCCACATAAAGGGGAATCAGTCCCCAAGGTATATATTATGCAACACCACTCTAGGAGGGGGAAAGCAACCTAGCAACCTTATTATTGGTTAGTCTTTTTCAACATGCTTGTCTAGGTAAGAGAATAACAAAAAAGACAGCATAGTTCATATAGAACAGGACAATAAAGCTTCTTGTACTAATAGACCAAGTTAATATGGACAGAATAACTATTCTCGGAATCTTATTGCGCCCAGATCCTGCTATGTACTTTTGCATGTTAATTTCCCCGTGTTTGTGAATCCATCCTGCACCCATCCTGCAATTCAAATGAAAGTATGAACATTTTCCTAATTATTTTGTAGTGTTTATACAAGTGTCAGTAAAAAACAAAAGCGGTTGTAATTTGGGGGAGGGGGGGTACAAAAATGAGTGATTCATGTGAAACTGAACTCAACAGATACGTTAGAACTGGGTTGAACTGGTAGGGGCTAGATCACTAAATAAACCACTGGAATCTTTGCTTTTGACTATTAGTTGCTAGGTTTTGCCCAATAAGTTTGATATTTCCTTTTGATTAGAAAAGTAAAATATATTTCTAGAAACACAAAAATACTTTTAATAAATTAAAACTTTTTTGTTAAAGGAATCCCCCCAAGAGTTCAGTCAGTCCAGATACAGGCCATGTTTCTTTTTTGTTTGAAAATGATAAATCTCTATCATAGAATCATAGAATGGTTTGAGTTGGAAGGGACCTTAAATATCACCGAGTTCCAACCACCCCCAGTCTGTGTATAATAACTGATTTATACTCTGCAATGCA
>JAHREE010000508.1:5357682-5373342 GCA_033628505.1 Tringa tobata
TTTTAAATGTTAAATGTGCAAATGTCCCCAGATAGATGGTCGTGTCTAAAAATCAGATATTCTAGTAAGTGAGTAAATGTAAAAGAAAGCATCATTCCTTAAGCTTTTACTAACGACACTGCTCAGTCTCCTTATAACAGAGAAGTTTTCAATATATATTGTTATCAACTAGCCATGAGATTATTGTCTGTATTTGGGAACATCTCCTAGGCTGACATATGTTTAATGTTACTTCCCTGAAGGTGAATGGGGACTAGCTTCTGATATAAACAAGAGAGAACAAAACCAATCTGCAGCCCCTATACCTGTGAAGGGTGAACCTAGAAAGATGAACCATTGAGCAATGAATGTGCTGTCACGTCCCATTCAGAAAGGAGAGGAGGTAAGTGACTCAGATTCATAAATCCCCAGCAGTGTGGACTAATGTGAGACAAATCTCAAGGTTCATATACAAATATTTCTTAGGTTAGTAACCAAGTCTTAACTAAGTCCACAATAATTAGTTAGGTATATAACAAATTATGGCAAGTAGTAGGGTATGCATTGTGTTAATTAGCAACAGGTATAGAGCAATTTCATCTCAAGTTTCTCCCCCCTCCTCGACGTGACGTGCAGCATGATTTTCAGTGGGGAAACATATATGGATGGGGAAATAGCCGTATATGTTTAGCAGGATTTTGATAATCTTCATTAGCATATGCAAGGATGTTAAATTTAATATGTATTTCATGGATAATGAGGCAAGGGTCAACACTGGACATAGGGTCTTCTTCAGAGAAACAGCTCGTCCTTCATGGGAGTCAAAACAGGGTTGTTCTTTTCCTTTAGGCCAGGCACTACTTCTCTTTCCCACAGGAGATAAGCAGCTGTTAGTCTTATCAGTTCCTTGGGCAGAAGGCCTGGTATTGTGAGTGCCTGAGACATTAAGTCTCTTCAGGTTACTTTGTTTAGGAGAAATTACGAGTGGTCCCTTATACATGCACATCACATTTCTTTCACCTGAGCCACTAGTTAGTTCTCTTCGGTAATAGTATTTGCTGTCTCCTAGTTTTTTAGTCCATTAACATAAATAAGTTCCACCAACATGTCATTAAAAATACTCCTCTCTAAGCAGGAGTTGTTCAATGGTGGACAATTGCTAAACTGTGAAGACAGATGAGTTTGAAGACCGTTTACTTCTATTAGGAGATAGATTCTGAGCCACAAAATGCAGCATCAACAAAAATTTAAAATGCAGAGGAAAACAATTTAAGTCAACATTGATGAAATTTTACCCATGTAAGAACATCTAGGCAATGTTAAATGTTGACATTATTGTGGGATGGAAGACAGACACTAGCTATTAGATGTAGTTTGGGAATAATCAGATAGGGCATATCTTGATGTAAAGATTAAATTTAATTCACCAGATGCGCTGTTATTATGTCTGATTTTTTTTTCTACTGCTGCAATCAGTCTTGAAGATGTTCATATATAAGTTAAGCATAGAAGCCTGAACTTTCAGATATACCAGATAGCCCTTTTATGATCTGACAGAATAAAACATATTAAAAGTAAATGTAGTCTGTCATCAAAGGCTCAGATACCAAAGTACAATGTACTGATACTGAAAATTTACATAGCTTGTATTGCTGAAGGTAATTATCAGAAAATTACACTTCATTTAGTCTGTGTACTGAAAAAAAGCTTTAGGAGACATTTCATTTCACACTATATCCTTTTAGCAGCAAGAGAACTGAGTACAGCTAACCTAGCATCTCACAAATTATAATAGGTTTTCCAATTTGTATGAATAAAAAATGTGATGAAGTTGTAATAAATGCAATTATCTCTCTGACTTACAAACCATTTAATGTTAATTCAAAGACTTAAATTCCTTTTGCTTTTCTATTAAAGTGTAGTGCTGTTTGTTCTAACTATAGAACATTGGTATCTAGAATAAAAAAAAAAAATCAAATAAAACTTGATCAGGAAGCACATGAAATGGTCCACCTTTTTTTTTTTCTGAATTAGAGAGATTTGCTGGTGATGCTGTTGGCATGTCACTTGGGACTTGATTCTGGGCAATATTTGTCCATATTTTCATAATGAGAAGGAAAAATTGTGGCATTATAAGTGTAGGCACAGTTTTTATGTGAAAATTGGTAAGGCCACAGCTTTTATCCTCATGAAATGGTGATCTTCACACAATGAAATTTCTCTTGTGTTAATCCATCACACTGTTAAAGCTGAGATCAGTTAGAATGCTCTACAGGATTCGATAGGGAGTATTATGGTTCAACACAAGTGTCTTAAAGGCCAGTTACCCATATGTCTCTCAATTTCTAGGAAGATGTGTACTGTACTGATAGTCCAACCCATTATATCAACTGTTATGAACATCATTCTAGCTGAAGTCCATTGCTTTGTAGTTTCTGAAGCATTACACGCTTTGTTCATCTTTGCTCTTTTCATTGAGACTGAGTGGTGTAGTAGCTTCCCTCCATTTTACTTCATAGAAATCGTAACATGAACATGATTATCCTTAAGCACATTTAGTGTAACTTCATGAAGCACATTTTTCATGTACTGCAGTCTTAAAACTACTTCACATTTTTTTTCTCAGTAGTATAATGATAAATCTACTGCTGCTGCCCAGAAGTACACAAGTGAAAGAGATCCCTTCTGTTCACTGCCTTTTTGAATAGTGTTGTTCATCCTAAGGATAGATGTAATTTTTGTTGTGAATCTTTTCCAGTCCCTGCTACAGCTCTGAAGAATTTAATCTGTTCCATAATTCTTAACATTTGTACTTCTTTTACTTATCCCTTTTTCTTCTTTCTTTCCATTTCTAGGTCCCTTTTTACTTAGGTAACTTCATTAGTAGTCACTGGGGATTATTACAAATACAAGTCAGCGCTCTCCTCTTCTCTGAATCTAGACATCCCTCCAGAGGAACAGGAGAAGCAGGGCCATATGCAGGTAGATGCATGTATATGCGCCTGGGATGCAGGGTCTTGAGGTACGTTGCAGAGTGCACTCCTGCAGTATAAGCTCGGCTACTGAGAAGTCAAATGTGGAGCTTATGAAGACAGTAAGTGTTCCATATTAATGTTATTGAAAGAAATGTTTTATGTGGTAGAAGGAAGAGAACAGGATGGCTAAAGTCAGGTTATGCAACACTTTTCTGCAAAGTTTGGATCTCATGGTGCCTAGAGGAAAAAATATCCCTTCCACCTTCTCCAGGGAAACTAGACTGAAGCATGAGTCTTGTCTTCCATCGACATCTTTTCCTCCTACATAACGTTTGACTTGAAAAGTCATATACTTATAGTTTTGGAATACAATAGGAGAAGGCATATTCTTGTTGAAATATTCAGCTTTGCATGAAATAATTAAATAATTATTTAATGGGAAAGAGAATAAGAATGAATTTATTGCCTACTGGTTAGGGAGGAATGATAAGAATTCCACTCTAGTCCTTTGCTTCAATAATACCTTAATATGAAATTCTTTAATGTGAAACCCATAAGCATTCATTGGAAAAGGAACTGTGGCTCATGTCTCTTCTTTCATTATGAGGCTAGAGTAATTCTCATTACATCACTCCATTTCCGATCCAATAAATATTTAATTATATATGCATACTGACAAATTTCAATAAGGCAAAATTAGAAAGCCCATTTCCCATCTTTGAAATACTCTATAGTTTGTTGGTGAGCACATATACATTAGAGATTCAGGTGAGTCATGCAGATAAAATATTTGAGCTGGTTTCCACACCTCCTGAGGACTGAACTCCTGGATTAGACTATAGCTCAATAGATCTTCTTGCTCAGTTTTTTTTTTTTTCATTCTGATCCTGTATTGCTACAGTGTATATGCCAAGCAAAGTCCATCTAACTACAAGAGTTAGTTAATAGTTGTCAGTGAGGTATAAAGTATGTAGCCACTCCAGATTTACATAATCAGCTTGTTTCTTGGTAGAAACACAGGGAACTGCACTTCACAAATGTGAATTAAAGAGGTATTAAACTCAAAAGCCAGTCAGGATGCCTTCACACAACATAATACAGAGTATAAACATAAAATCTTCCTTTATCTTCCTCTCCTTCACCTTCCCTGCCCACCCACACCCAAATGCCTGTTTCAAAGATCTTCTCTGCTAGATTTCCAAAGATGCAGTTTTTGACATTAATGGGTTCACCTGAAGGACTGAAGGCTATGTTTAGGTGGTGGTGAAATGTTTACCCATGTTGACTTCTAAAGTTCACTTATTGACAAGATACAAAATCAAAAGGAAAGAATGCATATATGCATGATATGAAGTGCTTTTCAGTGAACTTCTTAAGCATTCGTCTTTTGTAACAGCTACATAGCTTGCTCCATTACCTTTAAACAGGCTATACTTTTACCTGAAGTTGGACAAGAAATTAGGTGCTTGGCTGAGTCAGGACCATAAATCTTAAAAGAAATTTAGTATTATTGTCATTGGTTAAGCAGTTGATTGTTACCCAACAAGCATTAACTGTATTTTTTATGCTGATGACGATGCACTTTATGCAGATAATTAAAGAAGAGCTACAATTTTCATTATACGCTTAAGTATCTTCTCTTCTCAATCCCGATTAGATTTAATAGAGCTATTTGCATGCACATTTGATTGATTTGGAGGTTTGGCATGCAAACAAATTGACATTGTTAAAGTTATTGACTGACTTACCCAGTATTTCCTTATTTTATTGACCTATTGAAATATTGTGGGCACTATAACAAACCTTTTAGCTAAGTGCTAAACTTGAATCAATAAGTTTATTACTGCACTATTCATAGAATGACTAAACAGCACAGATCTTAAGGAAAATTCACTGAATTTATGAATTAATAGTGTAAGTTTTTAAATGACAAATCACTGTTGGAATGTTAAAGCAAACAACAAACTGTTATCTGAATAGATGTGTAAGACCAAACCAAAATAACAAAGGCAGTTTGTGTTTGAATTTGACAAATATAATCCTTTTTATATGAACAATTTGCAATTATCTCAGAAAAAATTATGCAAACTTTGCATGAGAGCTATTTAAAGAACTGCTCATCCATGTGACAAGTTTGTGGTGCAAAAAGTAATAGGGACATCTGTACATCTCAGCTGTACAAAGATATTTTAGCACCGGATTTATTCTGATGTATGCTAGTGGACTATTTGGGCTCTTGGTTTTTGAGACATTTCTACTTCTGTTTTAATAGGTTAAAATAGTGATGATGGCAAGAAGGGCTTGGACGAACTCTGGGTAGTAGAATTTATAAATTTATCAAATGAATTTAATTATTCAGTACTCACTAGTCTCTCTGAGTGTCATGAGAAACATTATTTGTAAGGTGGAATTTACCAAGTGGCATCAAGGTGACAAAGTGAGATGGCTGAAACCAAAGAAAACTGAAATTAGGTAATAAGGTGCATACAGTAATAAAGACATATATCTCTCTGAGGCAATTTTGTACACTTTCCAAACTGATCAGTACAATTGCCCAAAAGTGATCCATCCACTTCTCATTCTGTAAAAGCTATATTAATTTCAAGAACAGAAACTTGTAAATTGGGGGGTAATGTTTCTTTGAACTATTGCACCTAATTAGCTTTCTAGTGAAATTAATTGAATAAAACATTCCTCTGAACAAATACTGTAAGATGTAGATGTGGAAGTGTCTCTGTGAACTATCTCCATGTTATATCTCCTCAGCAGTGTGTTAAAGCAGATTAACATTAATATTTCAATGACAAATGCCTATTTTTTTTTCATTTCCCAAAATACTTTAAAGTTAGGACTTTAAGAAAACATTACATTTTCGTAATTGGATTCAATGAATGCAGAATTTCATGTATAAATCTGGAAAATAGTTCTGAGTATTAAAAAAAAAAAACCCACAGTGCAAAAAAGTAGCATATAAAAATCATAGAATAGAATGAGCAGGGACATCCTCAACTAGATCGGGTTGCTCAATGTCGCAACCAGCCTGACCTTGAATGTTTCCAGGGATTCATCTATCACCTCTCTGGGCAACCTGTTCCAGTGCTTCACCACCTGCATCGTAAAAAATTTGTCTTAATTCACCTTCTTTTAGTTTAAAACTGTTATGCTTCGTCCTGTCGCAACAGGCCCTGCCAAAAAGTTTGTCTCCATCTTTCTTTTAGCCCCCCTTTAAGTACTGAAAGGCTGCAAGACCATCAGTCTCCCCAGAGCCTTCTCTTCTCCAGGCTGAATAACCCAAACTCTGTCAACCTGTCTTCACGGGAGAGGTGTTCCAGCCCTCTGGACCCGTTCCAATAGGTCCATGTACTTCTTAAGTTGGGGGCCACAGAGCTGGATGCAGTACGCCAGGTGGGGTCTCACTAGAATGGTCTCACCTGCCTCAGGAAACACTGCTGTGCACTGAGATCTGCTGCTGTGGAAAGTGCTCTGGAGAAGATCCCCTCAGCCAGGCCTGCTTATGAATTCAGGTGAAAAAAAAAAATATACTGAAAAAATGACTGAGTGCACCCTTAGCAAGTTTGGCAATGACACCAAGCTGTGTAGTGCAATTGACATGCTGGAGGGAAGGGATCCCATCCAGAGGGACCTGGACAGACTTGAGAGGTGGGCCTATATGAAGTTCGAGAAGTTCAAGAAGGCCAAGTACAAGGTTCTGCACCTCAGTCAGGGCAATTCAAAGCACAAATACAGGCTGGGCAGAGAATGGATTGATAGGAGCCCTATGGAGAAGGACTTGGGCGTGTTGGTTGATGACAAGCTCAACACGAACTGGCAATGTGTGCTCACAGCCTAGAAAGCCAACCATATCCTGGGCTGCACCAAAACAAGTGTGGCCAGCAGGTCAAGGGAGATGATCCTACCCTGTACTCCACTCTCACAAGACCTCATTTAAAGTGCTGTGTCCAGCCCCGTGGCCCCCAACATAAAAAGGACATGGATCTGCTGGAGTAAGTCCAGAGGAGGGCCAAAAAGATGATCAGAGGACTGGAGCACCTCTTCTATGAAGACAAGCTGAGAGATAGGGTTGTTCAGTCTGGAGAAGAGAAGGCTGGAGGGAGTCCTTATAGCTGCCTTCCAGTACTTAAGGAAGTCTGCAGGAAAGTTAGAGAGCAGCTGTTTACATGGGCACATAGTGATAAGATGAGGGGTAATGGCTTTAAACTGAAAAAAAGGAGATTTGTGTTAGATCTTGGGAAGAAATTCTGTACTATGAGGGTGGTGAGACACTGGAAGAGGTTGCCCAAAGAAGTTGTGGATACCCCATCCTTGGAAGTGTTCAATGCCAGGCTGGACGGGGCTTTGAGCAACCTGGTCTAATGGGAGGTGTCCCTGCCCATGGCAGGGGGGTAGGAACTCGATGATCTTTAAGGTCTCTTCCAACCCAAACTATTCTATGATTCTATGATTGATTCTGTGATTCTATGATTCTATGAATGAAAGGTGCAAATACCAAAATTATTAGTAGCTATAATTTTTTGTCTTAGATGTTAAGAGCAAAATACTTTACCTCAGACAAGTGCAGTATTGTTTTAGGGAACTAAAGGATAAATGTATAAAAGCAGTTAGGCTTTCTTGCTCTTAGTTTTGGAAGGTACAAATTCATGAATGAAATTCTGTGCTTCTTCATTCCCTCTCTTTTTTCTTAGAGAGTGAAAATCACTTTGCCATTAGAAGATCACTTCATATAGGTTCTATATCTCCATGAAAATAGTGAGTCTTCTTTTGTGTCAGTTAGATACTGGTTAAAAACTTACCTATGTTGTGGATTTAGTTCTATGAGATGTCTGTCGGATGTTCAATCTATTACAAAGTATATAACTAGTTAGAAAAACTGACCAACCAATCTAGGACTCCCAGGGTGGATGGATAGCAGCTTCTTCATAAAGAAAAGCACAGTTTCTTTTGTAGTAATCGCTTGAGGAAAAGTCATATTAAAGCTTTTTCTAGTGAAAACAATATATAAAATGAAGTAGGTTGAAGATACGCCCACAAATTTGATTAAAACCAACTGAAGATTACCTTAAAATATGAGGGGGAAAATGTGTTTGATATGAATGCTGTTCTGCATGGTTTTCCATATTTTTATATAACTGTATTGATCTTGATAAAAAAGAACTGAAAATGTATAAAGAAAAAAAGTTATTAAAGGCTAAATTAATAATGTTTACCTGTAATTTCTTCATCTGTCCCTTACAACTCTTTTCTGCTTAAAGAAACGTTTGCTCTACACATACTCCAAGACATGGGCCTGTACTTTTAAGCCATGTTCAGTAGATGTAAATTGCACATCAAACAGCAGTCTTTAACAAATTAAATAAATCAGGACACAGCCTCTATCAAAACTAACATCAGTGAGTTACTCTAAATGCAATAGTACATAAGAAGAATCTAATAAAATGGTTATTTGTGATGCATTTATCTGCATGATAGTAGATACCTTTGTACAGGCTCCTAATCTATTTTATACGTGTTATTTGTTCATTGACTAAAGAGCTTCTGAGCCAACTTTTGCAACATGACAATACTTCCTCATGAACAACCATATGTCAATTTTAACTGTCTTTAAAACATTTTTCTCATTTTTCTAAAACATTTTATAAAAATATAACTGAATTGTGTATTAAACTACAGGTTATCTGTGATGGCTGGATCACAGGAATATAGGTGTGATCCTTCCTTCATTCTCTTTTCCCAGTGTTTTTGCTGTTCCAGTGCCATTAATAAAAGGGAAGCCACACATTAAATGTGATGAGTTCTTGACATTATTTTCTTCCTACTGATGTTCAAGATAAAATTGTAAAGATGATCTTGAAAAAGAGAGAAAATTCTGCAATACTCATTAAAAAGCAGAGAAAAATTCTCAAATATTAATTAAATATTATGATGAAGTAATTTTACCATGCTTAGCTTTATTTTTGTGTTTAATTTCCAGGAACATATCAGCAAGTAAGGTTTCCAAAACCATACATGTGCCTTTGAAAGTCAAATGCCAGATGCTTTTTATATATATATGTATATTTATATAAACCATTCTGGTGTTATTCATTGAAAAGCAACTATAAGAGCTTATATTTATCTGAAGATTTTCCCAGAATTTGATTCTCTCAGAGAAAATATCTTGTGCGGACATTCAATCAGGGAAAAGAAGCAATTTACTTTGACTTATTGAGTCAATCACAATCAAGGGGTGCATCTTGAAGATGTAAAATCTATAAAGCAAAGACATTTGTTGAATATATTTGAATAAACAATTCATTAGGTAAAACTATGGTCTACTCACAAATTCTACAAGAAGAAAAAGAGATTTAATTATCTAATAAATAATTTACAAGAAATTATTCCTTCTTCTATATTACAATCTAAGATTTCTTTTAAAATTATTTTTGTTAACTCATTCCCTACATAATTACTAGTTCCATGATGGTACACACTATACTGATTTTATAAGTGGTTTTAAAATACACTTGTGACATATACTTTGCATGTGATACAGTTTATTATTAAAATATTTTCCGTCTAAATAAATAAGTTGATGCTATGGTTCTTTGTTGTAAATATATTCTATTCAAATATATGCATTTATCATTTCATGATCAGTTTTAGTACTTACTGTATGTACTTGTGTTGTGTGCTCCTTTTTTTTCCCAAAACCTCAGTTGTAGTAATACTTTTTAACCCTGAGCGAGTTAGTAGAGAACAATACTAGTGTTACAGTCTAAAAATAAAATACTTGGCATTAAAACAAAGGATAAAATATCAGGGAAAGAACTTTGGCTATAGTCACAGATCTTTCACAGTAAATGACAAATCAGAGTGTAAAATTTTGTGTTGGCCCCTTATTGAGTAGACAGCTGGTACAAAATATTCACATAAGAGTATCTGTACACCTCCTGTCATGAAATTCCACCAGGCCAGATAGATTGTATTCTGGCAAAATAATGCCCATACTCATTTTCACTGATAAAAATGAGCATTGTTCAAAAAATACAAAATAATTCTGATTTTTTTTTTTTTAATTATTGTTAGGTCAGCTATTCCACTTTCAGAACTATATTTGGATTTTTTTTCTTTTTCTTTTTTCCAGGTTATGTCATCATAATAACATTTCTCATTATCTTTGTGGTTTTTTATTAATAAGAAGGATCCTTGAGGTTAGATTGTCTTGGTGGAGGTGGAAATATAATCTAATATAAAGAGATAATAAACTGGCTGCACAAATCTGTTTCCCCATGTAATAAATCTTTCCCTTTTGTAGTATATAGAGTGATATATTGCCCTCTTAATTCAAGCTCTGGAAATGTTTACTGACCTAACTTACCTGCTGCAGAACGTAATAGAGAAAAGTTTAAAAAATATTTATATTGTCTGAGTCATCTGGAAAGCTTAATTAAAGGAAATCCATCAAGCCCACTTCACTCTTCAAAAAGTGATTAAACACACTTTCCACTCTGATAATTATGCTACTTAGACCTTTTAACTGATTAAATCCCTTTTCTAAAATAAATTCTAGATAGGAATTACTATGCTTTCAAAAAAAAAAAAAAAAGAAGTAGATAAAGAAGTAGATTAATATATTTCCAAACAGATGCAGATTGCAGTTTGTGTTTTTTTCCTAGCAACAGATGGGATGGATCCATGGTTTTTAGACATAATTTCATATCTAGTTTGTGTGTATTGCCATCTACTTTTTTATGCATTTCCCTCATATTCTTAAAAGTTCTTGTAAGCAAGAAGTCAAAAGCCTGATCACAAAAAAGGAGATGACACGGAGCCTGAAAGAGATTATAAGCTTATTTCAGACCCTAATGAAGTCAATGAAAAGCATCTTAGTGACCACAGCAGACTTTGCATCGTTCCCTAATGTAATTGTGATATGCTATCTAGGAAGCATAAGATTTTAAACTTCAATTTAAAAAAAAAAGTTATGGAGTTATGGAACATTAGGGTGGCTTATATCTGAAAAAAAAAAAAGGAAGATGCATTGTGATATGTACCTTAATGTGACATCTTTGCTGACTCATGTTTTGATAGTCTGAAACAGCCCCTGTAAGTCAATAAAGGAAGGAAACTTACTGAGCTCCCAGTACAAAGTATGTAATGAGAATGAGACTTTAACTACCAGACAATCAGGGTCTGATCCAATTCTCATCAAAATCAATATGAAATGTATCTGTTAGCTTATAATTTCTTTTGTTGAATGATGAGGTCTACAGAGCTGAAACAATAAGGTTTTGCTAATGATGTTGGAGACGAGACTGTCAGTTAATGACCGTGAAGATGGGTGCCAGAGTCCTGCGGCAACACCTGGGACACTTAAATAGTTTCAGAAATCTCTAGGCAGGCTTACAATGATAGAAAAGTAATAATTTAAATAGAACATTTATACTTCACAGCAACTAATATGATGAACACCAAACTTTGAATACCAATTATTTGTCGCTTTTTGTGCTAATTAATCACAGTTTGCCACAGGTTGGCTCTGTGGACTGACAGAGAAAATGTAGGCAAGGATGGTTTTTTCCACTCAAATTTGGTTTGGGATCATGGATTAATGATACTGGATGAACATCCTCTGAAAGAGAAAGATGATACTGAGATATGCCCAGGTGAAAAGAAACAACTTTCACAAACACTAAGATCCTGCAGTGAAGAGTGCTTGTCTACAAAGCACTCTTTGTGCTGCTATAAAGCAAGGATATGTGGTAACTAGGTGATCATTTGTTAGAAATAGGAGAAAAAGAGAACCTCCATGGCTGTCCAACTCATAGATGTCTCTGAATGTGGCTCAAGAGGTTCCACTTCTTGAAATCTCTTGAAATCTAAGGAAACAAACCTGGCTTATGAAGATAAGATTATATTTTTCTCTGTTCTCTACTTTTAAAAGTTTCTGGATATCTTTTGTGTTCTACTGACTTGTAGAACATTGCTCTGGCCTACTCAAAATCTGTCAGAGAATATAATAAAACCAAAACATTTTCTCATCTGAACTAAGCAATGTAGTATTTGGAGATGCTCCAGTTAAGACTGAGTTTTGTTTTCCTTTTTATTTGTGCTGAAAAGCTAAGTAGACAGGTAGAAGAAAGTATTACTTCCTGTTCTCTGTGGAATTTAACATTACTTTTAGTTTGAAGGTAAAGTAATTTCCAGATACCATTTTTTAGGAGAGTCTTAAGGTACTCCACCAAATGAGATGAGGCTAAAGATGGTAAGAATCTTTTTTGGTTACTTCTTTAACAAAACATCTTTTTATACAGTGCCTTGATGCACTATGACTGAATTTAATGCAAACACTTCTGGAAACCAAGTTATTAATAAGGACTGAAATATTGAGTCTAGTGCTCATTTCAGAAAATCTAGTTTTATGTGAAAAACAAGCTGACTTTCTTTCCAATATATGGAAATCTATGTTCTTAATCATTAGGTAACCATATTCTTGTCCTTGTTTCTCTTCATTGGGGAGTCTCTACTTAATTGCCTATCAAAATAGATAAGTAAGCAGAGTCAAATAAAATCTTTATTTAATCAGATTTAACCAATTTGGGTTATTGTAGATACTGATGTTTAGATCTGATTCCCTAAATCAGGAAGAGGAAGAACTACATTAAAAAAAAAAAAAGTAAGCCTATGCAACCAGGAAACACTTGTTCCAGAACAAAAAGAAGCATGTAAGTGGGTAAATACTGAAGCATACTTTGAGATTTTTCAAGTGCTCTTTTACTGTAGCCAGAAAACTCATTGACGATTGTGTTTCCACCCCAGGACTGCTGATCTACCAATAAGTTGCCAGCTTTGTTATGCAGGATGTCTATTAACTGGATCATGTATGCTATGATTTTGACTTGTATCACATTGAAGTGAAGAGATTGGGAAAAAATGTGGATCACATTTGATAGATGCTCTTTGCATTTTCATGAATTTTAATGACACTGTTGTAAAACAAAATGGCAAGGACGCAAGGACCCATTACACTTTCACCAAAAAAAAAGAAGTGGAAACAAAATTTGAGAGACTTTTGGACAAAAATGAATTAGAGACATCTTTAAAAATCTTGAGGTCACACAATCCCCTTTCTAATGGCATTTGTTATGTGGGTTTTTTTTTTTGAAGTACTTATCATTATTTAGGGGTTTTTTTAATGGATCTTTGAAGTATTTGAGATCAACTACTCATCTGCTGTCTGATTTATTTTTAAAGGTGGAAAGAATCATATCTGCAATACTGTCACATGTTTGAATTGCTTGTGTAAGCATGTGAAAACTCTCAAGGTGCTAGATGACAGTTCCTGAATATTCATTTGTGTGAGCTTGTCCCTTTCCTTCTCCTTGTTTCAGTAGTTTTCATGTCTATACAAGGGGGCTGAGAAAATATATCTGCCTCAATTAAGCCACCAGTTACCAGAGTGTGTTGTTTGTGTGCATTTGTATGCATATGTACACACCTATTTGGAATTAGTACATACAATTAGTAGGAAATTTTACTTTTGCAATATAAAAATATTTTCTTCATAGAAACAGTGAGTCCCTCAGATAGAGGATGGACACATTATCATTGTCTGAAATTACAGATACTGAAATAAGCATTGTCTGGGACACACTGTGAAACAAGGGGTACTCACAGAATGAAAGCTGGACAAAAGGAAGAGTGAGGAGTAGGCAGAAAAAAGGGATGCGGTATGAGACTCTTTATTGCTTTTGATTCTTCCACATCTGGGCTTCAGTCCCTCTGCTTCTCCCTTGCACATTAGTAAATGCTATAGGGATTAGTGAGGCATAGAAACCTGTCACAGATACTGGATGCAATAATGTGGCTGGAGAGTCATAATTGCAGTTGCAGTCTCTAGTTGAAGTTGGCAACAGTAATGATATTTTCCCAGGCTTGCTTTTCTCTGACTCATTGAGATTAGTATTGCTAACTAGCAACAGCACAATTTCAAAGGAGAGGAAAGGCAAAAGTCTAGTGGTCTAGTGGTTATAGCATACTTTTGAAAGTGTAGAGAGGAGAGTTTCCATTCTCTTAGGTAGGAGTTCCCATTTTCTAAAAGGCCATAGGATGCTAGGGAGAGGACAAAGGCAAAAGATATTTGAAAGGAATTATATATTTCATAAATGCTGGCAGCTAGCGGGCATGCATTTGGCTTTCTAGTGCTCTCAAGTTTGGCAAGATCCTCTTGTTATGAGAATCATACCTAAGAAACTTAAAAATATGCCTCTCTGATTCAAAACACTGTCAAGAATTAGCGGCCTTAGTTGTTCATCCCCACCAAAGCAACTCTTGCTGACAGATTTTTTTTTGCCTGTATAAAGATGACAACATCTCGCCTGAAATCCAGGCAAATGTGTGATTTTATAAACCACATTCCTGAGTGTCAAGAGTTTCATTAAAGACTTGAAATTCTGTTCTACAGACAGAAAGTTAAACTTTTAGAAGAAACAAATCAACAGTATAGCTGTTCGCAAATTAGTTTTGCTGCATTATGTCTGATAAAGCATATTGCTCAGCAGTATATCTTGAAAAGTATTACACATTTGTCTTTAAGCTGTTTAAAAACATCAGCTTTCTTTCCCCTTCCCTTTCTGTCTTTTGCTGTACTTTTCCAAACATCTTTGCAGTTTTCTTTGCTGTCTCAGTGCACACCAATGCAACATCAATTTGATGTTATTATCAAAGTCTTGGAAATAAAAGCTGCTGCAAGCTGTTCACTGGAGATTTGATCTCTGACAAATAAGCTTGTGTCAGTGTGTCTAAAAAAACCTGATTCCATACCTCTGTTTTCTTCCCAATAGGGTCTTGGCAGGGATGCAATTAAAAAAAGAAAATCAATCTGTGCTTTGCTGTCTGATTTCTGAAGAATGGCACTGAGCTGCCAGGGTGTGAAGATGTGCTACTGTAAATACAGAGAAGCCCTCATGAATTCCACTTTCCTCACTGGTCTGTAAATGAGCCTGATTTATTAAAGCATTAGAATGAGAGGGAGGAAAGGCCAAGAGAAAGGGCAGTGGATTTTTTTAGCTAACTTCTGAAAATTCAAAGTATGTTGTGTATTGTTTCAAAAGCACACCATAAAAAAAGGACTTACCAGGGGTCACTTATTTTCTGATTTTCAGAAAGGCTGAACATCCATCACTAGGCAGAAAGCCTTAGGATTTGCAGAATGTATGACAGTCAAACCTTTTAAGTATTTTTTTTTCTGTTCCAGATGTGAGATTTGGAACACAAGAGTGAAAAATGTTGGTCTGAAATTGATTTAGAGATTCATGCATTAGGCCAATTGTGAGATTCCCAAACCTGTGAAGTACTTTTGGTCACAGTGCAGCAAGCATTCTCATATCCATAACATATAACTTTTACTTTTTCATTACTCCTACTGAGGTCACTGATAGTGCTTGCCTTGGGAAACTTACACAAATGTTCAAGTTTCTGTAGGATGGTGACTTTTGGTTGCGTAAGAGTTAATTGTACACTCATCTACTAGTTTCAGTGCAGAAAACCAAAACCATCAAGAAGCCATACTAACTATATAGCTGAATTTCCTAAGAGACATATTGCAATTTTAAAAAGATCATTTATCAGTTAAGAAAAAGGAAAAGAGAAAAAGAAAAAGAAAAAGAAAAGGAAAAGGAAAAAGAAAAAGAAAAAGAAAGAGAAAAAG